>OU898278.1:7107638-7501204 GCA_918026665.1 Diabrotica balteata | reverse complement strand
TTTTTAACATAATAAGCTACTTCATTGGATCCTCTCGGTCCTTTTGTCTCATCCCACATGTAACAATAACCTTTTTTTATAAAGATTATATATTATAGTTTATTCGTCTTCCGGGTTTGGACCGTGTCATTTGTGAGTGACCCAAAAGTGGGTTCATCTCGACGTTTCGCTACAATTGTATGTAGCTTCTTCAGGAGAACAAAGAAAAACAAATCAAAAGACAGGAAGATGGGTAGTTAGCAACGGTAACTCAGTCACTGCTGACATTTTCATGGAAGCCTTTGAGTCTTTAGCCCTAGAATCTTACCCCTTAAAACCAAAAGTCTGGTTCCGCTACGTTGATGATACATTAATTATCTGGCCCCATGGTCAACATACCCTTTCTCCCTTCCTAGATCATCTTAACTCACAACATCCGAGTATAAAATTCACAATGGAAGTAGAAAATAATCGGTCCCTTCCCTTTCTCGATGTGTTAGTCACCTCCAAGCCCAATGGCCGATTGGGTCACTCTGTTTAAAGAAAAAAGACTCACACGAATCGTTACCTACATGCTTCATCACACCCACCATCCTGACCAAAAGAATTCTGTGATCAACTCTCTCATCCATCGGGCCATTTCGATTTCTGAACCTGACAACCTTAGAGAAGAACTTGGATATCTGCAAAAAAAACCCTTGTCGCCAACGGTTACTCCAAGTCCACAATTCAAAATATTACACACCGACATCTACATCCCCCTTTACACCCTAGGACGACAAATTCAGAATCTTCGGGTAATACTCCTGTGGCTTTTCTTCCGTATATTCGAAGTGTCACTAATAGGATTGGCAAAATTCTTCGCAAGAAGGTATCAGGACTACTTTTCGACCACCCGAGAAAATCTCACAATATCTAGCCTCTCCTAAGGACCCATTACCGCCGCTATCTTCCTGTGGTGTCTATTCTATTCCTTGTTCATGTGGACATGTGTATATTGGCGAAACTGGTCGTTCCGTCAAAACTCGGATTCAAGAGCATCAAAGATGCATTCGATCAGGTCTTTTCTCCCATCCTGCAGTTGCAGAACACTGCCAAGAAACCGTTCATTCCATATTGTTCGAAAAAACCCATACTATTTCTAAGAGCCCCTTCTTTTATTCCAGGAAAATCCGCGAATCTCTAGAGATCCGAAAAAATCCACATAATATCAATCGAGAGGAAGGACACTACTTGTCTCCCATTTGGAATCTCAGTCTAGAGCCGCCGTCCGGTCCTGCTACAACGATGCAGCCACATGATTGGCCAGCGCGCGCTTCTTGACGTTCGCGCCACGGAGTGTGCCGATACGTCCCGACACGACAGGTCACCGCGACTATAAATAGAGCGGTAGCGGAGTAATCGTCGGATTCACTCCCCGCCTCTCGACGCGTTAGTGTTCTGAGCTGTTGGACGTGAATCCCTGTCCTGGCATTTGGTTTTCACCTCTGGATGCGTTAAGTAGTTGAGTTACTGTGACCAAATGCCCATCTTGGTAGTTAGTATTCGCCTCTGGTTGAGTTGAGTAACTGAGTTACCGTTGCTAACTACCCATCTTCCTGTCTTTTGATTTCTTTATCTTTGTTCTCCTGAAGAAGCTACATACAATTGTAGCGAAACGTCGAGATGAACCCACTTTTGGGTCACTCACAAATGACACGGTCCAAACCCGGAAGACGAATAAACTATAATTCTGACTCTGGCCGTTGAAGCCTACGATTTCATAAGATTATATATTATACAAAGATTGTAAATAGAAAGCTTTTTACGGTAATACAACTGAGATACATCTAAATGGGGCGTTCGAAGAACTTGTTGCCTTTCAAAAACTGCTGCAAAATAATTATCATCATTTTCACCTCTCTTCTTTGATTTTTCTTTTGTTTCTCTTGCAAATTTCTCTTGTTAAATATTTTTATTCATACAGTCCTCCTTATATAAATAATACTTTTTGTAATATTTAGAGTTAAATCTAAATATTGCTTCTGTGTATCTTTTTGGCAATAATGTCATGGCAATCCATCACTGACTGTTTTATTTTATCAGATAATTTTGTAGCACAGACATTTTTTCCCCTTTCATCTTCGCCAACTGTATTCAGTATTTTATCTTTTTTGGAAAATGCAGTTTTTACCATTTATTGTGACAGACACAATGTATTCAGGAAAAATATTTTACAAACCCTTTCCTTTTTTTCAGAAGTACAAAGGTAATAGAAATAAGACATATACCTGCGTGATTGTTTTCTACTACCAGCTATCGACATTTCTTCATCATCCTTATCGTCAACAACGTTAGTGCATTATAGTTTATTCGTCTTCCGGGTTTGGACCGTGTCATTTGTGAGTGACCCAAAAGTGGGTTCATCTCGACGTTAGTGCAGTCATCAGTTTTATAATTCCTTGCTCTTGAGCGCATAATAGCCTTCTGGTCTACATTATTTATAATAAAATCCTAAGGTATAGGCCAATAACAATACATAAAACGTAAGGTAATGAAATTAAAATATTTAAGAGTACAATTTTAACTGTTGATTTTTAGATATAACTAACACATACTAACCTATGTTTACAAAAGCTAGACTAGTGTTGCAACGATCTGTCGAGTGCAGAACTAGTCTGTCTCCAGATAGGCTAGTTCTGCACTCAGTATATTTGATTTAGATCAACTCAGATGAGAAGAGAACTAATAAATGTTGACATACAATACTTCTGCATCAACAAAATTAAGACAATGGACATAGACTACTTCAGTATTATTTGAAATGCTTAAATAATTTTAAAAATAATCTACAATAGATTATTAGAATACTCCGAAAATATAATTGGTGATTATCAAAATGGATTCAGACCAAATAGAGCCACTACAGATAACATATTCATACTAAGAACGATACAAGAAAAAGCTTATGAATACGACATAGACCTATATAATAGGTATATAGACTTTAAACAAGCTTTTGATATTGTGAAAAGAGACAGAATGCTGGAAGACCTTTGTAACCTAGGTATACCTAAGAAACCATATAAACACCAAATCAGTACAAATTACTGCATATGCAGACGATGTAGCTATCATTAGTAGGAATAAGCCACGACTAATGGAAGTGTTCAAACAAATTGATCCTGAAGCAAGAAAAAGAGGTCTTAAAATAAACGAAACAAAAACGAAGTATATGACAGTCAAAAGAATAACTGACAATGAAAATAATATCACAATAGACAACTATACTATCGAACGAGTGGATGCCTTTACATCTCTCGGCACAGAAATCAATCAGAAGAACTCCGTAAGTAGCGAAATTAATGCACGTATTTCCAGCGGGAATCGCACATACTATGCTAATAAAAGATTGATGACATCAAAATTATTAGACAAAAGAACCAAAATGACTATCTACAGAACACCGATTAGACCCGTAATAACCTATGTATGTGAAACTTGGGTAATGACGAGAAAAGATGAAGCCCAACTCAGGACATTCGAGAGAAAAATACTGAGGAAAGTATATGGCCCAGTACAAGAGGAAGATGGCATATGGAGAATCAGGAGAAACGACGAGGTTAATGAGTTAAATGAAGGTTATGACATTGTAAGATTTGTGAAAAGTCAAAGACTGTCATGGCTGGGACATGTGCAGAGACAAAACGAAGCAAAAACAACAAAGAAAATGTTACAATGGAAGCCCATAAGACAATGGAGAAGCAGGGCATAAGAGAGATCTGTATGGAAGGACATAGCCAGACAGGCAAAGCCCATCCAAGGTTATGATGCCAAAAGAAGAAGAAGAAATAATTTTAAACCTGAACTTATAATATTTCTGCAGTAAGTACTCACTTTAACAACGAAAGTTTTGGTAAAAAAAACAGCAAATAGCCAATTTTGGACATAAACTAGTTCTGTTCTAAGGTAGCGAAGTTTTATCACCGAATACATATATCTAAATAATTCCCCAATCAAATCTTCCATATCGATCAAATAAAATAGAGAAATCAAATATTAATCTAAGACGAAAATTTTAAAGCAATTTGAATTGTGTTAATAAATTTGGCGCACTATACTTGTCTGCTAACTTATGACATACGCCACACTTTGCCACAGAACTATTAACAAACGGGAAGAAACATGTTTGGAATAAAGGGAGAAGGAGGGATTTTGCATAAGCACAGATTCGCATACAAGCCTCGAAAACCTTTATCTGAATACATGAGCACTTTATTCAAATTAGTTACACAACTTTACAAATCTTAATTTATTTTAAACCTACGCGAGCGGCATATTAATTCTGCTAAAGACATAATGCTGTTAAGTATGTTAATTGCATCTGTTGGCCATATAAAAGCATAGCGAGCATTTTTAAAGAGGAAAATTAAGTGCGTATAAGGAATTTTTAACATAGTTGTAATCTTAAATTAATTCGGTCTTTATTTGAGTTGATAAATATTTTTCTGATGACCATACACTATAATAACTCTTTATTGAACACTTTTTTCATTTTAACGATTCAGGATTATTACCATGAAACGGAACCAAAAAAAATAGTAATGCAAATATACAAAAAAATGTAAAAGATATTTAACTAAATCAAGATAAAAAGGTTCTAAAACTGTTTTACATTTGAATACATACATGAATAAAATTATTGTTTTAATTATTGTTTAACATTTAGATTTCTACTCGGGAAATGGTTTAAAAAAATTATTTTAAAAATTGTGCGAAACGTATAACCAACAAGTTGTTAAAAGGGTTATGTTTTTGACAACTGACAGTTGACTTACTTCGCCTCGATCTTATAGTTAAAAAAAAATTGAGGGAAGAGTTTGTGCCCTCAGGATGTCAAATTCTAATTATTTTGTGTGAAACAATATGACACAGAGAGGACAAAAGGGATGTTAAAAACAGCAGAGATGAAAACACTTAAAAAAATTGATGGTAAGACACTATGAGATAGAGCTAGAAGTACAGATGGAACGACAACTTACTGGAGGCACATTGAAAAACAGATGGAGCCATGTCTATATAAAAAAAGAAAAAGAAGAAGAAGAAGAAAAATAAGAATATTTTGTGTTTCTGTATTATTTGTTTGTGTATTATATGTTTATGTATTGTGTGTTGCATATGTACCTATTATGTATAATTGTAGATTTTATTTATTTAGCGTATGGACTTTCACAGTACGACAAATATACAAATACAATAATATATACATATGTATTAAATATATTATTCTTCAAACACTAAAGATAGAATGAATGACACTTAATATTAATGTCCAATTTACATAGCCATTCAATTGCTTCTGGGGAACATTCCGCAAAGTCCTGGAGGTTTCCACGGTAGGCACGATTCAAGCAGTCTGAAACACAATGGCTTATGGTCTGTCTAGATTGTCTGCAATCGCACTGTGGACTTTCTGCACGACCCCACCTGAACAGCGAATCAGCACATTTACCATGTCCGGTACGTATACGATTAAGCCTTGCCCAAGTGGACCGGCAATAGGCAAAGAGAAGGAAATTGAACTTAAAATTAAAGAAAGAAAGCTACAGTATCTAGGACATGTGATGCGGGGCAATAAGTATGGCATCCTGCGACTCATAATGCAAGGAAAAATAGATGGCAGAAGAAGCATCGGAAGAAGACGAATTTCATGGCTGAAGAACCTGAGAGAATGGTTTGGATGCAGCTCAAAACAACTATTTAGAGCTACTGCCTCAAAAATAAGATAGCTATGATGATTGCCAACCTCCGTAGCGGAGATGGCACCTGAAGAAAAAGAAGAAGTGGACCGGGGCAGATTTGATCCGATGAAACCCTGAGTTGGGGTGGATATCTTAGTATAGTCCGATTCTACTGTTGGCATCCATCTTGTTGTCCATTGCCTATGTATATCATAGGAATTACCAATTTTCGGGCAGATCGTATTGGGGGATTTCTAGATCTCAGTCGCTGGTGCTCTTTTGAGATGTCTGGGATATCTTGATGTATTGGTAATTGTACGTTGGCTACAATTTTCTGGTACTCTCTTACTAATGCTGCTGTACGGCGTAGATCTGGTGGAGCAATATTGCTCAGAGTAGACAGCCATCTCACTGGCGTTGGTTTTATTGTTCCAGTGATTATTCTCATGGTTTGGTTAAGTTGGACATCGATTTTGCTTTTATGTGCACTATTTAGCCATACTGGTGCACAATATTCTGCCACTGAAAAAACCAAAGCTAGAGCAGAGGTCCGAAGAGTATCTGCAGAAGCACCACAAGTTATTCCAGCAAGTTTTGATATTAAGTTATTTCTTGTTCTTAGTTTACCGGCTGCGTTTGTAAGATGACTTTTGAAGGTGAGTGTTCTATCAAGTGTGACGCCTAGATATTTGGGGTTGTTGTTATGTTTGATAGCTGTATCATTTAGAGATACATTGAAAGTATCGCCCGCAAGTTGATTCGACAGGTGAAAGAGACAGGTTTCAGTTTTGCTTGTGTTAGGACGTAAGCGCCAGTTCTTAAAATAGTTACTTAGTGTAGTTAAGTCCTCGTTTAGAGCTCGTTCTCCTGCTTCTTTACTATTATCTTGGAAGCCAATGGCCAGTTTGTCAGCATACGCAAATTTTCTCAATTTTGTTTCAGGTATATCTGTTGTATAAAGGTTAAATAATAAAGGAACTAACACTGAGCCTTGAGGTAAGCTGTTGTTAAGTTTTCTAACGTTACTCTGTGCATCATTCATATATACCTGAAACAGTCTGTTAGTCAGTAGATTGTTTATCAGCTGACAAGTTTTGAGGCAAGGTATGATTTTCATCAGCTTATCCTCCTGAGACCCAGAGTATTTTTTTTAAATATTTTCAAAGTATTTTGGATTTTTGACTTATACTTACAGCAAAAAATGACAAAAAAAATATGCCATGGAAAATATGGCTTTTCTCAATGTCATATATATATGACATTGGGTCTATCTATTAAGAAAATAAACTCGAACATAAGAAAGAAAGACTACAATAAATAATCATATTTTTTAACAATCTTTTATTATTCATTATTTTTATACACAGTACAATGTATTAGACCGACAGTCTTTGGTATGAAACTTTAAAAAACAATTTCTTTTCGTGTACTACATAAAAATATCTTACATTTTATACAAAATGCAGTTGTGGTATTTTTACAATTGATCTTTCTGCATCTATTTTGTTTGTCAGCATAGTCCACTAAATGTTCAGCCTTATGAAGACGTTTAACTTCGGCAGGTATGGGTTGAATTTCGACTCTTCTTTTTTTATGTTTTGGCTCCAGGTCTTCGTAGTCGCTACATGTTTCAGAATCGGAGGACTGAGTGTTGTCCAAAATCATCTGCTCTCCCAAATCTAATTTGAATGATCTCAGTTGAGGAATGTTTTTGGTTGGTACATGTTTTTCCTTTAGTACTGCTCTGTATTGACACCAAGAGTTGCAAACTGCTAAATCTAGCATGTGGCTGATGAAACGAATTGTCCACTTTCTTGTACGTGCTCGTGCCGGACAGACTGCCATCATTCTGTCAACAAGGTCAACTCCGCCCATGAACCGGTTATAGTTTTTGATCACCTCAGGTCTATTAACCATTTCGTATTCCTTTTTACGTTTTGACCATCTTCTGCATTGATCTGGGTTGTTAGCAGCATGGTATGTAGACACAATCGTAACAGGTGTGTTGTCTAACCACCGAGTTATGGCAATACTTCCATCACCTCGAACCTTCGTTTCTGAAGTGCCTCTTGGATTTTTCGTGAACTGTTTTTCTGGTGAAAAGATACAATTCCGAGGGACTCTCCTATTTACAGTCGTGCCTGTTGCGTGGAAACCTCTTTCTAGTAATATATCAGCAAGTTTTATTGTCGTAAAATAACGATCAAAGTGAAGGTGATGACCAGGAACAAGACTTTCACACAAACTCAGAATTGCTGATTCACCCAAGCCATATTTCTGTGCTGTAAGTTCTGGAAATGTTGAATCACCCTGATATACTATCATATCGCATACTAACCCATTGGGATTGGCAAGTACAAAAACCTTAATACCAACAGGGTTTGGTTTTCCTGGGCAATATTGACGAATTCCGCAATGACCGGTGAAAGGTATTATCATTTCATCTATACTTATATTATCAGATCTTATTTGAGCATGACAACCATTTAATATACTGTTGAACAGAGGCAAGACTTTCCAAATTTTGTTTATTTTTTGTTGATCATTCATTTCATCATCATAAACAACCTTTAGAGATGTTCTGATTGTAAAAAATCGGGTTCGCGTCATAGCATTTTGGACGATTGAAACACCATACTTTCTCGACCAATACATTCTAATCGTCGGGAGCTCTATAGCACTCATAACAAATAGGATGCCAATAAATGTTTTTAACTCTTTACTTGTCAACTTCAGCTCTGTTCCTTTCCTTTCTACATATGTTCTGTTTGTTGCTACAGTCATGGTTTCCATCATGCGGTCATCAATATATTGCTTAAAAAAATCTTCGGGAGTCCATAACTGACAATCCATATCTTTATACCTTGGCTGGTAAAGAGGTTTTTCTAGGGGAGTGAAATTACCGGTCCATGCATCAGTTACAACTGGTAATGGTACTGGAGTACCATTACGGCGACCTCCACTACGGCTTACTCTTGTTCTGGCACCACGACTACAACCTGCTCTGATAGATCTACGAAACGTACGTGTTTTTTGTGTTAGTGACGATGAGAGTGATACTACTGACTCAGATGGAGCCTCTGAGGTTTCTTCTGAGGTGTTCGAGTTGTCTGAAGAATTTATGTAGTCAGAATCGTCATTATCTGATTTTGGCGACACAACTAAGGCATCTTCTTCATCATCGGAAAGGTTTAAATCCGATTCGTAAAGAAGCTGTTCAAGTTCTTGTTGAGTTAGTGCTGCAACAAATGAAACATTTGTTACATTTCCGAAAGTCATACAACATTGTCAGTATACATTAAGATCCTATGTAATACCTATATGACATAAGTTAAAGGGGGTTGAGTCCCCATGTAATACCTATATTACATAAAACTATTAGGTGCCACAATCAAAATATGTTCTCATGAATTTACAAAATACAGATTGAATAGCAAAAATAGATCATCTAGGTATACAATAAATATAAAAATATGTACAAAAAGTATATGATGACATTAATATTTTATGATTACTTACGTCGTGAACGAGGACGGTAGGCCATCTGTCATGCTTCATTTATTATATAGTGTTATAACTTCACATATTTAACAGTTACATTATACAGGTCCCAACTCTAAGAAAGTAAAGTAGTTTTCTTTGATATCAGTTGCTAAGTTTATAATAAATTACGTAAGATGGCGTCACTAGAAAAGTTTGATTTTTATGTTATAAATATATGACACTAGGCCCCAGGAGGTTAAAAATAAGGCCCTCTCTCCACACAGTGTCATAGGCAGCCGTGAGATCTATAAATGTTATGGCAGATTTTTCGCGTCTTTCAAAGCCAGCTTCAATAAATGTAGTTAAGGACAGCACTTGGTCACAGCAACTTCGCCCTCTTCTAAATCCAGCTTGTTCAATTGGTATAGCATCCTCAATGGTGTTACATATTCGGTTATATAAAAGTCGTTCTAGTAATTTATAACGGCAACTAAGTAAGGCAATAGGCCGGTAACTTTCAGGCAGCTTGTTGTCTTTTCCAGGCTTCTGGATTGCGGTAATTTTTGTTCTTTTTAATTCTGGGGGTAGCACAGCTGTATTCACAATGTCGCTAAAGAATTTTTGGAGCCACTGTCGTGTTTTTGTACCAGTGTGGACTATAAACTCAGGATACATTCCATCGAAGCCTGCTGCTTTCCTGTTTTAGTTTGGTTAAGCGCTTCGT
The DNA here is from genome assembly GCA_918026665.1 of Diabrotica balteata. Taxonomy (NCBI): domain Eukaryota; kingdom Metazoa; phylum Arthropoda; class Insecta; order Coleoptera; family Chrysomelidae; genus Diabrotica; species Diabrotica balteata. The sequence goes on along the minus strand of OU898278.1, from coordinate 7,491,298 downwards.
TTATTTCATCCAATGAGAAGGCACGTGAGTATTCTGATGTTGCGGGAGTATTTGCTTTAAGTTGTTTAAGTGCTTTTTTTTACGGTAGATGTATGAGTTTTCTCAGATGGAGCTCGGGAGTTCTCAATTATTCAATTATATTATATTCAATTATACAATTATAATTGTAGATAATATGTCTCCAAATTTCTATTAATTCGCTATTGTTCGCATATTCTTGTTGTTAACTTCTTCTTTTAGTATTTTTAACCAAAGTCTGCTTTATGCTGATGAATCTGCTACACATTTTCCTTCATTAAGTAGGATGAGAACTGCTTCTTTGATTTTTCTCTTTTGTGAGTCTTCCTTTCATGATTATTGATGCATCTGTCCATTGTACTCTATTATTGCTTATTTTCTCAGGCATTTGTGAATATCTGTGATTGATCGAAGTCTCTGTTTTTTATATATGTCTTATGCTCGTTTATAACCTCGTTTGTAACCTCAAAATCACTAAGTGTTCTTGCGGTTTCTCCCAAATATACATTGTTGCATTCTCAGGATATTTGATAGATGCATCTTTTTGTGTTTCTAGATTTCTTGTAGTGTTTAGTTGTTTCCTTTCTTTAATCTTGTGAAATTTTCTTGTTTATAAATGACAGTGGATAGTAATTGTAGAAGATAGAAAATGGATTTATGGAAGAAAATCCAAGATAACCTTCTCCTATCCTAACTTAGCTGTACCATACTAATGACGACCAAATAGTCACAAATATGTATTTATGGTTGCCTTTCATCATATATATACATACTTTATTATTTTTTTTTTGTTGCGAGCCATGCCGATACTACCTACCTTTAGATGGACTTATATAAAGGGAAGACACATTGAAATGTATAAATGTGCATTGAAGAAGAAGACGTTACAACATATAAAACATTAAATGAAACGACGCAGGGCATAGGACACACGACATATTTTGCTGTTTAACGATTTAAGATGTTACATCTGCGAAAACCGTAACGAGCTGCATACTATATTTTATCTACGATGAACAAGTAATTTATTTTTTTAAGTTTTTATTGTAATTCCGATCTCTTGTAAGAATATATGTTGGTCGTAGACGGTTCTTCGATATCCATCAGGCAACAATTTTCCTTGATCATGTTTATAAAAACATACTGAGTGAACTGTATATACGATTTCATTTAGATACTTATTAGGCCACTATATTCTTGTGTCAGTTCCATAATAAGTATTTCAGGGTTTTTCACAATATATATTATAAAACATTTCAATATTTTTAATGGAAACTCGCACTTTACTTTTCAATTCGCAGTTCTAAATATAAAATGAAGATAAAAGCAGTAAAAGAAAAATTAAAATCATGCATTTTTAATTATTTCTTTAGCGAAATTGGCAAAATTAGCCTTTTCCTGTTTCTACCAAGCAATCTTAAGGAAAAATTTAATGTAGAGACGTCTACCTTTGCTCTCTGCCCTTTCATTTTCATCTGCAATTTCCTTATTTAGCTCTCTATTACTGTGAAAGCCGTAATCAAATAAAAACCATTTCCAAAGCTTTTCTCAAAACGAATTTCCAACTCGATAATGAATTTATTGATTCTTTTTATCAATATATAAAAAGCGTCATATTTTATTTGTCGCATCGTATTTTATATTTAGTTTAAACGCTTTCGGATCTTTTTATAGAAATACGGTTAAATTAGTTAGTTAGATCGATAGTAAATATTTTAGAACTCAACAATTATATCTGGGAAATAAGACAATCAGTGAAAAAAAGTTTATTAATCCAAGAAGTGACTTTATTTTTCACTATATATTCTTCAGTCTTTCTGTCATGTTGGGTGCAATTATACCCATTTGTTTGAATGCATATATAGCCCAGTCTAGTTATGCAAAAATCATCGTGGTAGAACATTAACTCATTTAAAGAATTGAAAGACGAAGGACCACTAGCCAAGGGCTGAAATGAAAAGCAGATTAAACACTAACTTATATTTAACGCTAAGATTAAAAAGCAATTTCTGATAGCTGTCCGAAAACACTGTGATCTGGTATATTTCACTACACTTTTCACTGAGGCTTTTTTCACTAAATATAATTACAAGTAGAATTGTTTAGCAGAATGTCGTTTTTATCTTCAAAGCGAACTACTGGCAACACTGCTGGTTTAAATAGATGAAGTGTTTATATGAAAATTATAACTGCGGTTTGAAGGAACATTGTAACACTGCGGCTTACTGCGAGAAGCGAGTATTTTTTGAGCTAGCGATTTCAGATTTTGCGACTGACTTTTGTCATGGCTTCTTCTTAAGTAACTCTGATTACATCCAAAATATATAGGCAAGTAGCAGCGGGCTCTTACGCCAAAAAGTACCGTTAAATATCTTCCTTTATTCCTTCCAAGAATTGCGATATCGGCATAGTTAAAAATTTATATCGACTGGAATGGAATTTTACCACATCAATTTCACGGCAAATTTTTTTGTAGATATCTGAAACTTTTAAGACATAGGTGGAGGTTACTAGATGACGAATAGATGAAAAAGTACTTGTATTTATCCAGATAGCTTACGAATTATTTTATTCTAAAACAAACTTAATGTCAAAAGCAATATGACGGCAATTGCATGGATAATAAGAGGTTTCTTCAAATATGATCAATCGTGGTTTACTAAGTCACACAATGGAAATTTTACAGAAGTTTTTTTTGTTTTTGAGATCTTATTACGTAAAATTGTAGCCATAAAATAAATTGAAACATTTATTTCATTAAACCTTCCATTTAGCTACTTGCCGGTGGATTTTCTTCTCCTAACGCAGAGAAACGCACATTTGCCAGACTGTCACACTGACATAAAATGTGCTCTGCTGTTTCTTATTTGAGGTGACAAAATCTGCAAAGGTCATCATCTCATAATGCCATCAGCTTCAAGTACCTATTAAGCTTACAGTGCTCTGTTAGAAGACCTACTATGACTTTGATTGTTTTCTTGTCTTTGCATATTAGCTCTGCGATAAATTTTGGCTAATGTTCTGTAACGAACGGTTTCGCCTGTCTTTGTCGTGATGAATTCCTCCATCATTTCAGAGATTTGTAAGCTACCCACTTCCCTGTAGCTGTTCTTGTTACTGTCTTGCCAAAGAATGGTATTTATGAGCCTTGTTTTGTCATTTTATCTGCTTTTTCATTGCCCTTATGACCATTGTGCCCCGGTACCCAAACTACCGTAACCTTGCTACCTAGTTTATTTTGGGAGCAAACACAATCCCATACTAGCTTAGAATTGACATTTACAGAATGAAATTGAATGCCTTAAGCACTGCCTGACTATCTGTAATGATGGCAATTGTACGAAAGATTCTTTTCTGCCTTTCTGTTTCTTCCACCTAGTGATGTATTGCCGTTATTTCTGCCTGGAAAATTGTTACATCCTTAGATAGACTTATCGGGAAATATATCCCTTGATTTATTTCTACTATACCGGCTCCTACACCCTTCGACGTTTTTGACCCATCCATGTAGTAGACAGCAGAAGCTTGTATAGGTACACCTTCATTTCAGTCTTCCCTGCCTGATATCTTAATTGTGGTAAAACCTATATCTCATAGGTGTTGCATCGATAGGTTGCTCCATCACAATATCGGCTTTTAGCTCCTTGATTAGCTTTCTGTTTGCAGCACAATGCATCTGGCTTATATGTCGTTGACTATGGATTAATCCGTGCAGGCAAGCTAAGCTTTGTGTATTACCTAGCAGTCTTATTGCTTCCATTTGCTGCGTCTTTATCCACTATACCATCAAGCCATAGGTTATCATTGGTCTACTATCCCTTGTGTATAATCATAGAGTCATTTTTTTGTTAAGTATCCAATTCTTACCGCACATTCTTCTACATCTACCAAGGGACAAAGTAGCCTTCTGTATGGTTTTAAAAATGTGATTATTTCATGTTAACCTATTATCAAAATACACCCCAAGGTATTTTGTTTCTCTAGCAAATAAAATCTCACCGATGGTTTTAGGTCTTGTAGTGCTTTTTTTTATGAAGTAAACAATTTGTGTTTTTTAAGCATTGACTATTAGTCTCTCTTGTTTACACCAGTCGTCAACTATATTTAGTGCTGCTTGCATTCTCCCAGACACCTCCTGGGCAAACATGCCCCTGACAACGATTGTCATATCGTCAACATATCCTAGACAGTAAAAGCCTTCTGCGGACAGATTTCTTAGACCATGTGCCAAGTTTGGCCAAAGTAGACGGGACAAAACTTCTCCTTGCGGACAGCCTCCACCTACTTTTTATTTGATGGTTGCTTTACTCACAGAGGATATTACTGATCTATTTTCCAGGGATGCCCTTATCCATCTGCATACTGCCCCAGGTGCGCCTCGTCCACTCATAGCCCCTATCAAAGAACTGGTAGTAGCATTAATAAATGCCCCTTTTATTATTCTCTTTGTCTTCCTTTGTCTTTAAAATAAGCCTATTTAGATCATCCAATGCAGAGTCCGTAGATTTACCAGGATGGTATGCATATTGATGATTGCTTAGAAGATTATCTCTTAGCACTTCGTCTCTGTTGCACATTTAACTAGTAATGTCAACTGATGATTTTATTAAAAATAGAAGATAATATAAGAAAAAAATAGGAAAATAAGATAATATAATATAAGAAAATTTTAAATTGTATTGCTGGTTTTGTAGGTCTACTTAGTATATCAGTTGAAAATATAAGTGGGGAGAAGGAAATATAACTGCTCACTCAATAGTGGGCAAGGAAATATACAAATTGAACGAATTTTAAATAGATCATACAATTTAATATATATGTCTGAATGCATTTAAAATATTGGAAAAATATAAAACTTGGACAAAAATAAATCCATACCCGGTGATAGACATTGGTTAGATTTTGGGACGCACGTAAATCAATGTTGCCAATCGCCGTGTAATAATCCGATTTGCGGATCTTTTTGAGAGTTATATCTTCTTCGTATCTTTTGGATAAAATAGGATATTTGCCTATATTTTTCATTGTATTTACCAATCTACTACAACAGACTAATAACAAAAATAAACTTAATGGTTTTTAGTTATTTCCTTTTATTCCTGTAAATATTTTATGTTTAACACCTTATTTGAGAAACATCTAAAGGAATGAGATTGGCAACACCGCTCAAAATATCAATCTGTGGGAAGCGATAAGTGGTTTGACAGCATAATAAAATCCTAGATTTATGTGTAGCTTTCAATTTTTATACGTGATGAGCGGGGCAGCCTATTTGAATGGAGTTTTGACTTGTTCTTGAATAAGTTCAGAATCCAGCAGCCCGCTGAAGTAGTGGATTTTTATAATATAATTATTTGACAACCTTTTGTTGGCCAACCACCTAGAGCGGAGTTGAGCCGAAATACATAATATTTCGTATGTTCCGAATTTATCTCGTTTTATCTGTATATAGGAGAGGTAATAGTATACAAATGATATCCATGGTCTAATAGTCTGATTATTCAGAGTTTGAAATATCTAAGATGAAAAGAAAATTGCAATTATTAATAATAATATTAATATGTTTGAATAAGTATGGTGTCTGGACACCTCTTTAAGATTTCAACCAATATCTGTCACATATCAATAATAAGCTACTACTGCATGAAACCTCCAAAAACGATCTTCACGACTTGAATAATTGCATCATAAATTCATATAAGTTCAATAATGTCCATATACTGAAACGCTGTTAGATCAAAAAAGACAAATGAGAAGCGATGAAAATGCAGACAGTCACACTACGAAAAATTAAAAAAAACTTTTTCGAAGCCAATCAAGAGAGATTTAAGGAAATTTAAAACCGATAATATTAAAGGTACTATACAGGAAAATGACAGCTTAAAAGTTCTACGTAGAAAGCGAAAGAATCAGAAATGTGAAATCTATAAATTAAGAAAAACACAATGAAATAATACCACGTAGAGACGAGTTAGTACAGGTCTTCCAAAAGTTCTACGAAGAATTATATGGAGGTAGACGAGAAAATCAAACAGGAAAACAAACAGCCACCTAAAAAAAGATCATGATTTAACCCGTAACCGGTGACGTGGAGTCTGAGAGACTCTTGCGAAATTAAAAACCGGTTTAAAATATTGAAGCGGACGACTCTGGATGGCCTGCGGCTAAGTACCTTTCTAAAAATAGTTCATAAACCAAGCGTTTTTGTTTGATTAGTTTACGTTTAGCCGCGAGAACAGACGTTATTGGAGTCAGCGAGACTCAACGTCACCGTTAGTTACTTTTTATCGAGTGTTTTATATTTCTTCGTATAAACTATAATGGATCATCTACCAAGTACGTCACGATCGATTAGTGTTACAGATCCGAAATTTGAATAGAAAGTGTTAAATTGGTTCAATGATTTGGACTCAAATCAATATCATATATCAATATCATCAATATAGTGATATTGATGATATTGACAGTGATGCGGTAATAGAAAGCAGTCATAAGTCGGCATCTGAGCAGTCTGATAGTGAATCTGATCCAGAAGACAATATTCCAGAAACTTTAAACCAAGACTCGTCCAGTGATGATGAAAATATTATATTGGCGTCAAGATCTTCAAACTACTTTTATGGTAAAAACAGATTTAAGTGGTCAGCTAGTGCACCAAAAAATATTCGTACTCAAAAGCATAATATTATTGTACATTTACCGGGGCTGCAAGGAAACGCTCGGTCTCTTGGTCTTTCGGCACCTCCAAAGGAAATTTGGAACTGTTTATTTACAAATCAAATGTTAAATATTGTAGTCGAATTGACAAATGTAAAATTGGCGAGTGTTAGGGTCAAATACAAAAATCACAAGAGGCCGGAATTAAAAAATGTCGAAATGGAAGCATTCTTAGGCTTACTAATTTACACCTCAATATTTAAGTCCAATGATGAAGACATAGAATGTCTATTTGCTACAGATGGAACGGGCAGCGAAATTTTTCGGTCCGTAATGAGTGCCAAGAGATTTGCAGTTTTGTTGACTTGTTTACGTTTTGATGACCCTTCTACGAGAGAACAACGAAAAGCGGTAAATCCACTAGCACCAATTCAAGAACTATTTGAATCTTTTATTCAAAACTGTCAAACGGAGTTTTCTGTTGGTGAATATGTATGCATTGATGAAATGTTAGTTGGTTTCCGGGGTAGATCATGCTGTAGAATGTATATTCCAAACAAACCACGAAAATATGGACATAAAATTATGATATTAACAGATGCAAGAAACAACTATGTGTACAATGCGTATGTATATACAGGCCAAGATTCCGACGGAATGGGCCTTTCAGTAACTGAGAAAAAGCTTGCTAAACCTACTCAATCTGTGTTACGCCTTTCTAAGCCATTATTTGGCAGTAATCGTAATGTGACAGCTGACCATTGGTTCACGTCTATAGAAATAGTTCAGTTGTTGAAATCTAATGGCCTAACATATGTGGGAACTATGAAAAAGGTTAAAAGACATATTCCTTCTGAGTTTCTTCCTCAAAGGCATAGAGAGATTGATTCAGTTAGATACGGTTTTACAAAAAACATTACCCTTCTTTCGTATGTTCCTAAAAAAAACACAAAGCCATCATACTATTATCCTTCATGCATCATAGTATAGCCGTAGATGAAAAAATACAAAAACCATAAATAATTAGTCTGTATAATATGACGAAAGGCGGCGTTGATGCTTTGGGTGAAAAATGTACGGTTTACAGTTCGTCCAGAAGAACGCAACGTTGGCCAACGGCTATATTTTACAAAATACTAGATATGAGTACAGTTAACGCTTTCGTTATGTATCAGTGTTATAGAGAATCCAAACCCTTAGACAGGAAAGATTTTATGAAGGTACTGGCTAAAAGCTTAATTGAAGCACACATGAAACAACGAATGTATACCAGCAGAATCCCGACAGAAATAAGAGAAAACATAAAGCGAATACTGTGCGGGGTTGAACCTCCTTCTATTCAAAAAGATCGGTTAGCAGTTCGAAAGTATTGCTACATTTGCCCATCAAAACATCATAGGAAGACATCTTATTTATGCGTCTGTTGTAAAAAACCAATTTGCTTGATTTGTTCTCATAAAATATGCAGAAACTGTAACGTTCAAAAAGAATAAAAAAAAATAATCCCATTTTTTTGTCCTTACTTACCCCCTGCACGTTCCGTTAGAATGACACGTTATAGAAGCAATGAATGACAGCAGGATTGACCATAGGTATAGTGAACTTATTTATAATATTGACAAAAATGCCACCATGACTGTTAAAATACACTATTAAACCCGACCAATAAAAATAAAACGTGAGACAAGGCAAGGAGATATATTGTCACCGAAATTATTCGTAACGGCATTAGAATATGCCTTTAAGATAGTCAATTGGGACCACAGAGGAGTAACAATAGATGGCGTAAAACTTAACCAGCTCTGTTTCGCAGATGGCATTGTCCTTATCACCGATAATTTAGGAGAAGCCACAGATATCTCAAATGAATTGGACTTTACACGTTCGAAGGTGGGCCTCAGAATGACCTTGACCTTATTTGGGTCACGAAATCAAAAGACGAATTACTTAAGCGTGGGCAGCCTTTGAAAAACTGCGAGACTTACTTAAAACCAACATACCAATTTGCCTCAAAAAAAAAAAAAATTGGACCAATGCGTGTTACCGGTCATAAGCTATGGGGCGAAAAATATGATTTTAACCAAGACCACGGCTTCAAAATTGATTATGTCCAGCTATATCCAGCAGTGGTCGTGATAAATGAAGGCTGGATGATGATGATTAAATAAGTAAATGTGAGACGGATATTGTGAAATGGATATTTCCAATACTTTCATATGTATATTTTAGGAAATGTAAATATAAAAATAATATCTGAGTTGATTGAAATTATCGGTAATTATTTAATATTTGCATAACTGGTAATACAATTTCTATGAACATGTTTTGATAAAAAGTAATGATTAGTAGCATTGTTAAGAATATTGAAGTAGAAGGGGGAATTATTATTAAAAGAAGAAATACTATATATAGAAGATATATACATTTATTATATATGTATTTATTACTTTTACAATTAAATATCTGTTTAGGATAAGTATTATTTTAACCAACAACATAATATTCCATAAAATCGTAACTCTTTTATGTTGTAATATAGGGCACACTTGTGTTCAAAATAGGTTTTACAAATTAACTAAATTATTAAATTAATTAAATTTACAAATGGTTTTCTATTCTGAAATAGCGTCCTTTGAACCGACTTTTAAAATGTCTGGAAACGTCTAGGCAAAAGAATGCACAAAAAGAACTGGAAGGTCAACTTTTATAATAGAGTGTATTAAATGGACATTTTAATAAATTGTACTGACTGGTAATTCAAGAATTTCGCTCAATGTAAACTCAATGGTAAGTTATATAAAAATGCAGGGATATATCCACTATTTGTATAGGACTAAAATCTTTATTGTAAGCAAATATGTTAAAATTGTTCTACAAATTAAATACATTACAAAATTTTGCAAAAATTTAATACAATTAAAGGGTTTATTTCAGAAACAACCAATGTCAATTTTATTTAATTTTTAACGGTTGGCACTATCTGATAGCAAATTATCATTTACAGTTGTCAGCAATATATTGTGACAAAAACCGCCGGAGTCTTAAAATTATAACGAGTTTTAAAAACGCTGTTTTTGCATAAACAACCAATGTCAGTATACAAAGTGGCCCAAAAGTCTGGAAACGGCTAATTATCTCGTAAAATGCTAATCCTAATTATACAAAATTTGAGGTGCACCTATTTTGGGATACGGAGATTCTATATTTGATATTTACAATGTTGCCAGATTTGCCGTTTTTCTTATATTATTAGTAAATTTGGTTTTTTAAATGCATCACCCTGTATATTTAGTCATTATTGGAATCTCCTATTCAATACGAGTTCAACCATGTAATCTAGAAGGTCATAAATACATAAAACCGAAGTCTGGCAACGCCTAAATTGTTTCAATAAATTTTTTAATACTAACTATTTTCAAATACATTAAAACGTAACAATTGATAGTTTAGAACATTTTTTAACATAGTAGTTACGTTATTAAGTGTTCAAAATGTACTCAATTTGTAAGTTGACAGCACCCTAATCGATGGTAGAAGGTGTCTACCACATTTCTCCATGATTGTCTAGAAATTATTCGAGATTCATTGATGATTCGTTGCCTTAGCTCTGCAAGACTTGCTGGTTAAGTTTAGTAAACTGAATTTTTCAAGTATCTCTAATAAAAATAATCTTTAGGATCGAAATCGGGTGAACATGGAGGCCATTCAATTCTACCTTGTCTACTAATTTATCGTCCAGGAAATATTTCATCTAAATATCGCCGAACATTTACACCAACTATCTGACGTTAAATTTCTTTCGACAACAAATAACCCAATTGAATAAGTAACTACTATATCTGACCATGCAGTTAATTTTTGTGGTCTTTGAGTATAGTTTTCACGCATTCAGTGTAAATTGCACACGAGTTCAGCTATTCAATACGAGCTCAACCATATGTTAACTTGATTTTATTTATTCCATTTAAGGTAATCAATATGAGTCAGGAAAATTTTTTTGATATAAATAAAGCATGTTCCCAATACTTTTTAAAGAGCCCAAGACCAAGTTTTAAGACCATGTTAAAACGCATAGTACATATCGATACATTTTTGGCAAAGTAACGTAAGTCACCAAACACGATTTGTAGAAAAAACAATTTTTTAATTCAACCTGGTTAAAATTATTTATATTATGACTGAAAAAACTTGTCCTACTTGTTCTAAAAAAGGTTTAAAGTAATTCGACGCTTACTACACTTTGGCAGTACCCTTTTAACAATAATAGTGTTAGTTTAATTGAAAAACATGATTTTCACCAAAAATGTCACTTACGTTACTTTGCCAAAAATGTATCGATATTGTGGTCCATGGACCCACTGTGCTGTTTGGAATAAGAAAGCATTGGTCAATGCTATGGACTTAGTTAAGTAATGTGAGTGTCCAATTGCTATTAGTTCTGTGAAAATTCACAATATTGAGTTAATATCTAAATTTTTACCAAACCATAAAAGCGTTCCCCTTTATCAAAAATTTCGAGTCACTGAAAAGATGACGTTAATAAAATATTCTCAGCAAACGGTGGGATTTTTTGTATTACACTCAAAAACAACCAATGTCAGAGTGTTTTTGATTATTTTTTTAATAAGTAAATACCCTTTTGGCACGTAGTATCTTAAATAGTATTTGTTTGTATTATTTCTTAACCTATAAAAATTAAAAAAAAAACATTGGCTTAAATGTTACCAGTTTATTAAGTTTTTATTAATTTCTGAAAATTTACATTTTTTTATATTGGTTGTTTTTGAAATAAACCTTTTAATTGTAATTTGCAGAGTATTGTTGTAAAAGTTAGGCCACACGTAATGAAGAATGTGTATAATGGGTTGCCTGTGGTCATAGTAAAGTTAGACATTGATAATATTTGAATGGAATATTTTTATTTTATAATTTATTGTTTAAGATGCAATAAAGTTAATGAAATGTACTTAGTTGAGGAAAAATCAGCAATAATATTTTGCTCGCGCAATAGTGCGAGCACTGCCAGATCTCTATTTAGTGTAAAATATTCTAATAGACCAATTCCTGGTTATAGAACAATACAGGTGCATGACAGGTGTGTTCAAGTCTTAAGGCGGGAAATTTAAGATCGTTTAATGTCTCTTTGGTCTACCCTACGTAGTTTTCGTTTTTTCTTTTCATCTTATCAATAATTCAAAATTTTTTGTTCACTACAATTGTTCCGAAAATTCGAAAATATTACAATAAAAATATTAAATTAGGTAAATATTTACAGAACGATTTTAAATGGCCTTTATAAAACTAGACTAACGTTTACTAAAGCCTATATATAATAGCTTTAAAGTTATAAGTACTCAGTGCAGTTAAAAGTTTTGTCACATTAAACTTCACACATAAAAAAAAAATCGCTTTTATTATTTATTAACGGGCAATAATTTCTAAAATTTACGGTGTGCTAAACTACTTTTGGAAGATAAAAGTTTATTTATTGAAAGTATGGTAACATACGGTCTACAAAACATTTCACATTTTTTTCATTATGATGTAGGTGTGGACGTAATAGTTTTACGATTCAATAAATCTCAACTTTGTGTTTTGGAAAATGCTCTATATCAGCTAAATGACCATAAAATGTCAGTCGTTTTCAACTAGAGCCAACTAAAGGAAAAATGTCCGCGTTTATTTGGTTGCACGCATATTTTATACGTTAATCAACGTTGTTTAATATTCACACGATTATCTGGATTTATTTTACTCATCCTTTTCTAGTTATAATCATTCTTCTTATTCTCAGCTTTTTGATCTCTAGCACTTTCTTTACTAATATACATATTCCCGTTTATTCGTTTTTTTATTCCTACGTTGGTTCCTCTTATTGATTTCTATCTTATTGATTTCGCTATAGTAAAAGAAATATCACATACCTATTTCCAAATTTCCAGATCATTTCCCTTTCTTCACAGATCTACATAGCTAAATTCATAACTGTCCTAAATACCTAACACGCTCTAATAAAAGAACAAACTGGAACAGATATAGAGAAGAAATAAAAACAACCATTAACCTGAACTTGCTTCTTAAAAGTAATAGCGACATAGAAAATGCAGTTGCTCACCTAAGTACAGTTATTCAGCAAGCTGCTTGGACGTCTACCCCAGAATTTACTGACAAACACAACTCTGAGTCCTATTCTGCTCACATAAATTCACTCATATTGGAAAAAGAAAACTGCGAAAGAAGTGGACAAGACAAAGATACAGAAACGCAATTATATAAACAAAAACCTATCGAAGTGCCGATATAGGATCAGATCACAACCCAGTAGTGACCAGAATTAGGCTCAAAATGAAAATAATAGAGCGAAGAACAACAAATGCAAAAATGGGTACAAGTAAATTAAGGAACCCACTCATAAGGCAGCACCTAGCAGATGAAATCAACAACGCATTAATGAATGTTAAAGAACAAATTCTGCAAAATACTGAGACGGAGAAAAAATATGGTTATTAATAAAGACAAATAGATAAAAGTCAAAAATACATTGACAGAAATTTTTTTAGATTTAATGGAAGAAAGACGTCAATATAAAAACAAAGATAATCAGATGTACAAAAAAGTGGATAAACAAATAAAATACAGAATTAAGAAAGCGAAAGAACAATGGCTAAAAGAACAATGCGCAGGAATAGAAGAATACCAGAAAAGACATGATAGTTTTAACACACATAAAAAAAATTAAAGGATTAACTCACAACAATAGAACAAGAAAACCGGGAATACTGAAAGATGCAAATGGGAAACTTGTGTTGAGTACCAACAACAAATTAAAGAGATGGACACAATACATTAATAAACTATTCAAAGACAATAGAACAGAACATATGAAGATAGATGTAGAACAGGATATGGTTTTAAAGATATTAAAAGAGGAAATTAAAATGGCATTAAAAAACAGCAAAAATGGTAAAGCATTAGATACAGAAGTAATCTCTATATAAATCTTAAAATGCATGAATGATGAAACCTTAGACATTATAGTAGACTTATTTAACTCAGTATACAAAACAGGACACATATCAAAACAATGGTTACTCTCCAACTTTTGTGCTATCCTTAAAAATACAAATGCTAAATATTGCAGTGAATACAGAACAATATCACTAATAAGTCACATTCTCAAATTATTCCTGAAAATAATACATGGTCATATAAATAAAAAATTGGAAGAAGGAATAGATGATAGTCAGTTTGGGTTCAGAAACGGACTAAAAACCAGAAAAGCGTTATTTGCTTTTAATGTGTTAGCTCAAAGATGCATGGATATAAATGTTGATGTGCATATTTGTTACGTTGATTTTGAAAAAGCATTTGACAAAGTAAGATATGAAAAATAAGTCCAAATTCTAAAGACAAAAAACATAGACCGCAGGGATTTACGAATAATAACAAACCTTTACTGCAGGGGTGCTCAAACGGTCGATCGCGAGTGCTTTTTGGGTAGATCTCGGGAAGAAAAAAAAATTAATAAGTAGGTAGGTAACTAAACTACTGTCAGCAGAGTTAAACGTTTTTATTAATACTGAACTATACAAATACATAGAATGCTTGACTAAGCATCATTGCAATTTAAAGAAGTGGGGACAACAAAATACTGTCCACACAGCATATTTTTTATTTATATGATATATTAACTAATTATTTTATTAATTCAATATTTATTATAATTATTAATCAAATTTGGGATGATATTCTATCAAGTACAAAAATGTATTACGTAATAAAATAACACTTCTTACGGCAAAAGGTGGCTTTATCAAAGGAACTCGCGGCACTTGTCAAAGAAAAGCCGTGTTGTTTCTAGACGAGAGAGAGTACAGTCTAGTTTCGGGCAGCGCGTTTGACGGGAACATTCGAGACTTTCGTTCACGCCGATAGAAATGTTGCGCCTGCAGGAATTGGAGTAATTCTGAATTGTAACTTGGTAGCGATCCTACGTCGATACAAAGTTTATTATTAAATAGTGGAAAATGAGTGCAGTGAAGAAATCTAAAACGTATCATTTTAATAAGAATTGGGAGGAAGAATTTTTCTTTTCTATGGTGAAGGATAAGTGCATTTGTGTTATTGGTCGTGCGTCAGTTGCAATACCTAAGCGTGATAACTTAGAGAGGCATCATAAAACGGTTCATAAAAACTATGAAAAGGATTTTCCGCCACAGAAGTGAATTAAGAAAACGAAAAGTAAGTGATTTGATATCTTGTTTGGAAAAAGAACAATCCATGTTCACAAGACCAGCCAAATAATCAAAAGCTGCTACGATCGCTTCATTTAAAATATCTCATATTTTGGCGAAATACAAGAAATCATTTGAAGATGGATCGGTGGTGAAGGAAGCATTTATTGAAGCGGGTGAGACTTTATTTGGAGATTTTAAAAATAAAACAGAAATCGTGTCTGCTATTAGAGAACTTCAGTTATCTCGTCCGACTGTCACAAGGCGTATTGAAGTCATGAGTCAAGACATCGCAGATAAACTAAAACATGATATCATGGAATGTACATACTTTTCTTTACAGTTCGACGAAGACCCGTGGCGAAGATATATATGACGTTTTTTTAAATTTTGTAAAAAACTACGAGCTACCAATTTGTAAATTAATGTGCATTACAACCGATCGAGCACCAGCAATGACTGGAAACAAAAACAAAAATTGTGAATTCCATCCGTGCACGTAGCTTGCAACGGCGGCTCTTTCAGTTGTAGTTAGAAGATAGGGAGTCAGCTGAACACACTGATTTAGTTCTTCGCACGGACGTCAGGTGGTTGAGTCGCGGAAAATTCTTAGAAAGGTTTCAAGAATTATTGCCCGAAATAACAGCTTTTCTAGACGAAAGAGGTGATGACACTCAGATTTTGAAAAACGAAAAATGGCTAAATGATTTGGCATTTTTGACTGACATCAGAATGCACTTAAACACCGTTAACTTGGAGCTTCAAGGTAAAGGAAAAACTATTATTGAGATGATTAGCGCAGTAAACGCATTAAAAAGTAAATTGCAACTTATGATAGATCAACTGAAAAGAAAGGATCTGAAACATTTTCCGTCTTTGAAAGCAAGGATTCCTCAGTTGAATTATGATACGTATGAGGCTGAATTATCAAATATTTTGGGACAATTCGAAATGCGTTTTTATGATTGCAGTAAATTGGAAAATATAGCATCATTTATGAGTTATCCTTTTTCACGTAAAAACATTGAGGAATTAGCTACTGAAATAGCAAGTCAGTTTAATATGAACTCATGTTCTGTTAAAAATGAGTTGGTGCAGAATATATCAGATATACATCTCAAAGCTACAGTATCTGATACAAATGTCTAGTGTGTCATATCTGAAGATAAATATTCAAATGTAAGGCATGTCTGCATTTTCTGAAATGAAGATAATTAAGTCAAAATATCGCAATCGACTAACTGACGATCATATGACATCATGCTTGCGATTAGCACTCAGTGGTTACGTACCATCTTATGAAAAGTATGCTGAGGACATGCAGTGCCACGCTTCAACATCCAAAGCCACTCCTTAGTGAAGTTTAACACCATATGTAACTCTTTTGTTTTGTAACAACAAATAAACTCGCAATTTTGAATAACTATGAGTTTTTTCATTGATATTGTAGAGAAGAACCTAACTAAACCTAACCCAAACCTTGACTAAAATAATGTACCTATATTGTGCAGAAAGCTAATATCTATATATGCTACGGTACGCCCTACCTAGGTAGGTAGGGTGTATCGTGTATGTACGATAATCCTGCATCACACATACACACTTGCAGTCTCTCAGAGTCGATCGTAAGTAGTCTAAAAATATTGAGGTAGATCGCCAGCAGTTCAAGTTTGAGCACCCCTGCTCTACTGGAATTAAAGAGCACAAATCGTAATAGATAACGAACCCAGTCCAGAAATTTAAATCAGGAGAGGAGTTAGGTAGGGATGTATTATGTCCCCATTACTATTTAATGTTTATAGGGAAGCCATTTTTAAATAAGCATTACTATTTCAAAGTGAAGGAATATTAATTAACGGAAGATCTATTAATAACATTAGATATGCAGATGACACCGTGATTATGGCAAGGTCTGCTAAACAACTCCAATTCCTGCTAAACAAAACAAACAACTTCTGTGAAAAATATGGACTAAAAACAAATATAAAAAAGACCAAATATATGATAATAACAAAAAAAACAAATATACCAACAAACATACATTTGGGAAATGTACCGATAAAAAGGGTTGGTAAATACAAACATCGAGGAACCTGGATTTCAGACAATAATGATCAAACAATCAAAATCAGAAGAAATATGGAAATAGCAAGAAATGCGTTTGTAAAAATGAAAACAATTCTCTGCAACAAAGATCTTAGATTAGAACTGAGAGTAAGAGCACTGAGATGCTACGTGTTTTCGATACTGCAATTTGGACTTGAAAGCTTGACATTGAAGCAAAAACACATAAATAAGTTACAGTCCTTTGAAATGTGGTATTACAGGAGGATGCTTAGAATAGCATGGACACAGAAGAAAACTAACATGGAAGTATTGCGAGAAATGGGCAAAGAATGCGAAATAATAAACACAATAAAAATAAGAAAGTTGCAATATCTGGGACACATAATGAGGGGATGGCGATATGAACTGCTAAGGCTAATATTACAGGGAAAGATACGAGGAGGAAGGAGTATAGGAAGAAGGAGGGTGTCATGGTTGAAGAATTTAAGAGACTGATTTAAATGCAGTTCTATAGAACTCTTTAGTTAGAGCATCAGTAGATAAAGTAAAGATAGTGATGATATCCAACTTCCGATTGGGAGACGACACTTAAAGAAGAAGCAGCAGTTTAAACTTATTCGTAAACTAGTTCATAAGGTTTTAGTATGCTATTTTAAATTTAGTTAAATTTTGCAATGTATTGTTTATTTTATTATGTTTTATTTTGTAAATTGATGATTTATGTAATTTTAGTAAATTTTAAATTGTTATTGTTATTTTTTATTTTTTCTAAGCTTTGTCCATATAATTGTACAATTTTCAGTGACAATAAAGCATATTTATATTCTATTATTATTTAGTAAGTTTAAATATTATCAAAGAATATCTTAATCAATCAGAGATTAATTAATAATAGCTTCAAGCCGGTTTTTTCTTAGTCCAAGCTTTGTGTCTTAATACATAAAATACTAATAAATACAGTTTATTATAATTAATATTTACCTTTAGACAAGCTTACTTTTAAAGAATCCTACATAAAACTCCCCAGTATCCCCCACCATAACTGCAGTCCCGTCGATTTTATAAAATCACTTCCAACAAAAATCCGCAGCCCATTATAACCTCAAAATCGTTCAAGTCACTACATAAAATTGAAAATCGCGATCGCCACCGGCCGAAAACGTGCCGAAAACCGTCCTCCTGACAGATTTGGTCTGGAACTGAAACACCACCGTCGCAACGCCTTACTAAAGGGATGCTGAGTTCGTGAAACGCATGCGTGCCCGCTGTTCCTTTTTCAAACCTCATAATAAAGAAAAAACTTTATTTCAATCTAAATAACAAACTAGTAAATATATAACCTCTTTGAAAATGAATGCGCAAGGAAAAGTTTGTATTAAAAAGTTAATGATGTCAACGTATCTTTGCTTTGAAAGAAGTTTTTTGGTTTAATATTTACCGGTCTGAAGTTTTCTTTGATATACATGAAAATTTTATTAAACAAAATTAGGTTGTACATCTTAGGACATATAACTCTCCGTTTCAGAAATATAATACCTAAGTTCTTATATATAAAAAAAAAACAAATTTAAAGAAGAATTTCGTATTGATAGTAAATATATAAACAATCTTACAAAAAAAGTATTTTTCCAATAATTCTACAGTAGATAAGAAACGCTTTACATGGACTTTAGATGTCATTATTTTTTTAATCCTTTACTGCATGAATTATTGCTAACATGAAATAAAAATGTTTTTATGTTTTGTCATTTTTATTAAGGCATATAAAACGCATTAGTACATTTAAAATAACTGTTTAATCCTATATATAGAAGATTTTTTGTAAACCCTTATATGATTTCATATGCTCTTTGTCAACCATTTTCCATCCACTCCTGAATGTAGGTATCTCCCAATTGCTTCCATCTTTCTCTATCTTGCGCCAATTTAATCCACTGTTTGCCTGCCACTGCTCTTATGTCATCTACCCATCTTTTTTGAGGTCTTCCCATGCTTCTTGTTGTCGTCCTTGGTCTCCATTCTAGAATTCTCCGTGTCCACCTGTTGTCATTATACCGGACTACGTGACCTGCCCAGCGCCATTTAATTTTTGTAATTTCTTCCACAATATCCCTAATCTTCGTTCTACGTCTTATCTCGGTGTTTCTAATCTTGTCTCTTAGTGATATTCCAAGCATGATTCGTTCCATTGCTCTTTGCGTTGTTTCTAATTTTTTGGCAAATTTTTTTGGTTAATGCTACTGTCTCCAAGCCGTAGGTACAAACTGGTAGTATGCATGTGTTATAAACCTTTTTCTTTAAGTTTATAGGAATGGAGGTGTTTTCCAAGATATGTGCTAGTTTGCCGAAAGCGCCCCAAGCCAGTTGTGTTCTTCTTTTAATTTCAGCATCTTGATTTGGTTTTCCTAGTTTGATGACATGACCTAGATATACATAATGTTCCACATTTTCTATGGTATGATTTTGTATTGTTATATTTGTCTGGTCCCGGCTCAGTATTTTTGTTTTGCTGTAGTTCACTTGAAGCCTACCGCTCCTGAAACTGCATTTAATTGTTGTAACATATCATTTAGTTCTTGGATATTATCGGCTATTAAAACTATGTCATCTGCAAATCTCAATTGGTATAAGTATGATCTGTCGACGTTGATACCCTTATTGTTCCATTCCAGTTTCTTAAAAATATCTTCTAGAGCAAGGGTAAATAGTTTGGGAGAGATGGTGTCTCCTTGTCTTACTCCCCGTTGTAGTCTTATGAGATTAGTTTTTGTGCTTTCGTCCAGCTTTATATGCATGGCGGCATTTTCATATATGTTTTTAATTATGTTAATGTATCTTGAATCTTTGCGTGCATTTTCTAGAGATTCAAGCACTGCCCATAATTCGATGAAATCGAATGCTTTATGGAAATCGACGAACGCCATATGAATTGGAACATTATAGTCAGTGCATTTTTCTATCAGTGTTCTTACGGTGTGCAAGTGGCCTATTGTATTAAAATGTTTTTTGAATCCAGCCTGCTCGATAGGTTGATAGAAATCGAGCTTATGTGTTAGGCGGTTGGTTATGATTTTAGTTAGTAATTTATACAGATGTGATAGCAAGGATATTGGTCGGTAAATCTCGATGTTTGCTCTATTTCCTTTCTTTAATAGTAAAATGACCTCGGAGTTGTACCATTCTTGAGGAATCTTTCCTTCATCAGTTACTTTATTAAATAAAACATTTAATACCTGTTTCATTTTTCTGCCACCAATTTTTAACATTTCAACTGTAATCTTATCCTCTCCCGGACATTTATTCGTTTTAAGTTGATTTAGGGCCATTCTTATTTCATAGTCGGTTATGTCCGGTATTTCTTCTGAGCCGGTGTTAATTATTGTTTGTTGAGTACGTCGTTGTTGTGGTTGTGTATTTACCGAGTATAGTTTAGTGTAGAATTTTTCAATGGCCTCGCTTATTTCCTTTCTGTCTCTGACGGTGACGTTTTTCTCTTTTTTTATTTCTTTGTTGTGCCGCTTAAGTTTTTTGCTTTGAGTACTTTCATGTTGCAGTTATCTTGGATTATATTTTTTATTAGATTGTTATTATAGTTTATATGATCGTTCCTAATTTCTTTCTTCACATTTTTGTTTAAACTTTTAAAGCTGTCCGAAGTTCGATCTGTTCTGTTTCGTCTTTCTTGGAGTAGTTTAATTGTATTAGGTTGGAGTTTAGATATTTTGGCTGTTTTCGTGTTTGAGCATATTTTCTTAACCGATGTTGTTACAGTTACTTTTATTTGCACCCTTTTATTTATACATATGCAATAACTACAAACTGAAAAATTGTTTATCTTCTAAAGCTCTGAATGGATTATTAAATGACGAAAGTTCTTAATCCCAATGAAAGAAAAATCCAAATCTGCAACCTCCACGTGGTAAAAGATGGGCAACATCTATCTATAGATGGCCAATGCAGATAAGGACCGAGTTATTACCGGTATAAGCAATCTCTCACTTACTGACCAACAGCGACGGGCGGATGAGTTGGTAAGTGATAGTGTAATAAAGTTTTGTCCTGTAGTTGAGAAATCGACTCCAAAGGCGGATGAACCAAGAAAGTGGTCAACGGTAGAAGGATGTAGAAGGCAACGAGAAACCACTACATTAACGATGTTTAAATGGATATCTCCTAAATTGGATAGAGTGTTATGATCACAGCCCAAACAGTGCATAGAACTCTTAATATCATACAGGTCTACGCCCCCACTGCAGAAAAAGATGAAAATGAAATAGAACAGTTCTACAATGACATTAAAAAAGACTAAACAGCACCAATAACAAAGATATAGCAATAAAAATGGGGATTTTAATTCCAAATTAGGAAAAGGTAAATTCCAAGACATTATTGGTAAATTTGGACTAGGAATATGGGACAAGTACATTCTTTCAGTTACCACCACGTAGATTATATACATGGAAGTCACCTATGGATAGCAAAGAAAAAATTATTAGAAACCAGATTATATCTTTATCAATAAGAGATACCGTAATTCCATCAAATTGGCAAGACATATCCAGGAACAGATGTGTCATCAGATCACAATACAGTAATCGTAAAACTCAAAATCCACTAAAAAATCAACAAAAGACACAACAAATAAGCACTCTGTTAAAATTTTCAAATATAAAAGAAGAACTAACGTTGAAAATTAACGAATTAAGTAAAACAATAATCAATGATAATAAAGATTCCAACGAAAAATGGGAAACACTTAAGAAAGATGCCAATTAAAGATACGCTGAGTAGTACACAAAATCGATGAAGCTAAGACTCCATGGATGACAGATGAGTTCAGGCAACTAATGGACAAAAGAAGATCATACAAAAGCAAAAATGTAAACGAATACAAAGCCACACACAACGAGATCTGGATAAAAATACGGGCATCTAAAGAAAAGTATAATAACGACAAATGTTTAGAGATAGAAGAACTCCAGAGAAATCATGATTGTTTTGAAATGCACAAAAAAAATTAAAGAATTAGCAGGTATAAGACGGTCCAACAATAGTAACACCCTGGTTGATACGAATAGTAAAATAATATCTGATATCAAGGGCAAACTAAACAGATGGAGAGAATACGTCCAAGAATTGTTTGAGGATAAACGATTGCGAGGAACATGATATAGGTCCAAATATAATTTATAATGAAATATATATATATATATATATATATATATATATATATATATATAAGCGAGTTTCTACAGCCTCTGCCGCCTCTCGCATTTCGACCGCCATCGTTCCTTGTCAATTCATTCGTCTTCTTTGATGGCCCTATCTCTCATTATTTGTCGTACGTTTTCTTCTCAGGAAACTGAAGGCCTTCCCTTTCTTTTTCTTCTTTGTTATGGTATGTAATTTAAAGCTTTATTTGGACATCTATCTTCATTCATTCGCTTCACGTGACCATACCACACTAATTGTCTCGTGTATACAGATGAAATAATATATGCAATAAATCTGGCAAAATCTAATAAAACTGCGGGGCCTGACACAATTCTAATAGAAATAATTAAATTAATATCAAAAGATCAGCTCAATGTATTAGTAGACTTATATACTACTATATATAATACGGGTATTATTCCGAGAGACTGGCTCAGATCAATATTTATTACATTACCAAAAAACCTAATGCAAGGGAATGTAATGACAACCGTATAATAAGTCTAATATAACACTAAAAATATTATAATTATCTATTGAAAAATTTTCAGAAAAGTGGAACAAGACATCACTGAAACCCAGTTTGGATTTAGGAATTCCATTGGTACACGAGAGGTATTATTTGGATTTAACGTCCTCATACAAGGATGTATGGATGTAAACCAACCACTCTATGTTTGTTTTATTGATTACAATAAGGCGTTCGATAAGGTCTGACACAACCATCTTATATAGTTACTTAAAGATAAAAACATTGACAAAAAAACTTAAGGGGACAGTCTCATGCGATTAAAAAAAAAGACGCATTTTAAAATTAAAGCAGAAAAAAAAACTATAATATTTATTAACATAATTCCTTTTGGAGATGATTAAGTAATTCTTGAAGTACATAATAAAAATTTTTAATAGCGATTTTAATTTCATTGGTGTCCTGTAGATGGCGTGTAGTAAAAAGTGCGTTTTTGGTGGTAAGACACTTTGTGAGTCACCTGTAACAGATATTCAAAAAATTTAAAATGGGCGGTATTCGTGAGACTCAAAACTAGATGATAAACCTTTAAAATATGCAAATTGTATTATTTTGAAGAGTTTATACAAATTTTTTCAAAAAAGTCAAAAAATCACTATATTTTTCGGTGGATTTACCCATATATAATAAAAGGGAGGGTGGTTTTTAAATATTTTAAAGGTTTATCATCTAGTACTTTCTATATACATTCGGAAAATTTTTGGTTTTTTAAAATCGGTTAAGAAGGTTCGGAGAAAAGTGTCTGACCAGTTTGAAAATGTTACTTTTGAGAAAAAAGCATTTAAAGTTTTTTTTACATAATTTTCGTGAATAAAAGGCTGATAACTTTATACTCACGTTTAATCGGCTATTCCTGGTGAATATTGAGGACTGTCTTCATCCAACAGTTGTTGTAAATGGCTTTGTAAAGCTGGAAATTTCAATACAACGTCGCGATGTTTTATAATTAATTCATTTGTTTGACTGGAGTCTCACTCTCAATTCACGCCGCGATGCTGCCAGTGTAAGTGTAAAAACGGAACACACCTAGATCGCATGTCAATTCAACGAAAACGTACATATTTATAAATGTCGATATGAAAATATTTTATAACTAAAAAATTGTTGTTTTATTGCCAAAACAGCTTGAAAAAAAAGTTGATTTCTAAAATTAAAAATAAAAAGGAATTCTAAAAATAATATTACACTCTTTTTAATTTGAAATTATAAACAATATTTGAATTAATAAATGTATTTAAGTATAAATTGTATAACTCAAATAATACCTAATGAACACAAACAAAATTGATGTTAATAAAACATTATTTATTATCTGCACAAAACCGGACTTTCAGGAAAAATCGGTAGACGGAGCAACACTGTCGGCGTACCATATACGCTACTATAAACCGCTGAGGAGAAGTGGAACTATATAAATCTAGGGGAACAAATAAATTAGTTATAAAACATCGCGACGTTATAAAGAAACACTGGCTAATTGCAACGCAGAGAATCTTAGTATTTGTAAAAAATCCTATGTTCCGGATTTAAAATTCCAAATGTGTATAGTAACTACCAAACGTTATACTGATATACATACTATATAAAAATAAATCACTAATACATACCCAACGTATATACAACATATATACAAAAGCAAGAAGAGCTGGAGCCTCGCGCTCGCCGCGCGGAAAGAAACCGGCTTTCATACGTGCGTAGATGACGTTAATAAAATAACTATAACTTATATTCTAGTGGGAATTTCTTTTTAAAATTTTAGGAGGGAGTTTTTGAATGTAAATGGAAGCGATTTATAAAAAAAAATTAAAATTGATTTTTTGAAAGTTCCGCATGAGACTGTCCCCTTAAGAATAATAACTCATCTCTACTTTAACGAAACCGCAAAAGTAAGAGTAGGCAAAGAATTTTCGGAGGAAATAGAGGTATACAGAGATGTAAGGTAAGGTTGCATACTCTCCCCCTTATTGCTCAATCTATATTCGGAAGAAATAATTAAAAAAACACTCGAAAATGTAACAATTGGTATAAAAGTCAACGGCAGACCCATCAACAATATCAGATAATGTCGATGATACTATACTAATTGCAGAAAATATACAAGATCTACAGACACTTTTAGATTATGTAGTTAATGCTAGTGAGGAAAGCAAATTAACGCTTAATGCCAATAAAAAAAAATTTATGACAATTTCCAAATCACAACAACAAGACATTTTAAACATGAGAGGGGTTCCAATAAAAAAAGTAAAAAAATACAGATATCTTGGTACAATTATTAATGAATATAACGAGCATACAACAAAAATAAAAATGAGAATTGGACAATTTAGAGCGACATCTAATAAGATAATAAAAGTATGCAGTAGAGATCTTAGTTTGCAACTCAAAATAAGAATATTATGTTCATATGTGTTGCTACAAACCATAATGCAGGGAAAAATACAGGGAAAACGAAGTATTGGAAGAAGATACATCTCCTGGCTCAACAATCTGAGAAAGTGGTATAATTGCAGTTCCGTCGACTTGTTCAGAGCTGCAATCTCAAAACTGAAAATAGCTGTGATGATTACCAACCTTCTGAGAGCAGACGGTACTTAAGGAAAAAGGAAGATTTTTTTAAAATCCATATATTCCGTAGAAGAAAATCCAGACTTGATTTTCGTATCCCCACTTGAAAGGCTTTGCTGGATTATAATATTTGTGATGGTGCTGGCATTTCGTAGGGATAATTTGATTGTCAGCACGTAGATGTTCCTCCTTGGGAACCAGTAAAAGGCGTTGTTTAATTTTGTTTAATAGAGGTCGAATTTTAAACAGTGCATCATGGCCTGGATTACCAACAGAAATGGAGTTACTGTTATCACTAAAATAAAGGTGTTTATGTATAATTTTTTATTTATTGCCAGTCATAAATTCAAATACTTGTGGTAAACATACAGTTGCATCCGATGTCTCGATGATGGTCATTTCACCAGTAGCATAAATATTACAGTTCCTATGAATTGCTTTATTTTGTTTTCTATAATATTTGGCAGAGCATTTATGTCTGATTGTTCAACAATCATGAATATTAATTCTATTAGAAATAAAAACAAGAAAAAATCGGCATGAGTTTCTAACTCAAGGATATATTTATGTAGCTTTACAACGCCTTTAAATGCATAATCACTTTGATTAAGATGCTTCAAATGGTCTGATTCACATATTTACATAGACTTGTATAAGGTTTATACCCACTTTTTTTTAGATATTCGTAAGGCCTTCTAATTTCGTTGTTTTTGAATTTTTTTTCATTTCTTCTATTTCTTCACTTTTATAGGCTCTTTTTTATTTATACATATATATCTCGTCTGATTTTCGTTTTGTGACATCAAATGATGTTTGTCTTTTTCGTGTCCTTCTTGTTATATACATTTTGTATGCTTAATTTCTTTCCTCCATTGCTTGTCTGCCTTAGTCATGGAACCATGCTCCTCTTCCCGCCTTTTTCTTGTTTTCCAGGGTGGATGCTGCCGCTGCAGTCCTGCTGTTTTGATATTATTTCATTTGCCCTCTATGGAGTGCAGTTCTAGCGTCCTTAACTTATTTGCGACGTCTTCTTAGAACTTCTCTATACATTTCTGAATCTTCAGTTTTTCCAGGTCCAGTTTGTTTGTTCTTTGTTGTATTTTTTTTATTTTTTTTTTTTTGTTAACTCTGCATCTAAATTTGTTTGGAGTAAAAGATGGTCTGACTTACAGCATGCTGTTTGTCGTGTTCTCACATCTGAGATACTACTGGCTGCCCTTTTGTCCATCAGCACATGCTCGATTTGATTGGTTGTGGTTCCATCTGGTTACATTCATGTCATTTTGTGTATGTCTTTATGTGAAAAGCATGTGGAACTTATAACCATGTTTTTACTTGTGGCAAAATTTAACAAAAACTTTCCATGCTCGCTTTGTTTTATTGTGCAGTAAGTGGTTTTCTGTTGTGCCGCAGAATTGCGGCTCCTTGCCTATTTTAGCATTTATATCACTCATTTTATTTTGTCATTTTTGGGGCATTGTCATATATTGTCTCCAGCGGCTTTTCTTTGTATGTTGTACTTGTTCTTCTGTTGCGCAGTGAATGTTTATTATTGTTAGGTTAAAGAAGTGGGAGCCAATTCTTAACTTGCATATCCTTTCACTGACTGCCTGGAAGCCTTTCTACTATATAGAATTGTGTACGTTTTTGTATCCCTGGCACCTTTGCTCAGCCATCTTGTCACATGAAGAGGAGTAATCATGAGCTTATATCTTTTTAGTTTTTGCAGAAGTGTGGTTTAAGCTGATGGTTTATTTAGTATCCTCACATTCTAGTTTCCTAATATATAGTCCATGTTTCGTAACTTGAGTCATTTCCGAAAGTTCCATGCTGTATTTTGAGGCAAATGTTCAGGTTTTTTACCAGTGTGTTTTTTCCGGGAGTTGGTTTGTCAGCCCACTGCCCAACCTTCCTTCTTTACTCGGCCTTAGGACCGGCAGTGGTGAATCCTAAGCTATTCGATCCACCCATTTGTCACCATAGGTGGAGTTAACCTACACTTATGACTAGTCTATATTTAACAAATTTAACTCTAAGTATGCTGCAAGTATGATTTCATTCATCGAACAAAATCCGTGAAATGAACTTTTACACTTTTTACAGTGTTCTTAAAAATATTTTGCGACATCGCAAAAATTTTTGATGTAATTTGCGCTATTTCCACAATTATTTCTGATTGTGTGAAGTTCTACCTTTAGCTTTTAATTAACAACAGAGACCATAATGATATTTCGAAATACAATACTATCATCAAGATGGTTAATAGTGAAATTCGCTATTAATAAACAGGCATATACGAAATGGTCCATAATCAAATGCTAGACCTATATGTTATAACAACGAGGAACTTGCTCAATTATGTTCTAATTAAAGAGGAATTAATGTATAAAGCCGTAGTAAATTTGTAGGGACTAATTAATTGAAAATTTAAATGCAAGTAAATTTAGAAGCTCAAGTACACAGTTTCGATGCACACTTAAAGTCTTAGATTTGTATTTAAAATTGTGTATGATACAAATCCTAAGGAAAAATAATAAGACAGTAAAATAGTGGTTTAATATAATTATTCGTTTCATATTATACAACGACAAGTATATTATTTTTAAAATGGTCTATTTCCTAATATATTCTAGGGAACCTGCTTAAAATAAATATAAGAGCACAAGAAACGAATTGATGGAGATTAGTGAGTCGATCCGCTATTTCGTGACGCTGCCCGTAACGCTTTCTCGTTGCGCTGGTTTCGTGACGCTCGTCTCAACATTTTACTATAGAGAAAAAGTAATACAACGCCAGTATAGAAGTTTCGCTTCAAAAATTAAATGGCGACTCCCTTGTCTTTTCACACCCAGTTCATTCGCCATTTTTAACATTGCCAAATAGAGGGTCTTCGTCTAATATGTCATCTAAAATTTTGCACACTTAGTTAATAGAGAAAAATGCTGTTAATTGAGCCATCTATGAGTTAGTTACAAAATGTCTTTTTTCCCAAGTTTTTTGTATATTTAACGAGAAAATAAAAGGAAAACGGATTGCACAGTAATGAGCAAAGAGTGTTTTAAATATGGCTTTAAAGTGTGAATGCCTGAAAAGACTTTGGCATTTAAATAGATATCCAACCTAAAAAACATGTAGAATTCTTTAAACGAAAGCAAAAGTGTCGTCATCTTCTAAAGCTCTGGAGGCATTAGGAAATGTCGAAAGGTCTTAATCCCAATGACAGAAAAATCCAAATCTGCAACCTCCAAGTGGTAGAAGATGGGCAACATCTATCTATAGATGGCCAATGCAGATTAGGGACAGAGTGATTGCCGGTATAAGCAATCTCTCACTTACTGACCAACGGCTACGGGCGGATAAGTTGGTAAGTGATAAGGCACTCTTTTGTCCTAGAGTTAAGAAATCGACTCCAAAGGCGGATGAACCAAAGAAGTGGTCAACGGCAAAAGGATGTAGAAGGCAACGAGAAAGCACTACATTAAAGATCTTTAAATAGACATCTCTTGTCAATTATCATGGCTATTATATATGACAATTTCACAACTACTGATCATGGACATCGGATATCAAGATCCGGCAGGGGAGGCAATTCTCAGTTCGACCGCGGGGCTTCCCAGATCGCCAACATGCGAAAACCCCGCGTCAGGCACAAAAATATAAACAAACTGCAGATAGGTACCTGGAATGTAAAGTCTATATATGAAGCAGGGAAGATCCACAATGTAATACATGAGATGAGCCGACTTAAAGTCAATATAATGGGACTGGCGAAATCGAAGTCGACGGTGCCAAAATATACTACTCAGAAAATGAAGATATTGACCAGTATAATGGTGTCACGATAGTGGTTGATCAGTTTTTGCCAGGCTGTATTTTGTTTTTGTCCTATATCGGATAGAGTGTTAATGATCACAGCCCAAACAGCGAATAGAACTTTTAATATCATACAGGTGTACGCCGCCACTGCAGATAAAGATGAAAATGAAATAGAACAGTTCTACAATGACATTAAAAAAGTACTAGACAGCACCAATAATAGAGATATAACAATAAAAATGGGAGATTTTAATGCCAAATTAGGTACAGGTAAATTCCAAGACATTTTTGGTGAATTCGGACTAGAAATAAGAAACAAAAGAGGGGAAAGACTGACGGAATTCTGTCAGGAGTTTGAAATGATAGCGACAAATACATTCTTTCAGTTACCACCACGTAGATTATATACATGGAAGTCACCTATGGATAGCAAAGAAAAAATTATCAGAAACCAGATAGATTATATCCTTATCAATAAGAGATACCGTAACTCCATCAAATCGGCAAAGACATATCCAGGAACACATGTGTCATCAGACCACAATCCAGTAATCGTTAAACTCAAAATCCATTTAAAGAAAATAAAAAATCATCAAAAGACACAATAAATAAGCACTCTGCTAAAACACCCGAATATAAAAGGAGAACTATCGTTGAAAATTAACGAGGAGTTAAGCAAAACAAAAATCATTAATAATAAAGATTCCAATGAAAAATGGGAAACATTTAAGAACCCATTAATGATGCCAATTAAAGATACGCTGACTAGTCATAAAATCGATGTAGCTAAGATTCCATGGATGACAAATGAGATCCGGTAACTAATGGACAAAAGAAGATTATACAAAAACAAAAATGTAAACGAATACTAAGCCACACACAACGAGATCAGGATAAAAATAGGGGCAGCTAAAAAGAAGTGGTATAACGACAAATGCTTAGAGATAAAGGAACTCCAGAGAAATCATAATAGTTTTGAATTGAACAAACAAATTAAAGAATTAGCAGGTATAAGACGGTCCAACAATAGTAACAGCCTGATAAAATAATATGTGATATCAAATGCTAACTAAACAGATGGAGAGAATATGTCCAAGAATTGTTTGAGGACGACAGGACTCAACAAGATAGCATGAACGATTGCGAGGAACATGATATAGGTCCAAATATAAATAAGGTTGAAATAATACATGCAGTAAATCTGGCAAAATCTAATAAAACTGAAATAATTCAACAATTCCAACTTAAATAATTAAATTAATATCAGAAGATCAGATCAATATATTAGTAGACTTATATAATACTATACATAATACGGGTATTATTCAGAAAGATTGGCTCAAATCAACATTTATTACATAACCAAAAAATCTAATGCAAGGAAATGTAATAACCACCGTATAATTAGTCTAATGAGTCACACACTAAAAATATTCTTAAAAATTATTCATTTAAGAAGTTTCAGAAAAGTGGAACAAGACATCACTGAAACCCAATTTGGATTTAGGAATGCCATGGGCACAGTATAAAGAGGTTCCTCTTATACTGTGCCATGGGTACACGAGTGGCATTATTTGGATTTAACGTCCTCATGCAAATATGTATGGATGTAAACCAACCACTCTATGTATGTTTTAATAATTACAATAAGGCGTACGATAAGGTCTGACACAACCGTATTATGCAGTTACTTAAAGATCAACACATTGACAAAAAATACTTAAAAATAATAACTCATCTCTACTTTAACCAAACAGCAAAAGTCAGAGTAGGCAAAGAACTTTCGGAGGAAGAAGAGATAAAAAGAGGCATAAGGCAAGGTAGCATACTCTACCCCTTATTGTTTAATGTATATTCGGAAGAAATTATTAAAAAATCTTTTGAAAATTTAACAATTGGAATAAAAGTCAACGGCAGATCCATCAACAATATCAGATATGTTGATGATACTATACTAATTGCAGAGAAAATACAAGATCTACAGACACTCTTAGATAATGTAGTAAATCAACAAGCGAATTTTTTATCAACCACTAAAAATTAAAAAGCATGACTAGCGAGCTATAGTAAGCCAAATACAATTGCTGGATATTTAATTCTTCCTGCAGCTCTTAAGACAGTGAAAATGATAGTAGGTCAGAGATAATCAAACTTTTTAAGGAGAAGTTCAGAAAACTTCAGCTCTGGAGAAAGTAGAGTAATTTTTTTTTAAAGGTATAGTTTAAATTTAGATATATAACTTTTTTCTTGTCACTTCCAAACAATATATATATATATATATATATATATATATATATATATATATATATATATATATATATATATATATATATATTGTATGATTGTTTATTTTGACTTTGATCCAATTGACTGATATCTAGTTTATTGAGCCAATAAAAAAAATATAACTTATTTGTTATCAAATGTAAAATAAAACTAATAAAAAAATAAAAAATAGAGAAGAAGGATAATAATAAAAGAAAATATTAAATTACAAAAAAATTACGTTTCTTTATTTTATATGAACGAATAAAACAATTATCAAATTCTGCCGTTATCTTATCAATCAGCATACAAGAATATAAATGAAATTTTTATAATAATAAGATTTTAAATCTACATACATTTATATTAAGTGAAAACCAATTTTACTTAAATTTTCCTTTACTTGAAAACAAGAAACAACAAACTTTAAACTTTTGATTAGTCTAACAAACCTCAGTTCTTAAATTTAAATGCTAATGACCATGATGTCAACACAGATCCTTCACAGATATTAATTTTAATTGTACAAAACACTTACAGCTTTATTTCTTATTGAATCGTATGTTGGAACATACCCAGAAAAGTTCAGTCTCCTCAAGGATGTGATCTCTCCTTTTTGGCCCCTCGGCTCCTTCCCAACGTCTCTGCAAACCTCCTGCACTAACCAAAAAACACCTGATTCACTTCTCCAAAAACTCAGCTACTTATTAATGACACAAGGACTTCCTTTTGTCAACTCGATGCCGTAAAACTACTTTCATCTATTTTCACAAAATGCCCACGGTAGATACAAGGACCTCTTTTAATCTACTTGTTATCTCCTTCTGCAAAACTATTCAAGTATTTTCACAATGCCGGTATCCAACTCACGAACCACACCCTATCTTGAGACCAACGACTGTTTCCTTCGATGACCAAATTATAACTAACCTCTCCGGTCCTCCTGATCGGCTCACAAATTCCCATTCAAAAAACGACCGTCCAATCAAAAGCTCAAATTGTGTTTACCATGATTTTGGAAAAGCCTAATTTCTGTTTCAGAGAAAAACTAAATAGCTTACTTTAAAATTGGTTTTATCAATACACAATTTATACATATTTCAAAAGATTAGAATATGGTCATTTAATACTCGATTATACAAACAATGAAAAGATTAACTTCCAGGTAAATTGTCTTCTAATTCTAAACAAAGGGGTTTTTTGATAATTTTGTTGGAAACGGAAAGGGAACGGAAAAACAAATTTCTATTCTTATCTACACTAAATCTTATCTTAAATTACTATATACAATTTGTTTATACCGATATCTTAAAATTTTATTCTGATTAGAAGTTTAACGACATACTTGACATTGTTTAATACTTTATTCACAATTTTAAAAAATCTTTTTGTTTTTTGTTAATAGTGGCAAATCAAAAAAATTAATTATATTTACTTAAGTATTAGAACAAATATATACTTTTCATAATTTAAAAATTATGCCCCAATATACCGAAACCCTAACTTTTCTTTCCATTTATTGAGTATACTTCCTATAGACGTAAAAATGCCAGCGTATGTGTAGTTTTACAGCTTGATTATACACTTGGGAATTTTCTGTGTAAATATGACTTCAAAGCAGTCT
The DNA here is from genome assembly GCA_918026665.1 of Diabrotica balteata. Classification (NCBI taxonomy): domain Eukaryota; kingdom Metazoa; phylum Arthropoda; class Insecta; order Coleoptera; family Chrysomelidae; genus Diabrotica; species Diabrotica balteata. The sequence goes on along the minus strand of OU898278.1, from coordinate 7,458,306 downwards.
CTTTGCTCCGAAACTCAACAGATTTTCAGTTACCAGTTAGTAATTTCATTACTCGTTCAATAATGCAGTAAAAGCGACGAGGGTATGTGTTGTTTTATGAAATAAAAACGGAAGGTTTGATCAGTTCGTAACTTTTGTACTCTGACAGTCTGACATGTATGTAGGCAGGTAAAGACAAAGTTGCAAAGTAAAGTAAAATGTAACAAGATATATTTGTGAAAATATAAAACACGTATTATTTAATATTTAGCGTAATTTTAACATAATTGATGGATTCGACCGTAACTTGATGGAAATTCATTTTATGTAACAATAAAACACTGAAAACTTTGTTTTCTAACTTCCATAAAATTTATTTTAAACTCATCACTACAGCTGTTTCGGCTCATTACCTTTCTAAAGTGATCTATTTTTGGCATGTGTTTACACTTTATAGTCTCTAATGAAATAGGTTGAGGAGGGGAGCACTGTTTGTCCCAAGTTGGTCTATCAGAATTATATCTGTGTTTTTTATTTTGTTGATTTTCACAGATTCTAACAAGGATAGCTTAAGACCTTTATTTTGAATGTAAATAATTTTAAATTCGTCATTAAAAGAATGATTGTGATCTGGAAGGTAAAGTGTGTATGTAGAATCTCTTATTCTATTATTAAAAGCCCTTTTATGTTTTGATATTCGTTTAATAAAGTTTCTACCAGTTTGACCGATGTAAGTTTTTGGGCAGTCGCCACATTGAAGTTTGAACACACCACTGTCTAAGTGTGTTTTATTTTGGGTCTTGTTGTTTTTAATATATTTGCATAGGTTGTTATTTGTTCGGAAAGCTGGTATTATTCCTAATTTTTTTATGTGTTTGGCTATTTTTGTTGATATTTTGCTTATATATGTAATCGAGTAGAAGGTACTTGGTTTTTTTTCTGGTGGTGAAAATACTAAGTTCAGAGCTTTCTTGTGTAGTTTTTGATTTAACATTTTATTAACTGTTTGTTCGTTGTATCCGTTGTTTACGTCTATTTGCTTAATATTATTTCATTTATTCGGTTATTGTATGCGGTTTTGTACTTGCTGTAAATCCAATTGGTCCGCTAGCCTTCGACAGCTCAGTAAAGAAACTTAGATGGACTTTTAAAGGTGCTTAAATCTGGCCTATTAAATAAATATAAAGTGAAATTAAACAATTGTTTGTTTAGCTAGAACTGTAATTGAAAAAGGGCAAGAAATAGAAAGTTATAATCTGTGAGTCAATAACTACACGTAAAGAACCTAAAAGAAAATTATCATGGCTGTGCGAAGCGAAATGATTTCTAGTACTGATCATGGATACCGGATACCAAGATCCGGCAGGAGAGGTATACTTCATGACAACAGGGCCTCTCAAGTCGTAATTCTGCGAAATCCCTGTGTTAAAAATACAATAAATATTGGTACATGGAACGTCAGAAGCATGTACGAGCCTGGGAAAATTCACAACGTTATACAAGAGATGCAAAGATTAAACATCGATATCCTAGGCATCAGCGATACAAGATGGTCGGGTGCAGGCAACGTCTCGACAAGCAACGGTATGATCTATTTCTCAGGAAATAAATACCCACATCACAGATATGGTGTAGCAATTGTCGTTTCAAGAAGAATGACACAGTCTGTCACTAATTTTTTGCCAGTGTCAGACAGGATCCTGCTCCTACAACTGCATACAAAAACTGCAAAACTTAATATTATACAGGTATATGCCCCTACTGCAGATAAATCAGATGAAGAGATTGAGCAGTTTTATGAACAAATAAATCAAGTTCTAAAGTCTACAAAGCCAAAAGTTGTTACACTTATCCTTGGACACTTCAACTCCAAGATTGGCAAAGGAAAAAGCGGAAAAAATGTGGGAGAATATGGTTTAGGGGCAAGAAACGACAGAGGAGACAAACTTTTAAAGTTAAGTTAAAGTCAAGACAATGATATGATAATTTCAAATACATTCTTTAAGCTACCCAAACGAAGACTGTACACATGGACGTCCCCTCAACACACTAGGGAAAAAACAATTAGGAATCAGATTATATTTTAATAAATGAGCGATACAGAAACTGTATAAGATCAGTTAAGGCTTATCTAGGTGCAGATGTTTCTTCAGATCATAACCCCCTAATAGCGCGGGTACACATTAGACTCAAAAGACCTTCAAATAAAACAAAAATAGATCACATAGATACCAGCCGCTTACAAGATCCAACAATTAAAGAAGATTTAAAACAACATATCAATGATAACTTACGAATGCTTTCTACAAAAACAGAGAACACGCATGTAGAAGACAAGTGACAAGATTTAAAAGACGCCATAATAAAACCTGCCCAGAAAATGCTTACCAAAGAAAAACAGAAAAAAGGACGAGAATGGATAACAGAAAAAATTTTAGGTCTCATGGAAGAGCGAAGACAGTTAAAGGGAAAATGCAGCCAAAAATATAATAAAGTAAACAAACAAATCAGAAAAGAAATAAGAACTGCAAAGGAAAATTCTTATACAAGAAAATGCGAGGAAATCGAAGAACTACATCTCAAACATGACACTTTTAACTTACATAAAAAGATAAAGGAACTGACAGGTACACAAAAACGAAAACATCCCAATCTCCTATGCAACGCAAATGGTGAAATAATAGCCGATCTACAAGAAAAGCTTAGGACCTGGAAGAACTATGTAGAAGAATTGTTCGACGATGAAAGACAAGAACCTAATATAGATAACTTGCAAGGCGACGAAGGACCAGAAATAACTAAAGAAGAACTATTATACGCTATAAAAATAATGAAAAATGGTAATTCACCGGGTCCAGACGGGCTCACATCAGAACTTCTTAAGCTTGTGGAAGGTGAATCAGTGAATATTCTACTCGACCTTTTTAACTGCATCTACAAAAGAGGAGAAATACCAAAGGAATGGCTACTTTCAACTTTTGTAACCTTACCAAAAAAGGCAAATGCAAAACAGTGCACTGACTACCGCACTATAAGCTTAATGGGGCATACATTAAAAGTATTCATCAAAGTAATCCACTCAAGAATTAACAGAAAACTAGATGCAGATATTAGTAATACTCAATTCGGATTTCGGAACGGGCTTGGAACAAGAGAAGCACTATTTGCACTTAACGTCATATGCCAAAGATGTCTAGATATAAACCAAGATATATATATATATATATATATATATATATATATATATAAATATATATATATATATATATATATGTGCTTTATTGATTACAACAAAGCGTTTGATAAAGTTCGTCACGATCACTTAATGAAACTGCTAGTAGAAAAAAACTTGGACAAAAGGGACATTAGAATTATCTCTAAGATTTACTATAACCAGAAAGTAAATATCCAAATAGAGCAAGAGACAACGGAGGAAATCGAGAACAAGAAAAGCTTAAGACAGGGTTGTATACTCGCACCGACCTTATTCAATCTATACTCCGAAGACATTATAAACACAGCACTTTCGTATCAAAATATAGGTATTAAGATAAATGGCATCCGAATAAACAACTTGAGATATGCCGATGACACGGTACTAATCGCAGAAACTTGGGAAGATCTTCAAATACTAATTAACAAAATAGTAGAATGCAGTGAAGAACACGGATTATCACTTAACATAAGCAAAACAAAAATAATGCTAATATCTAAATCACCACAAAACTTCCCTGACATAACCGTGCATGATCAAAGAATCGAACGAGTAAGAAGATATAATTACCTGGAAACTGTTATCAACGAAAATAATGATTGCTCTGAAGAAATCAGAACCAGAATAGAGAAAGCTAGAGCCACATTTACTAAATTGAAAAAGGTGTTCTGCGGAAGAGATCTAAGTCTAAAACTTAAAATTCGCCTTCTGAGATGCTACGTTATGTCAGTTCTCCTCTACGGGATGGAAACATGGACATTGAAAAAGATCGATACCAAAAAGATAGCAGCATTTGAGTTGTGGATGTATCATAGAATATTAAGAATACCCTGGAGAGAGAAAGTAACAAATGTGGAGGTTTTGCGGAGAGTGCGGAAAGAGCTGATACTTACTGTTAAAAAGCGCAAACTACAATATTTGGGACATGTTATGAGGGGAGATAAATACCAGTTGCTGCAATTGATTATACAGGGAAAGATAATGGGAAAGAGATCTATAGGAAGAAGAAGGCATTCATGGTTGAAAAACTTGAGAGAATGGTACAATTGCACCAATTACCAACTGTTTAGATCTGCAGCATCAAAAATACGCATAGCTTTGATGATAGCCAAACTTCGGAACGAAGACGGCACTTGAAGAAGAAGAAGAAAGAACCTAATTAGAAATTTACAATTTACGAACTTTATCGAAAACACTATAACACTATTCACATTTAACGGCTTTCCGGCTTATTACGTAACTTGCAAACGTGGAGAAAAATTCTCCGAACTTGAAAGATAGGTCTAAGCCCTACTACTGTCGCTAATTTACTGTCTTCCCGCAGCCCCTCCGAAAATACTTGTTTATGCATTTTGAATAGCACTTGATCTAAGGTCAAGTAGGCGGAGACTAACATTCTAAGAAGTAATGCAGACTGGATTTATTTAGGTAACCGGCCCGAAAATATTGTTATTGCAGAGAGCTGAAAATGTAAAAAGAGACTTTTTCAGTATTTGACTTATAAAATCAACTTTTAATTAGTTTAAATTAAATCCATTACCCTCTAATTTTAATTAAAATGGCACAAAACGCAAAATCTCGTCTGTATCGTTAAATTTTAGTACATACTCGTATACAAATTCTGATGTTAATTTATTATTACTTGTAGTATGTAACTTTGTGCTTATCTTAAAGTTTGGATCTTGAACTTTCTGGTTAAATTTTACAGCAAAATAAACGTGTATTTTGTCATCATAGTTTATTAAAGCTGTTTAACCAAAGTAATAATCCAAATGCGGTTCTTATTCGGATTTCGGAGAGAGAGAGTGAGAGAGATCTTTTTGTTTGCAAATGAATATATTTTAAGTCGGAAGGAGATGAGCGTTGGTAAACAGAAGCAAATGGAAACTGAATGTACTGACAAAACACCAAGTTGCTGAATGTTTCTGCAAATATTATAGGCCAGTTTATAAATCAACTATTTAAAATGAACTTTTAAATAAAAGTATGATAGTATAAATACATATCTATTCTTTTTTCTTAGTCTGCTGAAGGATATAGGCCTTTTTTATTTAAGGCGGTGTAGATCCAATTATGTAGATATGAGAGACATCAGGATCATTAGCGCTATCTATTATAATCAGATCGATGTGGTAAGAGAGAACAACGTCTTTTCAAATGAAGTACAGATTGAGAGGGGCGTCAGGCAGGGCTGTGTCCTATCTCCTACTTTGTTTAATTTGTATTCAGAGGAAATAATCCAGGAAGCACTAGAAGAACTAACTATGGGAGTAAAAGTAAATGGCCAAAAAACCAATAAATAATATACGGTTTGTCGACGACACTATTTTATTAGTGGAATGTTTTGAGGATTTACAACAAATGGTTGACAGAGTGGTAGAAGTCTGTGAAGAAAACGGACTGTCCCTAAATACAAAAAGACACAATTTATGGTAATTACAAAAGCTCAACAGCGCCAAGAAAACATAACAATACATGGAGAACAAATTAAAAAGTTGAAAAATATAAATATCTGGGTATAATAATTAATGAAAATAATGATTACATAGAAGAGATTAAGGCAAGAATGGGAAAGGCAAGAAATTCAAACTGAAAAAAGTACTCTGCGGCAGGGACATTTCAATTTCCTTAAAGATAAGACTTCTGAGATGCTACGCGTTCTCCGTATTATTTTATGGGTTGGAGGCTTGGACTTTAAAGAAAGATGTTTCGGACAGATTGGAAGACTTCGAGTTATGGGCCTACAGAAGGATATTAAGAATAAGTTGGGTAGATAGAGTCACGAATGTCGAGGTGTTGAGAAGAATGGGAAAAGATAAAGAGATCTTAAATACAGTTAAAGTCAGAAAACTGCAATATCTGGGACATGTTATGAGAGGAGAGTGTTACAACTTGTTGCAATTAATAATGCAAGGAAGAATACAGGGTAGAAGGAGTCGCGGAAGAAGACGCATCTTCTGGTTGAATAGTTTGAGAGCTTGGTTTAACTGCACTTCTACTGACCTCTCTAGAGCAGCGGCGTCGAAGGTGCGAATTGCCATGACTGTTGCCAACCTTCTTAGAGGAAAGATCCAATTAGTTCCAGCGACATTGTGAATATTGTGTGATCATCTCGTCTACCATGTTCCCACACTTTTGTTTTATGTCAGCTACTTGGTCCAAATAATATTTGTTTAATAATTTGGATTTTCTTTGTATTTCAGTTGAAAAGGCCGAAGAAATATTCTAATGAGACATTACGCCAAGCCCTGGCAGATATTAACAACGGAATACCTGTTGCCACAAGCAAAAAATATGGGATCATAAGAACTACATTAATATATAAAGAAAGTGGTAAATCGTAGACAACAATAAGGCTATTTGCACCATTTTGAATTCTTCTGAATCTTATTTTAAATTGGATGTAACTTCTCCAGTCGTGGTGGAAAAGTTCGCAAAATACGAACAATTTTAAATCCAAATTTTAATTGCATACATGCTGATGAATTTAAATTCGATATTTCTAAAATTCAAATAGATCATATAAATGTTGAGGAAAGAAAAAGGAAACCATTTAACTGTTACTAATTATATTAAACATAAAATAAAAATAACAAACGATATACCAGTATATTCAAAATCATATGTAGATACCCAGACATTTATGTGAAGAATCCAGAATCTGCTGGATCAAGATATTATTAGACCTTCGGATTCCCCTTGGTCCTCTCCTGTATGGGTGGTCCCAAAAATGGACGCCTTCAAGAAACCCAAGTTGAGAGTCGTAATAGATTCGACACTTTATTGCTATCAAACTTGGTGATACAGACCCTTTACCTAACATTAGTGACCTATTGGATAAGCTTGGACGGTGTCAATACTTCACGACACTCGACCTCGCTTCCTTCTTCTTCTTCTTCTCGTGCCACTCCTAGCGGAGATTGGAAATCAGCATGGCCACTGCGACTTTGTTAGCAGCGCGCCTAAAAAGTTCAATCGAACTACACCCGAACCATTCACGTAGCCACGATATTTTTCTTCTTCGTACACTTCTTTTGCCCTTAATTTTGCCCTGCATGATGTTTCTTAAAAGTTCGTACTTGTCACCTCTCACAATGTGCCCCAAGTATTCCATATTTCTAGTTTTTATCTCAGCTTCGCTTCCCTCGCTTCCGGGTTTCATTAAATCGAAATGGATGAAAGCCACATTCAAAAAACTGCATTCAATACAGAAAATAGTCACTACTAATTTTTTCGAATGCCTTACGGACTCAACGGACGTAACGCCCCAGCAACATTCCAACGGGTTATGAATAATCTCCTCAGAGGTATACAAAATGAAAAATGTTTGGTTTATCTTGATGATATAATTATCTTTAGTACACGCCTTCAAACGCATCTAGTTAATTTAAGAAAAGTGTTTCAAAGATCAATGAATTAAATTTCAAAATTAAAATAGATAAATCTGAGTTCTTAAAGAAAGAAGTCGCATATTTAGGTCACATCGCAATACCAGAAGGTGTTAAGTCGAACCCAGACAAACTAAAAGCTATAAAATTATTTCCAATATTCAAGCCGTCTAAAAATAACTAAGAACATCTATGCGAAAAAGAAATAATCTTACAAGAAGACTCCAGTAATTGTGAATATTGTAACGAATATTTTACCACAGGGTAAGAATATGGGGGGACAAGATTGGACAAACAAAATAATCGAAACAAGTGCATACGGCACTCAGTTGGTTGTTGGAGAGCTGGGTCGTGGATAAGTTGAAGATATTGGGGGTTGGATTGGGCAACTACAAAAAAAATAAAGGGGTACTTATACAAATCTCTTGGGATAAACAGAATGAAAATAAACGGAAACACCTCAAGAAATTTAATATAGGGCGCCACTTGAGGTGCCTAATTACACCTATTACAACCACTAGTTGTAACTAGGGAAATAATTATAGAACATCAAAAGTATAGAAAAAAATATCTTTTTCGAATAAAACTCAAAATAGATCAGAGAAACAAATTGAACGTTTATTCTTGTCTCAAACAAACAGTTATCAAAATTATGGGTTACAAAACAAACATACTATATCATAAAACAAAATAAACAAAACTTACATGTCTTAGTTTACATCAAAGATTGTTACAAAAATTCAAATGGTTTCTAGGTTATATTATGGCCAATTAGATTATCAAAAATTAAAGATCCTTGTTAATGAAAACATAATAAAATTTAACCTTATATATGAAATATCGTTTCTACATAATAATCAAATTAAAATTGTCATAACAAAAAAACAAATTAAAGCTTACTGTCAGATATCACATTTAATTTTGATGACAAAAAACAAAAGTATTAATAGCATAACCATACATATTACAATTTTTTAATTTGTTATGAAAACAATTATTACTTTAGCCAAAAAATATCTGTCTTTACTTTAAAAAATTAATATATTGAATTGTTACCTTAATGTTTCTTTTATACAAACACTTTGAAACTTTACATCTCTGGGGAAGCTACTCGGACAAAACTTTCAAAACTGGAAGGCAGCAACCATCAGGAACTAGTTCTACACTCCAGGGCAAAACAATGGGAACAGGAACTTGGTGGAAGAATCAAGCAGACTACGGGGACATCCTATATCATACTTGTTAGAAGCTTCCGGTATTTATTCAAATCTGATAGTATTATCATTGACCGGTCCTAAGACATTTCAAAAGAAATTGAATCCTCTTTGATTAAAAAATGGCCCAACATTTCACATCCGCAAAAAGCGTCTACCACCGTTTCAAATAGGTTCTTGGACTCACATTGTAGCACGTCTACTCTGCTTCAAATCTAATCGTCGACTCCTATTTTACGTTACATTTTTACAAATTCAAAGCTAAAAAATTTCCCTTCCGTCTTACAACTAGCCTGTCGTCCACAAACTTAAAACAAACAATCTTCCCCTTGTTATTCGTTCCTAACGATGAAAGACAAATAAAACCTTTTTTTTATCAGGAGGCATCATAAATTATAATCCCTTTATATACAAAAAAAAAACTTCGTCGAAATAGATATACATAATACAAATTAACAAAATAGCACGTATTTTAAACCGGAGTTCTACCTGACTTTGTAACAAAAGGTTCGATATTTGAATCTAAACACAGACAAAAACATCTATACTTACTTTTGAATCGGTAGAAATATACGCATTATTGATTATTCTAACTGAAATATTAGGGGGACTTCATGTAACATAATACCTCTTTGGCGACAAAAAACTTGTTATTTCACCGAACATTGCAACACAGAGATAAAAACATATTTCCAGCGTTAATACGCATTTAAAAATCTCGTCAAAAAAACTTGAAATATTATTTCGATTGTTTTCTTTAGTAAAAACAACAGGCGCGTACTACAGAAATCTTTTATATACACATTAAATAAAAAAACGCTACAATATTTAAGGCAGACATCTAAGGCAATCGCATCAAAATCATACCAGAGATGAACCAGTTTTTGGAAATATTTCCTATGGAGGCAAATTAACTTTGAAGGAATTCAAATTAAAATACTGACAGGCATCTTTTTGATGGAAAATACACAGTGTACAATACTTTTCAGAAACTAAGAATTGTTGTTTTAAGAGCGAACTTTTGGATAACCAATTAATCACCGAGCCAAAATTAAAATTCAAACAGTTAAGTGTTTCACCTATAAAAATAACTTTGAAGAATTTCAAATTTGAAAAAAATCCCACAAACAGAATCACGCCCATCATAGAACAAAGAGAAAATTACCACATTCCCTCATTTGGACGATCATATTATATCTTGTCTTCGTACTAATAATCATCTACATTATCTATAAGAAAATAACGATAAGAAAAAGAAAAGAAACCAAAAAAAAGAAAGGCATACAAATTTCAAAAATGGAGGACCCAGATGATTCCAGTTCGAAAATTTACCTCCAACAAGTAGCTTCAATCTAGGGGAAGAGGAGTTATAGAGCGACGCCTGTGGATTTATTCAGGCCTTGGACGTAGGAATGCTGGCATAGTCAAAGACATTGAACTCAAGAGTGCTGACGCTGTTTTCGTAATATTGTGAATTGTATTCGCTCCGTGCGTGAACATGGTAGGGGTACATTGAAACGATGCCAGCATGCGTAGCGGCGAAATATGACAAAATTGGAATATTGGACAAAATATTTTTACGCATAAATTTTATTAAAAATGTGTGCAAATACATGTTGCGTATAATTGTGCTAATAATAGCAAAAACAGTGAGTGTAGTTTTTATAGGTTCCCAAAGATTACATATAAATTAGAGAAAAGAAAAATATGAATTCATGCTATTAATATGAAAAAGTAAATATCACATAATTTCATTTTTGTGTAATTGAAATAGGAAAAATTTAAATAATTTACCTTGAATGATATTTCATAAGGCTTCAAGCTAACTGCAGATGACTTTAGCTTTTATATCATAACTTTTACTATTATTGTTTTTAATTATATGCTCTTTTGCGTGAAAAACTTGATTTACCAGTACTCAGTACTAGATTTTCCCTTTCTTTTCCGTTTGGAGTTGAAAAGATATATAAGATGAACTTTAAGAAACCCAGTTTTTAATACTACATTTATTTTGTACATAAACTGAAAAAATATAGTTAAAAAACTAATTTATTAATATTTGTCAATTTCGCATATATTTAACAATGTCAAACATATGTCATATGCTTAACCTGAAAATTGGGAGGTCCAAAATTGTGAGCTGAAGGCGGTAGGTGTCGCGTCAGTCACGCACGGAGCGAATAATTGCAATTATATACGTCTTATTTTGAATAATATTGTATTTAGTTTAGAATCTGATCTTATTGTATATTAGTTATTTTAGCTCTAATAAATTGTTTAAAAAAAAAGGCTTTTCGGCATTCCCAAATTTGAGTTATATAAATTCAAATAATTTAATATTTGACTTTAATTTGGTCCTAATTTACTATCTCACTGGTCTATTTTGAATAGTGGTGGAATTTTGTGTGACAGAACTTTCATGGTCCATTTTACACCATATATGAAAGGCATATTCAGCATGTTGGTAAGTTGAGTGATACGGAAACGGAACATATTAATAGAACTACACTAAACTTTTCGTCACAAATGATACATTATATGACTCGATGTATGATATAATGGAAAACCACTGGCGTAGACTTGCACTTCCAACTATTCCAAAATGGCAATTAATTAAACGAAGTTGTCACAATATTTATCCCAGATTTTAGTTATGATAAAACTAGGTAATTCTACAGTTAACCTTACTGAATAATGTTTAATTTTACCTTACTGTACCATTCAAATTTAATTTACACGTGTATCGTTCAGGTCACTATAAACCAAACATTATTTAGAACGAATAACAAATCTATTTTTTAAAGAATAAATACTTTATTTCTAAAATATTCTCTACATATAATATATTTTACTTGCGTATTTTAATTAGAAATAGTTATTTTAGTAATTATAGTAGAAAACCTAAGATGTCTTGCTTGGCGAATTCGGATATTTTTGTACTGCTCTTTCTACAATTTCTACAATATACAGAGTAAACAGATTTGTGAATTAGCTAACAAGGTGAATCTTAAATGTTCATTTCACGACCTGTCGATCCACCACGGCAAACAGTTTTTGCGAGTTAGTTTCTGGCACTCATGATTATGAGTAAATAAATAGAGTGAAATGACGTTTGAGATTTAATTTCAATGTAGGGCTCTGTTGCCGAGAGGGGGCATTTGGGCCTGTGGGACCCATCGCCGGCTCTTCGGACTTCTTCCTGTCTCCGGAATTTGATCGGGTGTTGACCATCTTTGTTTGTCGCTATCAAAAGGGTTAATAATCGCTACTGGTATAAAGTAACAGTTACCGTGACAAGTATCGGTTATAGGTAACAGTTCCAAGGAAGGGTTACGAAATAACGGATCAAAGATAGAAAACAGAACAGGTACAATAATCTAAGTATTCCTTGACTTACGGAAGGAATAACTTAGTAAACAAGGAAATAAAATGGTATATAAAAATACAATGCACAGAAAATGTTTCTAATTGTTTCTTGACTTACGGAAGAGACAACTTAGAATGAGAAGTAAAATACACAAGAATAAAAGAACAGAAAAGTGTAGAAATATTCCTAAGTGTTTCTTGACTTACGGAAGAAACAACTTAAGACAAAAATATAGATAAATGAAATATGTAAATATGAAACAATGTATGGAAATATTTCTAAGCGTTTCTTAGAACAAAAAAAAAACAAACAAGAGAATCAAATATAGTAAAATAAGAATACAAATATTTGTAAGTGTTTCTTGACTTACGGAAGAAACAACTTATAATAAGAAAATCAAATACAGAAAAGATATGGAAATATTGCTAAGTGTTTCTTGACTTACGGAAGAAACAACTCAGCATGAAATGGTAAAATAATAGAGACAAATATATTAAGAAAATATCTTAGATAAATATCGGAAATAATAATGCAATAATGATTATGAAAATATTTCTAAGTGTTCTTTTGACTTACCGGAAAAGAATGACTTAGGCAGACAATAAAATTAACAAGTCAAATATCAGAGAAATATTTCTAAGAGTTCTTTGACTTACCGGAAAGAACTACTTAGACACAAAGTACAAAATCAAATTTATAAAATAGAAAAAAGTAAGGTAAATATTTCTAAGTGTTCTTAACTTACGGAAGAACAACTTAGATACAAAATACAAGAAAAATAAACAATCAAAAATAATCAAATAAAATATCAAATAATCAGTATATGAACAAATATAAGTCAAAGTAATATTCTAACCTGAAAAGGTCTGAATATACAATAATAAAATATAAATGGTTATCAGGAAATAAGAAATAAAACAATAGCTTAGTCGGAACAATAATAGCACCCACTAGGTCTACAGAAGAAGAGGCAAGCTCGACTGACCGATGAGAGAAATTCCGTCTGCTTTTATATAAAACAAATTCTTTGTTTTACGTAGTAAAAGTGGAATTTCCCTACATCGAGTCAATTAGAAATTCGGATTTGCCCACACTTGGAATTTCCAAGTATTTCTCCGAATTTCTAAATGCGTCCGGCACGGCGGTCAGCTTCTACCTGACACGCCTCCGGAGACATCCCCCCTCCTCTGAAAGACCTAACGGTGCTAAAAGAAAATTTATTGATAAAACAAAATCAAAATACATACAATAAGAAATCCTTAACCTAAAAAAACAGACAATACAAATACAATTCAAACTTAAGATATATCATACTTAAAATTATAGTGGTCCAGGCGGTTCAGATGGTCCAGGTGGTCTAGGTGGGTCGTCTGCTTCCGTCAGGGCTACTTTATTCACCCTGAGGAGGTCCTACGACGTCGTGAAGATATAAGGCTACTCAATTCACCTTGATATCTCCACGTGTCGTAATGGGACCTTATCCTTGGTCGTCTTTGGTGGTCGGCTTCGCTGTGGTTCCTTCATCCCGTCCGTCCGGAGGGGTCAGGGTCCTATGGTCAGCATCGTCGACCATCGTGAACTCTTGGAGGAGATTCTCTTCAATCTCGCTCCTGGGTGCGTCTTCGGAGGTTTGCTGCTCGTGCCTCAGAAGTCGTTTCTTTCTCTTGCGTGTCCGGTGACTTCTCCGGATTTCCTCTCGAAGTGGTATGTCGACCGGACCGTCGAGGATGGGGTCGGTGGCCTCCTCCTCGTCGCCATGCTCCATTGTCTCTATCAATAGAAGGCATTCGGCGTCTGGCATGTCATCTGCTGTTAGGCTAGGTTCTTCCTCCTCATCGACGTCCTCCATCGTCTCTAGTAGTGGAACTTCTTCTTCTTCTTCGGGTGTGCCTGTACTGATGTCCGCTGTTTCGGTTTCTTCAGTGGTCGGCTGACGTGGACGGTTGTCTAATACTTCATTGTCCTCTTGGGTTGACTGCTCTGCTTGTTGGGATGGGGTTTGATGGAATTCCACCTGTTGTGGTTTGGCTTGCCTTTCTGCTGGGGTCGCCCAGTAGATGGTGGTTCGGCAGGCAGTACCAGCGTGTAGACATTTTCGGGGTATGTCTACATTGGCCTCTTCCTGCTCCAACCAAGGCATCCCTAACACAATGTCGTGGTTCAAATCCTCCATAACTATGCAGTTTACAGTCGTGTCCAGAGTATCAATGTTCATATTGACTGCAGCAGTCCCTAGGGTGCGGGATGTGCTGCCCGTGCATGCCAGCTGAACCAGTCCTGGTCCTCGTTGCAGGTCCCGTCTCTGGATCAACCTCTGGTGAACGAAGTTCCCGGAGGCACCGGTGTCGACCAAAATCTTCACTTGTTGCCCGTTGATCCTTCCATAGAGTTGGGGGAGGCCTGCTGTCGAGGGTTGTACCTGAATAGGATTCAGTTGGGGCACCATCTTCACAACAGGGTTCAGTTGGCGCCCCGATTGGCGTTTCCCTGGTTCTGTGGGGTTGGAGGTGGTGGTTGGTTAATTAAGGGCATCCTGTGCTGTCCGCGGGGGTTCCTCCTTTCGTCTATCGCCTCAGGGTGTCGTGAAGCGTTATCCTGACGTGGGGGACGGTACGGCTGTTGTTGCTGCTGCTGGGGTTTGCCGGTCCGGCGGATGTCTGATTCCATGCCCTGGGCGATTGTCAGAAGGTCTTCCTCGGTCTTGGGGATGTTCGCTCTCAGGCAGATCGCGATGTCAGGTCTCAGTAAGTTCGCTATCGTTATACATCTCTGGTGCTCGGGGGTATGTGGCATGAGACGTCTGAATAAGGCAGATTTCTGATTAATGAACTCCTCCGTGGATTCGTCCCTACGTTGATGTTCTCCATAAAGCTTCGACGTCAGGGTTGAAATTGTGGCAGGGTCATTGTATCTCCTTAGGAGACGGTCTCGAAATGTAGTATATGGCAGGTCCGTGTATGAAAATTTCTGAGCCCATTTCTTCGCATTGCCGTGGAGGGAGTTGTCTATGAGGTAGTCGATCCATTGGTCCTTGTCTACGTCATGTTTGATTAAGAAATTCTCAGCTTTTGTCCAAAAGCTGAGCGGATTCTCGGTGTCCCGGCCTGAGAATTGAGGGGCTTCGTGTAATTTATCCTGGACTTCGGTGTCTCAGGCTGAGGCATCTGGGGTGCAGTGCCTTGAGTTGTGGATAGGGCCGTCATCGCTTGCATCAAGGCAGAGATAAAGTCAGCTGTAGCAGGCTGGCTCGAAGACGGTCCTGGGGTCGTGAGTTCGGGTTTTGTTAGTTGGGCGCCATGTTGCCGAGAGGGGGCATTTGGGCCTGTGGGACCCATCGCCGGCTCTTCGGACTTCTTCCTGTCTCCGGAATTTGATCGGGTGTTGACCATCTTTGTTTGTCGCTATCAAAAGGGTTAATAATCGCTACTGGTATAAAGTAACAGTTACCGTGACAAGTATCGGTTATAGGTAACAGTTCCAAGGAAGGGTTACGAAATAACGGATCAAAGATAGAAAACAGAACAGGTACAATAATCTAAGTATTCCTTGACTTACGGAAGGAATAACTTAGTAAACAAGGAAATAAAATGGTATATAAAAATACAATGCACAGAAAATGTTTCTAATTGTTTCTTGACTTACGGAAGAGACAACTTAGAATGAGAAGTAAAATACACAAGAATAAAAGAACAGAAAAGTGTAGAAATATTCCTAAGTGTTTCTTGACTTACGGAAGAAACAACTTAAGACAAAAATATAGATAAATGAAATATGTAAATATGAAACAATGTATGGAAATATTTCTAAGCGTTTCTTAGAACAAAAAAAAACAAACAAGAGAATCAAATATAGTAAAATAAGAATACAAATATTTGTAAGTGTTTCTTGACTTACGGAAGAAACAACTTATAATAAGAAAATCAAATACAGAAAAGATATGGAAATATTGCTAAGTGTTTCTTGACTTACGGAAGAAACAACTCAGCATGAAATGGTAAAATAATAGAGACAAATATATTAAGAAAATATCTTAGATAAATATCGGAAATAATAATGCAATAATGATTATGAAAATATTTCTAAGTGTTCTTTTGACTTACCGGAAAAGAATGACTTAGGCACACAATAAAATTAACAAGTCAAATATCAGAGAAATATTTCTAAGAGTTCTTTGACTTACCGGAAAGAACTACTTAGACACAAAGTACAAAATCAAATTTATAAAATAGAAAAAAGTAAGGTAAATATTTCTAAGTGTTCTTAACTTACGGAAGAACAACTTAGATACAAAATACAAGAAAAATAAACAATCAAAAATAATCAAATAAAATATCAAATAATCAGTATATGAACAAATATAAGTCAAAGTAATATTCTAACCTGAAAAGGTCTGAATATACAATAATAAAATATAAATGGTTATCAGGAAATAAGAAATAAAACAATAGCTTAGTCGGAACAATAATAGCACCGACTAGGTCTACAGAAGAAGAGGCAAGCTCGACTGACCGATGAGAGAAATTCCGTCTGCTTTTATATAAAACAAATCCTTTGTTTTACGTAGTAAAAGTGGAATTTCCCTACATCGAGTCAATTAGAAATTCGGATTTGCCCACACTTGGAATTTCCAAGTATTTCTCCGAATTTCTAAATGCGTCCGGCACGGCGGTCAGCTTCTACCTGACACGCCTCCGGAGACAGCTCCTGCCATCCGTTTATACGTATTTCTGTCTTTCTAAGTCTCCTCAAAGTGACTTATGCAGAAGCTCTGGATTAAAAATAAATATCTCCTGTCATAAAAGAATAACAACTATAAAAATAATTTTATATAGTAATATAGCATATATATATATATATATATATATATATATATATATATATATATATTGTTAAGAAAAATATTGGTTTGCTTAAAATATTTCAAAGTTCAAAAAACATTAAAATAATTCAGATAAGTCAAACAATAAACTACAAACATTTCGAAGAATGAAAGTCTTTTAATTTTGGATTGCCTGTATTGAACAGAACGTAAGATATGCATAAATTATTTTCTTTGTTAAAATATATTTGAGTGACCCCGCATAAGCTTAAGTGAAATGAAAGACAATTGAACCGGGTTTTCCAAATACATTAGTGCAGTGATTAGGACAATAGAATAGATTTTAGAAAGATAGGTTTTTGTTAGTTTTTAAGAATTGTAGAAAAATATTATTTGTAAATAAGTTTTAGGAAATTTTATAATTGTAGGTAAAAATTTGTGTGTTATCGAAATGAAGAAATGGGAGATGTATGACGCGTTTTGATTGGATGAGATTGGAAAAGGTGGGAGGTTTGGTTTAAGAATAAGACGTTAGTCAGTTTTGGAAGAAAATTTTATAGTCAGTGGGTTTCCAAGGGCAGAAGGCGAACGGCCGTTGTTCTCGGGTAGTTTCCCAGAGGTAGGAAGCAGTAGCAGTGAAAGTTTGTGAGTTTTCGTGTAGTTAGTGTATCTGATAGAAGCTGATCCAGTAAAAGATTGTAAGTCATATTTTTCTACTTATATTCCAAGAGTCACTGTTCAGGCCAACGAGAGATTTAGTTTATCGTAAAGAAAAGATATTCCAAGAATCATTTTTCACTCAGGCCAACGAGAGATTCAGTTTATTGAGAGAAGAAGCTAGCATAATTTGAACGATTCGTACATTTGAAGAAGATCATTAAGGACGATAAACTTGCAATAATTTGTTGTAAGATTGCTGATTACCTAGGGAGCGGCTGAGAGTAGATAATATAGTCTACAAGGAACAAGGATTTGGACCACTCATCATTGGAGAGAGATAGTTTTGTTTTCTGCAGTTTTTCTTTTATTGATAACACAATTTTTACACTTAATTTAGAAAGGATATAAATATTTTGATTAGAAGATTTAGAATAATATTTGGGATTTTGAGATTTCAACTAATATTGTTTGTACCATTAATTTTGAACGTTCACGTACGTAGAACAAAATTTTGAGAATCATTATATGAGATTTTGTTTATTGAAAATTGTTGAGTGTGAATTTTATTTCATTATTTTATTTCAATATATAATGTTAGATCCTATATGTTTTTTATTATTCTGGTATTCTTTGGACCTTACCTTTCACATGTAATAGCATAGATATTGAAGCACGAATAGAACCCTGATATAAGAGAATTAAAAATTGTGATAGAATCATAATCATATCATTTAAATAATTTAATTAATTAATTAATTAGCGAGGTAATTGATTGGAGCACTAAGACTTTAAATATCACAATAATATATATATATATATATATATATATATATATATATATATATATATTATATATATATATATATATATATATATATATATATATATATATATATATATATATATATATATATATATATATATATATATAAATATCTCGTTCGTAGCGAAATCCGCCTTTGGGTTCCCGTTCACCAAGCCTGTCTATTATTTCAGAAGGTCAGCATATAATAATTATTTTTATAATTATTCTTTTATGACGAAAGAGATGTATTTTCAATCCAGAGCTTCTGCATAAGCCGCTCTGAGGAGATCAAATAAAGCCGAAATATGTATAAGCAGATAGCAAGCGCCTTGCACTGAAATTAAGTCTCAACCGCCTTTCTGCCTTATTTTAGTATTTAGTGTTAAAAACTTTATTTAATTCACTCGAACTATCACTCCACTATATTCCAAGCAGAAATTTATGCTATCAGACAGCCATGCGGTATTAAAAGCACTGAAAAGCGTACAAAGGAACGAAAAAGCGTACCTACTTGCCAGGAAAGAGGTAAAATAAACATGCATTGGTCCAGAACCTGTCGTTGGAATAGTTAGAACAACAACTACAGTTAAAACTGTTTAAATAATTATTAAAAATGAAAATTGTCTAAAATTGTCAGTATCTTTAATTCAACAAAAAAAAAACAAAGAAACATAAAAATTATGATCCCAAATTTTTGTATTTAAATTTTTTAAGATGGTTCGCCATCGTGGTCTTTTTGGCAGTAGTTGCATTTAATTTTGACAATATGGACTTCTTCGCGTTTTGAATGAGTATTACAAACAAATCTTTTACACATGTCACACCTTTTTGAATATTTATTGTCACTACTTCTACAAGAATAACAACGACCTCGTTTTGTTGCAGATTTCGGCACTTCGATTTGCTTTTTTACACTAACACCGGTGGTCTCTATTGCTGCGATTACGGATTTAGGGTATTCGGTGGGTTCTTCTTGTATTGCTTCAACTCTTCGATTTATATTGGGCGAGGTTAATTGTTTTCCAAGCTCCTCCAGAAATAGTTTTCTGCGATGTTTTATATTTACTTGACTGTTCCATTCAGGAGTTTTCGTATTCCAGAGAACGAAAGCATTGTAGCACGCAATATCCTAAAAGTTTAAAAATATACGTAAGGGCCATCTTCTTGTTGCTCTTTTAAATGTGTACTCTCTGATCAATTTATCTAAAATATCGACTCCACTTTTGGTTTTGTTGTAATCCAAAATAATCTTTGCTTTAAATTTTTGGTTTTCATCAGAAATTTCATGTTCATTGTGTAAGGTCGATAATAATACAACAAACTTATTAGGCTTGGTTACATATGAAAATAGGTAATGTTTTTAGTGAACAAAAATTTTGAAGAATACAGTGAGCGATCTGTCATTTCAAGCAATGATTTGGGTAAACTCTTCCTATTTATTCTGATAGTACCCAAAAGAGTTAAATTTTTGGTTAACAGTTCTTCAGATAAAGCAATATCGGTAAAAAAGTTATCAGTTGTAATATTTCGACCAGACCTTTACCAATGTTCTGCAAGTGTTTTGACAACTCTTGGGCCTTGGTTACGTTCAGATTGATCACCAATCTTTCCAGTATATATCTCAAAGTTACAGCAATAAAAATTTTCAGCGTCACATAGGGTCCAAGCCTTTATACCGTATTTCTTTGGTTTACTTGGTATATAAATCAGAAGTGGACAACGTCCCCTAAAATCTATAAGCTGCTCGTCAATAGTACTAAAAGCAGATGGTTCGTATGATTCCCTACAATTTTGGGCAAATAATCAGCGATTTCTCGAATAGGAGCTAATTCATCTCGTTCTCTTCTTTCTGCTCTCGTTTCCAAATTATCAAAGCGAATATGCTTCAAAATACTTATAAATCTATCCCGGCTTAGAGATGCTTTATATACAGGACACGTAAATGCATTATTTGTATTGGACCATAAATTATGCACCTTCTCATGGGACTCTCTGAACCTTCCACATAATATAAGTATACCAAAAAAAGCACGCAGTTCGACTAGATCAACTTCAATCCAATCCTTCATTTTTTTCTCGTTCTTACTGTTATACGCAGCTATGAACTCAATAGCTCTCTTATTGGTATACTCAAGAATCATTGACATTATACTATCAGAAAAAAATAAATTAAAGGCATCCATGCATGTCTCAATATTTTGACTTTTCTTAGTTAGACCTACGTTTTTCTGTAATAAATTACATGCCAATGTCTTACCCTTTTTTGGAGCTAAATAACGTCATGTTCGTTTTTCGCACAAAACATCAGATACGCTAGATCTTTCACTACCTATATTTTCAGAAGTTGTCGCTTAAACTTCCTCATTCTCGAGTTCAGTAATTGATAAATTACCTTCATGTGCTTCTGGCTCACAACCGTCATTATCACTCGCTTCACTATTGTTTTCATACAGCTCTGCAACATCATCTTCTTCACTATCTAATAGAAGTAAAGCATACAACTCAGCTTCACTCAAAGGTTTATTCTTTTTCCACATTTTGATATAATACTGTATACTTCAAGATCAATGCTTGAATTAAATTGATCAACAAACGTGAAATACCGCTTTACACCAAAGTTAGACCTCTCGTCTCGGACGTTCCCATAGAATATGCCTATTAGACACTACATTACTCCCAAGGTTAACTTCTATTTATTAATATTTCTACAAACATAATCATTTTGCCTTGAATACGTTTACTGGAAAACAGGGACGGCTGCGTTTTACGTGTACCTACAAACACATTGAAAAATTCTTCAAAATCCGAAGACCGGGTCAGGACTGACCCGACATCATAGATTTTACGTAGAGGAAAAACTGCAATTTGCATGTTTACGAATGATACACGAAAAAATAGATTGAAACAACTAAGGAGAACTTACGAACAATCAGATTTGTAAAAAAATTATTTCATGAAATATTAAGAAATAAGTGAATTTTGGGTCACGCTTGACCCAGTCTTCGTACTCCGAAGGTTAACCAATGTATTTAGTATAACTCAGATTTATGTATGTAAAAATCTATATATGTCAAAATCAGTATTATATTAAGTGTCCATAAATGTAAAAAAAGATTGTTATACAGATTGTAATGCTAATAACCACATAGGTTGATACGCCTTAATAGCAAATAAAAAAAAGTTATTCTTTAACTTTTAGTCTAATTTAAAAATATATTTTTTAGTAAAAATTGAATAATTTTAAATTTCCATAACATATTATTATATTTAAGCTTCATTATATAGAACATATATGTCAATGTAACTATATGTATTTTTAAATTACAACAATTATAACAATTTTTAGTAAATTTAAAGTGATACTTGAAAAGCTCTTCACCACATAACGTCACGTAATCGATGTCTGTGTGCATGGTGATTGAGTTTTTCTCCTTGAAAATAATAAATATCTCGCGTCTTGTCCCTACGGCAAGCGACGCCCTCTTAATCAACTCCTTTACCGAATAATTTTCTATTTCAGCGGGGTGATTGTGGGCGAGATAAGGGCGAAGGGTAAGAGGGACGACTGAAACTACGTCAAAGTTTGAAAACCACGATTGCCTTTTAGTGGGTTGTCTGAAGACTTGTCTTGGAGTTGAATGTGAAAGAAGTAATTTATCTAATTTTCCCGCTGAAAGTAAAGATTCCTCTAATTGAGACAGCGCAGAAATCCAAATAGGTTAATTTCATTTGATAAATCCTTGAGGATATTTACGCAATTCTTTCTAATCTTATAGCCCGATATTTTACCACAGTTTTCATTCATGCCTTCAACTCAAACAGTTAAAGAAGTGTTTGTTTTAGGCAATTTTAAAAGCGACATATAAAAACGTGTTTTCTTTTAATGGCTAAAGATAATTGAAATGCTATTAACAGCCTGAAAAAGAATAAGTAGAATGGTAAAAGAGAAAATCTCTAGTGATTGTGGAAGCAAAGAATATAGTCCATATTCTTTGGTGGAAGACTTGGGAAAGATTATGACGCTGTTAAAAAAGAACTTGAAAGTGTAAGTAGACTTTTTTATCAACTTGAAAAATGAACTTAAGAACAAGAAGGTTTAATATTATTGTTAAAACTACAAAACGCTAATTCAATTTTGCAACATGTACCGCCATCTACCAGTAAAATATATTCTAACATCATGAAATCAGATTATAATAAAACATTAACAACTAATACAAATTCTATAAAAAGTAAATAAAAAATAAACGAGCAAAAAATTGTGTCGAGTAGTGAACTTGAACCAAAACTTACTGAACAAAATAATGGTTCAAATACAAAACCGGTACGAGATCCCCTCTCATAAACATTATTGAGATGTTGTCTCACTGCCAGTAAAAAGTGTGGTGGTGCCCCATCATGCTGAAAATACATCCCTCGGATAGCAACGTTCGCGTTGTCAAGCAAATTCGGCAAAATATTTTGTA
Organism: Diabrotica balteata; assembly: GCA_918026665.1. Classification (NCBI taxonomy): domain Eukaryota; kingdom Metazoa; phylum Arthropoda; class Insecta; order Coleoptera; family Chrysomelidae; genus Diabrotica; species Diabrotica balteata. Next base: position 7,435,394 of record OU898278.1, on the reverse strand, counting down.
GAAAGTTCAAATAGACCTGCCTTTTATCAAAATCTACCATCAAAAAAGTGAGGACCTACTAATTGGTTATTTATGACACCAATCCACACGTTAACCGAAAACCTTAACTGAGAACGACGTTCTCGAATAGCATGGGGATTTTTTTCTGCCCACATATGTGAATTTCGTGAATTATTTATCGCGTCTCTGGTAAATTGGACTTCATCTGTAAATAGTGTCCTGTATAGCGTTGGTCGATTATTGTTAATCCATCTACAAAATTTCAACCTATTGATTTCATCTCCAGCATGTAGTCGCTGAACCATTTGAATGTGATATGGGTATAAATTATTTTTTTGCAAGACTCTACTTTTGATTGAGTAACATTGAGTTCTCGACTTACTTGTCTAGTGCTTATTGTAGGGTTCATAGTAACGGCGTCCATAATGTCATCTTCCTGCGCTTCATCTACATGTCGCTCTGTTGTTCCACTAGGAAAAGTGCCATTTTCTCGCAAATAATTAAAAACTGACCCAAATGTTGGATGACTGGGAGTTCGACGATTAGGAAATCTCCTGCGATATTCTCTACTAGCAGCCCTACCATTCCCATTACAGAATCCATAAACAAATATTATGTCTGCACATTCTGTGGTCAAAAACTGATATGGCATTTTGAACGAAAGTAACAAAAGCTCTACCAAAATTAACACAATGTACTTAACGTAGATATGACAGAAGAAATATGTATTCTTGTACACATAAATAACAATTGATAATGACAATAATAAGAATGGGTATAAAATATCAAGAAACGTCAAACGGTCAACGCCAACCTTCATTTTAAACTTTTTTAGATTTATTTTTATTTAGTACAGTTGATGCAATGTATTATCATTTGACATAAAATTTTAATCATTTACAATCAACAAAAACTAACACATACAAGAGGTTTGACTTTTTAATCAATTTAATTTATTATTTATCGAAAATATTGCCCCAATACGATCTATGAGTAAAAATTTAAAATTGAAAAACAATTGGTTCTATCGTAGAGATAATACAAAGTGACAGTAAAGATGTTAATTTTCTACGTATTAGATTATGTTGTAGGAACTCATTTTAATTAAAATGTTTGAAATTTATAACATTTGTTTAAATTAATACCTTATAATTTGATACTTTATAATGGTTGTTCTATTTTTGGTAAGATTTGATCGTTCACTAAAAATTTAATAAAAGTGCGACAACATTGTCGCATATGTCGTTTTCATTGGGTATTTATGTAGTTTGAAAATCACTTATTGCATTTAAAAAAAATATATATATACAGGGTGTAATATATAATACGAATCCCTAAATTAATTTTTCCAAAGCCAGTCCTGGAATTTTTTAGTTTAGCTAATACCAGTCGAATGCTTGATAGTAGTGTACTGTATCATGCAAAAATTAAAAAAATCAAATGAGCCGTATAAACACTACAGTAAAATGAAATAATTGGTCAATTACACAAATCACCCTGTTAATTAATAAAGAAGAGGAGTTGACATTTTTTAGTGGCCACATAATATGTTCCCTGAGGGACTCTACATATGGTAGAAGTATGTAAAATTCCTCATGACTCACCCTGTATATCTGATCGTGAATCGACAAATGAGACTTGGCTCAGTAGTGGCAAACGCTAACAGAAAACGAAAATCCAAAATAAGTGTAGAATCACAAAACATGCTAAAACAAAGAAAAGATCTTCTGAGACAAAACTAAAGAGACACTGCAGAATTTAAGGAACTTAATCGAGTAATAGGATAACAGATAAAAGAGGACATTAAAAACATCAAGAAGACTATATAGAATAAGTCATAGAGAAAAGCCGAAGTCTCAAATCCACCAAACCGAAACTGGGAAATAAAACATAATAACCATTAAAAATGAACAAAGACAACTAGAAAAAAGTAAATCTGATATAACAAACTCAATTGAAAAGTTCTACCCCGGTCTGTATCGTTCCAGAAACGATCCCCCTAACTCCTGAAAGCAGAACTTGAAAAGGCAGATAAATAATGTCAAGTTAGAAGTGATGCCCGAAATAAGTCAATTAATAAAGAAGAGGAGTTGACATTTTTTAGTGGCCACATGATATGTACCCTGTATAAATACCCTTTAAAATATTTTCTAACATCAATCATGTGTTAAATGACATTAATTGCTTGTTTGCTACATACCCTGAATAATTTGAATTCATTCATATAAAAAACTTGGTCTCTATTATGTTTTCCCGCCATTTCTCAAAACAGTAATTATGGGATGTAGCTAGTTTTGAAACTATACGACTCGTTTTATTCTTGATGTAAATCTTCCATGTTGCCAAAAAAATAAGTTTAAGAAATGTTACTGAGTATAAATTAATATAATAAAGAAAATAAAAAAATGAAAAAAAAATAAAAATAAAAAGAAAATAACAATTAATTTTTATTATTTGCCATATTTTTTATGTGAAATTTTTTTTAATTATTTATAAAATTTATAAGGAACATTTAAAAATTCTAAAAGTGTTTGCCCATAGTAGTTCGAATACTATATTTTTTAAAATAAGTAACCCCCAAAGAATAAAAGTTTTCTACAATATATTATACAGAAATTATTTCCAAAACAATTTTTTGTGCCTATTTTTTTATGTATTTATAATGAAGCAATACGGATTTTAAAAAACATAACAATCAAACAAAAAGTAAAACCTTTTGCTTTCGAATACATTCGTTGTTTCCTGTGAAGTTAACTTATCTGCAATATTGTGTTTCCTGTTGTCCTTTGGAGACCAAATGGAAACACAAATCCCCACTGTCCTGTTTCCCATTGTGATAACAGGGAAGGATTATACGACAAAACTCGTTTTAATGAATTTAAATCCACTGTGGCTAAAACATGATTTAAAAGCGACGATGGACACGCGAATTCAGAACACAAAACATTTATCACGCGAAAGCCTTCTGTGTGAACATAAAGTAACAGGCTAAATGCGAGGTGATAAGTCCATCCGAGCTAAATGTTTACATACAATATTATTTTAAGTTTAATTACATCCCTTTTAAAAGGTATTTCAAACACATCAAATTCATATTTTCGAATTTACTGCGTCATTTTAAATGAAATCTTTCTTTGTAATGTAATGTAATTTCTGACAATTATATATTGAAGCAATATATCTTAAAATATTAAAATATATTCTTATAATAGTTAATAAATAATTAATATACAGAATTAATAATAAAATAAAATAATTAATTTGAAAAAATAATTTCATGTCTTCTGTGGAAGACAAATAGTGTACATGTTAATAGTTTTGAAAACTATATAAGCTAAATTTTTGCTTTATTTATTTATCGTGTGGCTTATAATTCACCATCATCCAGCCTCAAAAGTCTGCTGCTGAACATCGTTAGGTGATCTTCTCTTGTCTTCCCTTGGTCTCCATTCCAGTAACATCTTTGTCCATCTCCCATTTGTCATACTAGCTATGGGTCCTGCCCATCTCCATTGTAGTCTGGTCATCATTTCGATGAAACTTCTGTCACCTTGGTTCTTCTCTTGATCTCTTTGTTTTATTTTGTCTCGCAGAGTTATTTCTACCATGAATCGCTTCATTCTTCTCTGTGTTACTCAGTTTGGTAGCCGAGCGTTTTGTTCAGGTAAGTGCTAACACTGGAAGGATGCATTGATCAAATGCTTTTCACTTCAGGCATGTGGATAATTCACTTTTTAAAGTTTCTCTCAGTTTTCCATATGGTACCCTCCCAAGATCGATAAAAATATGAAATTTGGCTAACATTACATCTTATTTGTCAAAAATAAGTATCTGCTTATATTGTTTTACACTTTATGAAGATGGGAGATTGTTTCTTTATTCATTAATATTTTTCACTTCTTTGTTATATGAGTATTTTTTATGTATTTTTTCAGTGGTGCCGTCTTTCCTCCTATCCTATTTTTAATCAAATTATTGTTTCTAGTGGTATCTAGTGTAGTGCAATCTCAATAATTTCTCACTTTTCTCGCTTGTCCTTTTTATCTGTCATAAAGTCCACATTAAGGGTCAGTGAATGTTTGACCTTAATGATTATTTTTACTATCTCAGGAATTGTCCAGTAGTAAAAATGGAGGCTGGTCATAAATGTATTCGCTAATTATTGAGGACTTTTGTTTGACAACTACCTTGACCCTTAAGAGACAAATATGTTTGTTACTATAAATATAGTACAAGAGATAATAACACAAATTCCAATCTTTATTACGACCAAAACGCTGCAGTACAAATAGATGGAAAGAAAACCAAAGATATAGTAATAAAGAGTTCATCAGGGTTATGTACTCTCACCCTTCTTACAAGAGTACCAACATACTCAGAAGATATTTTGAATAAAGCCTTGCATGGTTATAATTATGGCATTAAAATTAAGAGAGGCCTAATTAATCTGAGAGGTAACCTTGGCTTAGCCATCAAGGCTACCATTACCAATTATCAGAATAATTTTTTCAATTAATTTTTTATAGATGATGATTCACTATTTGGTATAATATACCCACGAATCAATTTTCTTATCCATATTCAGAACACTTAAAACATTTATAAACTGTTGTCGTGAATCCCTGATGTATTGTAACATTCTACATATTTACTTCTCTTAACTCATTAACCAAAACATCCATTTAACTAAACGAACCGTAACGTAAATAAAATCCTTCCGTAATAAACGAAGACCTGTTCTTGTAAAAGTGAGCCGTACAACATTGTTCGGCACACAAAGAATAGGAAATAAACCTCCTTTGTTTCCAAAGAACACCATTTTAACTTATTGCCAAGTTTGGAACTTAAATACCCCTATATATACGTTGGGTTGGTCCCGAGAAGTTAGTCAAAATTTTCGGGGAATATTCACAAATTGTAAAACTTTTAAAATTTATATAGAAAACGATATTAAAAATGTATAGCGTCTCGAGAACTATGCTGAGGTAAAATATAAATAAAACTTTGTAAAGTTTTGAAGGAACTACAAAATCGATCTATTAGTTGGTTTTTATAATTAAATGATATTTTATGTATACTGTACATACATAATTTAAAACAAGAACTTGTTTCGTTATCATTCAAATTTAATTAAGTTTAAATAGTCTACAAAATGGTAGATTTGAATTTTTAAACTTGACTTTGGATTATAAGAAACAAAGCTGACACCATTTATTATACAGGGTGAGTCATGAGGAACTTTACATACTTCTACCATATGTAGAGTCCCTCAGGGAGCATATCATGTGGCCACTAAAAAATGTCAACTCCTCTTCTTTATTAATTAACAGGGTGATTTGTGTAATTGACCATTTATTTCATTTTACTGTAGTGTTTATACGGCTCATTTGATTTTTTTAATTTTTGCATAATACAGTACACTACTATCAAGCATTCGACTGGTATTAACTAAACTAAAAAATTCCAGGACTGGCTTTGGAAAAATTAATTTAGGGATTCGTATTAAACATTACACCCTGTATATATATTTTTTAAAATGCAATGCAAGTGATTTTCAAACTACATAAATAGCCAATGAAAACGACATATGCGACAATGTTGTCGCACTTTTATTAAATTTTTAGTGAACGATCAAATCTTACCAAAAATAGAACAACCATAATGAAGTATCAAATTATAAGGTAATTAATTTAAACAAATGTTATAAATTTCAAACATTTTAATTGAAATGATAAACTGAGTCACTGTACAACAAAAATCAGTAACTACTAACAATAACGAAGAACAATTTAAATAAAAAACTAAAAATATGTACATAGTTATGATAAACACATAAATTAGAACTGGAAAAGATACTATAATGGTAACAAAATAAAAATAATTCAAAATAGATTTTCGAAATGGAACCCTGCAGCCTGTTTATATTTTTGTTGCCGAATTATTAATTGACGTATTGAATTACGGATACTCTGGGGATCGTTTCTAATAGTATTACAACAATGTATAATTCTATCAATTAATTGTTGTCGGTTATTAATATTCACTGCGTAAACTAGTTGCTTTAATCGTCCCCAAATATGGTAATCAACGGGATTGAAATCAGGGGATCTTGAAGGCCATGAAATAGGACCTGCACGTCCTATCCACCTGTTGCCATAAACATTATTAACATGTTGTCTCACTGCCAGTAAAAAGTGTGGGGGTGTCCCATCATGCTGAAAATACATCCCTCGGATAGCAACGTTCACGTTGGCAAGCAAATTCGGCAAAATATTTTGTGGAAAGTTCAAATAGACCTGCCTTATTAAAGGACCATCAAAAGTGAGGACCTACTAATTGGTTATTTATGACGCCAATCCACACGTTAACCGAAAACCTTAACTGAGAACGACGTTCTCGAATAGCATGGGGATTTTCTTCTGCCCACACATGTGAATTTCGTGAATTATTTATCCCGTCTCTGGTAAATTGGGCTTCATCTGTAAATAGTATCCTGTATAGCGTTGGTCGATTATTATTAATCCATCTACAAAATTCCAACCTATCGATCTCATCTCCAGCATGTAGTCGCTGAACCATTTGAATGTGATATGGGTATAGATTATTTTTTTGTAAGACTACTTACTTTTGATTGAGTAACATTGAGTTCTCGAATTACTTGTCTAGTGCTTATTGAAGGGTTCATAGTAACGGCGTCCATAATGTCATCTTCCTGCGCTTCATCTACATGTCGCTTTGTTGTTCCACTAGGAAAAGTGCCATTTTCTCGCAAATAATTAAAAACTGACCCAAATGTTGGATGACTGAGAGTTCGACGATTCGGAAATCTCCTGCGATATTCTCTACTAGCAGCCCTACCATTCCCATTACAGAATCCATAAACAACTATTCTGTCTGCATATTCTGTGGTCGAAAACTGATGTGGCATTTTGAACGAAAGTAACAAAAGCTCTACCAAAACTAACACAATGTACTTAACGTAGATATGACAGAAGAAATATGTATTCTTGTACACATAAATAACAATTGATAATGACAATAATGACAATGGGTATAAAATATCAAGAAACGTCAAACGGTCAACGCCAACCTTCATTTTAAACTTTTTTAGATTTATTTTGATTTAGTACAGTTGATGCAATGTATCATTATTTGACATAAAATTTTAATCATTTACAATCAACAAACACTAACACATACAAGAGGTTTGACTTTTTAATCAATTTAATTTATTATTTATCGAAAATAATGCCCAAATACGATCTATGAGTAAAAATTTAAAATTGAAAAACAATTGATTGTATCGTAGAGATAATACAAAGTGACAGTAAAGATGTTAATTTTCTACATATTAGATTATGTTGTAGGAACTCATTTTAATTAAAATGTTTGAAATTTATAACATTTGTTTAAATTAATACCTTATAATTTGATACTTTATAATGGTTGTTCTATTTTTGGTAAGATTTGATCGTTCACTAAAAATTTAATAAAAGTGCGACAACATTGTCGCATATGTCGTTTTCATTGGCTATTTATGTAGTTTGAAAATCACTTATTGCATTTTAAAAAAATTATATACAAAGTGTAATATTTAATACGAATCCCTAAATTAATTTTTCCAAAGACGGTCATGGAATTTTTTAGTTTAGCTAATACCAGTCGAATGCTTGATAGTAGTGTACTGTATCATGCAAAAATTTAAAAAATCAAATAAGCCGTATATACACTACAGTAAAATGAAATAAATGGTCAATTACACAAATCACCCTGTTAATTAATAAAGAAGAGAAGTTGACATTTTTTAGTGGCCACATAATATGCTCCCTGAGGGACTACATATGGTAGAAGTATGTAAAGTTCCTCATGACTCACCCTGTATATCTGATCGTGAATCGACAAATGGGACTTGGCTCAGTAGTGGCAAACGCTACCAGAAAACGAAAATCCAAAATAAGTGTAGAATCACAAAACATGCTAAAACAAAGAAAAGATTTTCTGAGACAAAACTAAAGAGACACTGCAGAATTTAAGGAACTTAATCGAGTAATAGGATAACAGATAAAAAAGACATTAAAAACATCAAGAAGACCATATAGAATAAGTCATAGAGAAAAGCCGAAGTCTCAAATCCACCAAACCAAAACTGGGAAATAAAACATAATAACCATTAAAAATGAACAAAGACAACTAGAAAAAAGTAAATCTGATATAACAAACTCAATTGAAAAGTTCTACCCCGGTCTGTATCGTTCCAGAAACGATCCCCCTAACTCCTGAAAGCAGAACTTGAAAAGGCAGATAAATAATGTCAAGTTAGAAGTGATGCCCGAAATAAGCCACAAAAAAAAAGAAAGGGCAGTAAAAGAAATAAAAAGGAATAAAGCTTCTGGAAGCGATAATATCCTAGCAGAAATGCTGAATGAAGGCGTAGATGAACCCATCACATATCTAAAAATACTATTTAATAAATGTTTATTCGAAGGCAACATACCAGAATAATGAGATATTGCTAAAACAATACTAATACACAACAAAGGAGACACCAAAGACTCAAAAAATTATCGACCAATGTCACTTCTTTCACAACTTTACAAAAGCTTTAAAAATATTATTACAAACAGGTTAACAATTAAATTTGACGAATATCAACCAGTAAAATTGGCCGAATTTGGAAAAGGGTACAGCACCTGTGATCATCTATATACCTTGAAAATCCTAATAGAAAAGAACCTTACTTTTCTCTACCTTTTATTTGAGAAGGTTTAAGGACATTTCCCACTAAGTTTGTGTTATTTTGTACTATCTTGTATCGTTTTCGGTAATTAGTGAGTTTGTTTCGTTTAATTGTATCATGTATATTCAACCTAGGAAGCGTGAAAAGGTTAATACGGAGACAGGCATTCAACCATCAAGGGATGATACTGTCAAATCTTTATTTTTAGCGTTGATTGAATAATCCAAATTTGGATTATTCAATCAACGTTCTTAGCCAGGGCAAAGAAAATCGAAGCTATTTATCAAGAATTTCATACAGCTCACAACCTCATTATCGGATCAATAACCAATAAGGAATTTCCGAAGCAATATAAGTTTAGACATACTACAGAATAAAATCCATCAAGAGTGACTTTTTAATTAGGGATTCGTCGCCTTCTTCGAATATCTTCTCACATTCAAATGCGCCATCCTCAAGGCCTTCAGTTAGACTTCCAAAGCTTAAAACACCTACATTTTTAGGCAATTTTCTAGATTGGCCTAGTTTCTTTGACCTATTTAACAATTTAATTCACCACAATCACAATTTGTCCGATGTGGAAAAATTCCAGTTTCTTCCTAAATAATGTAAGTTTACCTTTATACTTTTGTCAAAATATAATTTTTTTCTAAATACGCTGTTTTTTCATTAAAACAGACTAATAATTCCATTCATTCGCACAGTATTGTACATGTTTCACGTTGACACATTTTACCATGACCTTTTTTAACCAATTTATACACAATTTCAACAGTCTTACCTTTCTCTCATTATCAAGCACGGATAAGTTTCAAAATTGATCACTTTAACATTAACATTAATGAGTATCCTGTGTTCCCCGTTCTCCCCTGAGTATTCTATGGCCCATTTGAAGATTCAACACTCGGTATAATCATTAAAATAGATAATATCTTACCTCACTGTATTAATCAAATTTTATTTTATTTAGTCTGGATTCTAAAATGTCTTATCTTAGGGTTTGGGTTTATGTATAATTAAAAACATCAAATATAACCGGAACATGGTAGGCCACAATCTTAATTTCCTTTTGAAGTATTTGCTATTTCTTCATATCTTATCTTTTAAAATTCCTATTATTAATAATTAAGCAAAACTGACCTTTGAAGGTGATTATGTTATGATTAATACAATACCAAAATTACCACATTATTATTAGTAAAATTTGGTTTATATGGAAAGATAGTGCTTCCTTTATTGTATGCGGTTATTGGGAATCATGATACTAATGTTGCCCATATTATAACAATTTTTACTGTTTAATAATATCGAAATGTAATTTACTGGGAATTAAAACCGTCAATTAATAAAATATGTCTATTTTGACATTTAGATTTCTACTTCAGAAATCATTTCTCTTTACAGCTGCCTTTAGTTCATTGGTTTGGAGCAACGAGAGTAAGTTTGTTACTCACTTGAATTATATAGAAGCATAAAATGGAGCTTTCTGCTTCATGAATTGCTGATAGTAGATCGGTAACTGTTATCCTAAGGTTGTGTTGTCTTGGAAATTGTTTTGTCAAGATTTGGCACTACGGTACCTTCTTAACTTTTTCTATCTGATTTGGTAGTCCTGCTTTTATGTTCTACACCAGCATTTTTAAACCTTTTTCAGTCCGGGAACCTTTAGAAAATCAAGCACAATTTTAAGAGAACATTTACACAATTTAATAAATTTAGAACAACTTATTTAAGTACTGAGAAATTTTTTATGAATATTAAAAGTATTGTACCTATTAGCGCTATGTTTATGTTTTTACTTATAGTTTATTTTTATGAACGAGAGATTAATTAGCATAATTTTAACTGGTATCTCCGACCACTCCATGGGCGTGCTCAAGATTAATTGAAAAATTATTTTGAATAATTGTAAAAAATAAATGAATTATTTCAGTGTTATAAAGTGTTATGTGTATGTAAACAAAAGTGACCTCTTTTATCACACACTATATTAGAACTGACTGGCCTACATTAAAAAGAGGTTTTAAAAAATTCACATTTTTTTTAATTTTTAAAAATTACAAAAGAGAAAAAGAGTTTTTAAAACCGTCTAAGGTATGTTAAATAGATGAATAAAAATAATAATATAAAACTTACAGCTACTTGTTACAAATCCAAATCAGATTCAGAAGATGAACTTTCAGAACCAAGATTTATAATAACTGGCTCGATCATTTTATCAGTAATATTGTCCAGCTTCCACATTTTTTCCTCTTCTTTAATAGTGTGATTTACTGCCTTTTCCCAGTTTTCAGGTTTTACATTATTTACGACATCCAAAAACAACTGTTTAACATCATGAATTTTAAAAGTGGTATTTTTTCTTGAAACTTCACTCTTTATCTGTGCCCATACCAGTTCAATCGGGTTTAATTCACAATGATATGGTGGGGATCTAAGTACTGTCATTCCACGATTTTTGGCAATTTCATCAATTTCGTATTTTTTAAATTTTTCTTTATGGAGGGCACACAACGAATAAAGTTCCTTTCTTATAGATCTGGGATGGTACGTAATATTTGTTGAACTCAGCCAATTCTGCAAGTCTTTTTTTAACCACTTGGTTGTGGGCAGTCCTTCTATAAGTCTGGAGTGATAACTTGCATTATCCATTACTATTACACAGTTCTTAGGAAGAAGATCTATCATTTGTTCGAACCATTCTTGAAAGACATCAGCGTTCATATCTTTATGGTAGTCACCGGTACGAGTTGATTCAAAAGTTAATAAACCACCTTCAACAAAACCGTCTGAACTGCCAATGTGTACTATTATCAGCCTGCGTCCCTTTCCTGATGGTGGGTTTAAACCAGTAGATAAGTTATTTACAAAAGCGTGCCTTTGACTTGTAACAGTTCCATCCTGCCAAAATTTATTTGGTGTATCGCCCTCGTTGATCCATGTTTCATCAAGATAAAATATTTTTCTTTTTTGGTTTCTCATTTCCTTTATGGTTCTTAGAAAATGTCTTCTCCATATGACAATATCGCTTCTTTCTAATAAAATAGACTTTCTGGGATTCTTTTTCCAGCGGAAGCCTATTTCTATTAAATGTTTCCATAACGTACTTCTACTCATTTCTGGGTAATCCTTATCATCTCGAACTGAGACAAGAACTTTATCCAATGTTGGAAATTCTTGTCTAAAGAAGAATTCATGCACTTTCCGTCGAAGTCCTTCTTTAAAATGATATTCTATTTGAAATTTTGGTTTCCCTGGAGCATTACGTGGCATTTGAAAACTACCACATTTCTCTTCTTTAATAACTCTGTAAATCGTAGATTTCCCAACACCAAGTGTACTGCTAACTAACTCAACGGTGTCATCAACACTTTCACATAAACGTTTGTCTGTAAATGATTTAAAACAATTAAATATTAATGTTTTTTCATTAACTGTTGAAGGACCAATTTTTCGGCGTTTACACGGCACTTCCAAATTTTCCATAACACTAGTATACACAATAAACTGCACCTTGCAACTGAAGTACCTACTTTTAGTGAACTGTTAAGAATTTTGAATACGCCACTTGGACCTTCCTACAAAATGGAAAAACCCACTATCACATTTTCTGTGGAATAAGTTTAGAAGGTAATTATCTAGTCAATTACTGTCGTAGATTCCTGGAATTAAAGAATTAAATGTTTGATTGTTGAAACCCTTACTTCGTGGAATGCACTCATTTCAGATAAAATAAAACGTTTTATTTTATCTAAAGAATTAAACTTTATTTTGCAAATAGGTAGGTACTTATTAAACTTTTATTGGTTATATATAACCAATAAAATAAACATCTTACATTTCTTGCAAATTCATTGGTACCTGTTAACCTCCATCACTCCGACACTGGCAACCTTATTTAGGGATTAGTAACCCTCACAACTATTGTATTCTATTCTGCTCCAACCTTTATACCTGGTGGTCATACTCAATTTAAAATTGTTTTCCTATATACTTCTGTAAACTTGTTGACAAATATCTGTTTTTCATTGAGTCACCCGTATTAACAGTTTAGGGATTTGCATACATAATTTATTGTTTTATTACTCTCTCATACATAAAAATACACTATAGTTGTCAAATAGTAATGTCAAATCGGGATCAAATTGTAGTTCCAATTGTTTTTGTATTTGTTTTTGAGATATACAAGAGCAAAAAATCCCTTTTCACTGATTTATGAAGATGAGAAAAGCAGTAAATTTTTCTTCTGGTATTTCTGTATAAACTGTTTTTATATTTACCCAAAACTTTGATAAAGAAGATTCTTTGAAATAATGTTTTAATGCTGAACTACATGATATTTGTATTAGCTGATTTTCTTATATGTTATCAAGCCGATGATGTCTGAAACATTTACGTTTAAAGGGTCAGATATCCAATTTTTACTTTTGTCGGGTTCTGGAAAATAATTCCAAAAATGAGACAGTATAGCTCGGAAGTATTTAATGATTTCTTGTTTTACTTTCGTTGGCAACATTTCTCCACCAGAAGATTCCAAAAACGACAGTGCAAGAATATAATTATAGTTTTTAATTGTACAATTAATCCAAGTACAATTACAATTAGTACAATTGGTATCAATGCAGATCAATTGATTTGTTTAGAGCAGCGAGTTCTAAAATAAAAATAGTCATTATGATTGCCAACCTCCGTAGAAAGACGGCACTCTAAGAAGAAGATGCTGACTTGTAACCTCCATTTTACATATTCTTTATATAGAAGCTTTATCATAAATTCTAGATCATAAGAATCTTGAGCTAGGACGACTTGAACATCAAAGTTCAGGGAGAACATTACGTTATTTCCTATGGGTGATTCCCATTCCTTGACAGTGATTTTTCTAATTTTGGAGGGCTGCCTCAATATATAAGTTAAACAGTAAGGGTGACATACTTGTCTTAGTCCTTTAGTTACTTTTATTGACTCTGATAGTCTATGTGCGATTTTTAGGTAGGTAGCGTTATCCCTGTATACCTCTGTTATTATTCCTAAAAGGTATGGACTAATGCCGAGTTGTTGTAGAGCTTGCCACAATTTAAGTCTTCGAACTGTATCATACCCCTTTTCTAGGTCGATGAAGGCTAGATGTACTTCGGTACCAACAGCTATTTTTTTTTATTAATTGTTGGATTACAAACAAGTTATCAGTGCAAGATCTACAAGGCGTAAATCCACTTTGGTCTTCGCCAATTAGATGTTCTACATTATCTTGTATTTTTCCATTTATTATCTTTCCAAACAATCTCCTGAAAGTAGGTAGGACACTTAATCCTCTGTGGCAGTTAGGATCTTTTTGATTACCCTTTCTAAAGATGGTTACTTGGTGAGCGGTTTTCCTTTCATATGGTACTTTAATTTGTAAGCAGCATTGATTCATTAGAAAAGTTATTCGTTCTATTAGGAGTAGACCTACTACTTTAAGTAACTCTATAGCTATATTGCCAGGTTCTAGAGATCGCCCGTTTTTCATTTTAATTAATCCAGTTCCGACTTCGTTGTTAGTAGTATTAATTTTACTATTTGTTTGTCTTTCCATACTGTATTCCTCTCCCATATATTTCAATCTGGACTCTTGGAGTAAATTTTTGTAGTAATTTCCCACTTTTCTATAGAAATTATGTTGCTCAAGAAGTTATGGGTGTTTTCTTTGGATTAGTGATAGTTCTCCATGCTTCTGTAGTCTGAGACGGCGTGCATGATTTGGACGCTAAATTTAAAATTCGACACTAAAAAATAAAATTACCTGTTTCTGCATACATGATTTGGACGCTGGGTGTAATTGAAATGTAAATGGAAAGTGAGGTAATAAAATTCTAGAGATTAAGCTTAATAAGGTTTATTTGTCACTTTGAAATAAATACGACATACATTTTACGAAATGGAATCGATCGATACAGTTAATTTGATACTCATGTATCCTATTTCTAACGAACATAATTTTTTTTCTACTCTTTGGATCTTTAAGTCTATTACTTTCACTATTACAGACACTATTAATTTTAATGTAAGTTTCAGTTTGAAAATTTTTTAAAACATCAATAAAATGAAAAATATTTGGATGAGCATGGTAAAAATTATCATTAAAACGCGAATGGCACGATTCACAAGCATTAGTTGTTAATTGTAAACTCTCACTCATCGCAGCCCACATCTCCGACGGAAATGTTGCGTGGTCGCCAATGTAGTTATCCAATAAGTAGTCGGAAAACATTTCAATTTTTGAATCCTTTGGTTGAATAGCCATAAAATCAAATATGAAAGATTCTTCGACTTCTGAGGGAGGTAAAAATGGCAGCCCAAAAATATATTTCAGCCATTTAGATATTTCACTGTCTGCCAATTTATATTCCCGAACTAGGCCACAAACATCGATATTACGATATCAAGCTTGCATAAGATGAAAACGGTACCCTTTAATGTGCACATTTGGAAATTCAAAACGCGCAGCATTGTGGATAGCAATTCTAAAATCGGAGAAAATGATTTTTGGATTGAATTTTAGACCAATTACTTCACATTTGCGTTTCAAAACATTAAATAGTTTTATATAGGTTTGTTCCGATTTGTCGGGAAGTAAACAATAACACAATGGTATATAATGTCCATTGATAAATACATGTATGGTAAAAAATTGCTTGAAATATTGAGCACAGTAACTAAATGTACCGTCCATATAAATCGTTTCCCTGCCGCACAGAAAACGCATATTAGTCTTACACGAGAAGATGATAATGTTAGAACTTAGTTCAACCGCAAATATAAAATTCTCGTCTTTAAGTGTTTTGATATTCATAATATTTACCGCAGCAATAGTTTCTTCTTTACTTTTGGGCAGTTTCGGTTGAGCCATTCGCCGTTCACTGTATATTTGATTTCGCATTAAATTAACGTCTTTAACAGACAAGTGGCTCAAGCAATCTACATTTTCTTTCAACGCACTATGTATGATTTTGGACGGCCTTTCGGTCAAATTATCCTTAGCCTTCCTTTTGGCACTGCTACGCATAATCTGTCTATTAAGCGTCTTGATATCACACTCGTGATTATGTTCTAGATTAATTTTCAGTAACTTTTCTGGCCCTTTCGTGAATATCTTAGCTTTACACGACCGTTTTACACACCTCCAATACGTTTCTCCCGATTTTAGTACTTTATCTTGAGAAAAAGTAAAACTGTTCACTTTGAGCAAAATTTTATCACGATTACTTACTAACGTTGAAATTTCCATGTTCACTTTTCACTATTCTCTGACAAACTAATAACTAGTAACTAAGTAAATTTCAATGACCATTATTAAACCCTTATTATATCTAATATCTGGTACCTGCGATAATTCTTTCGCCAGCGTCCAAAACAAGGGTACTTTTAAGACCCTCAGGTACTTCAGCGTCAAAAACATGCCCGCCCGTCTGAGAACCACCACTTAAATTTTCAACTTGGATACATTTTTATTTCCAGAAATTGTTTTTTGCTCCTTTTATTGGATTGCGTTTTTTCTTTGATATGTTACTCTATTGCTAGATATTTTATTTCCATCCATGTTGGTTTATGGTGTTTTTTGTCGTTGTTCTCTGTTCCTAATGCTGCATAAGCAATTTTTTTTATTATCGTGTTGATGTTGTTGTATTCTTGTTATTTCCATATTTCTTTCAATTTCATTTAGTTTCTTTTTTAAACTAGATTGAAAAAGATGTTTAATACTTGGTTGAAATAAAAGGTGCAATTTAAATCCTTCCCTTTTTTATTGTGTAGTATTGTTTCTCTCACATTCAGTGTTCTGTTTGTAGTATTACTTTGGAAGTAGTGATCTGTTCCACAGTTAGATCTTCTTTTTACTCTGCAATCTTGGCACTTAAATTTTCATTTCCGTCTCATTATGATACAGTCTATGATCGACTTCTGTAGGAGTGAAAGTCGTTTCCAAGTGTATTTATAAATATCTTTATGAAAGAAATTTTTAAACCTCTTACTGGTGTTTATTTCATATTCAGTTTTATATTCAGTTTTCAAACTATTTTTTAAAGTAATCTAATACACTTTAAAAGCTTTAAAGCTTTCTACATTAATAAGTACAGCACATATAAATTATTTAATGTAAAAGATTAAAAAAATGTATGATAGTTCTAACTTTTTGCTTAAGAGAATTCTAGAGATGAAACGCTAATTATTTTTTTGTGACTTCTTTCGGTAGCAAGGGCATGTCTGGAGCGCTATTTCTAGAAATTGCAATCAAAACTTGGAATTGGCTTCGCATCAAGTTTAATTACTCATTAAGTGACATCTTTTTTACCGTTTCGTTGTCGTTCAATTCGTTTTATTGGCTGTTATAATGAGCACTCAATTTTTTACAAAAACCAGTGCTTTAGATGTAGAGATAGGGAAAAAAGCGTAAAAGAAACGTAAAGCCATTCAGCGGCGGGTACGCGCTTAATTTGTTATTGAGGTTTGGTTTTCTTTTCGATTTAATTTAAATTAATATCCCTTTTTTGTGTTTACTTTCAAGATTTAGCCAAGATTAACTCTGTTTAGATCTTCCTATATTTTATCGTCCTCGTCCTGGATATTTGCTGAATACTTTCAACAACGCACTCCCTTACGAGTACTTTGATGTCCTTAAAAATGCTTTTTAAAGTTTCAAATATATATATATATATATATATATATATATATATATATATAATGGCTATACACCCCAGCGTGGGGTTAAACCGCAAATGCTTTCTAGATAATATTTCTTAAGTGGATCAGTCTTTTTTTTTTGTTTATCTTATCTTCTTGACATGAAAGTTTCAAATAGGTAGAGAAATAATAAATAAGACTTACTCACAATCAATTTAGTTTAACTATCAGACGACCGGTTTCGCTTTCTACAATATGCAAAGCATCCTCAGGTCTCGATACAAAGTTAAATAAATGCTGAAATGATAAAAACCCCATATTAGGGTGTTGTCTAATAAAGATAAAAAAGTAGATGTTGTAAATTACAATAATTATGCCAATATTACATGTCTGTGGTTTTATTTAAAAGAGTAAGTTGAATAAAAAGTATAAAAGTTTAAACAGACAAGGTAAGGCCCACAAATTGTTATAAAATAGTCTATTAGATTGTAATAAATTAATAAATGAGCAAATAAATAAAATAAACATTACTTAAATGCCGGTACTCTATTAATTGATGGTTGGTAGAACATGGTTGAAACTACTATGTATTGTTGAATGGAGAACTCAATTCTGTTATTGCAGTTGTTTGACAGTAAACGGGAAGTTTTTGAGGAGATAGATTTGATCCAATGAAGAAGAGATATGTGTGTGATTGTTTGTTAAATGAAAGTGATGTAATATACCATTGTATTATTAAAAGTTATTTATACTTATTCGAGAGATATATTTATGAAATGTGTGTTATTTATTGAGTAATTGTTTTATGAAGATGGCAGTTTTATGACAATGAATAAGTTTAGATGTAAAAATTGTGTGGGTGTGCAATTATTTTTCAACTTGTAGTTATCAAATTACTTTGATTAAGTTCTATTGGCAATTAGTAAATTATTGAAAAGTCAAGTAAATAAAATATTAGAATAAAAACAATTAAAGACAATTTAAACACACTAAAACAGAAAACACTTAGAAGGGACGAAACAAGCATTAAATTTAAAAGGGGGAAGGACTTTAATGCACTACATCTCAGTCTTGGGCAAAATGAGTTTTTTTATGTTTTATCTATTAGATTTTAGTGGTAAATTTGACAGATGTAGGTTAGCATGTGACAGTTCTTCTTCTGTTTCTCAATACTGCAAGTTAAGTTATCTAGTTTAATGAAATATGCTGTTATTAATGAATGTCTATAAATTGTTTCAATTAAGATATCAAAAGTAAATTGATGTGTATAATATTGGCATACTTTAATAATCTTTAATTAATCAAATTTAATATAACAATACGAATAATTGAAATACATCCTACAATATAACTAACTCAGTCTAATGTCCAAATTACTGAACAAATTAAAGTGATTCTTTGGCAACTGAACATGTACATTTTATAATCAAATGTATAATAAGTTTACAAAGTTTTTTATTTTTATTTGAAATTTTTGTGGGTGTGAGTTATCTGTCATGATGTTTTTTTTAAATATTTGAGATATTTAATTTAAATTCTGATATATTAGTATATTAATATCTGATATACTAATATGTAACCAAAGCAACAAATGGATAATTATTGATGGTAATTAATTTATGGGCTTAAGAAATTGACTGAATTATAAGGCCTTCAATAATTAGTTGATAGTTCTAATATCTGACAGTTGGAACCGGAAATTGTTATACAGGTAGAATGATCCTCTATTTAAACCGGTATAAAGTAAATTTATTCTTATTTAAGTTTTTCGTGTCATATGAACAGATATTCCTCACACCGACATGAACAATGGTAAGATTGTACAATTGTTTTAAGTAACACTTTAAAATTTTTTCAATTAATAGCTGTTTGTGAAAGTTAATATTTCTATTTGAAATGTAAATTTGTGTATAATTGTAATTAGCAAAGATGTATTCAATTAATACAGCTAGTCTGAACGATTTACATGTTATGTTGGGTATACTCAAAACACGTGTTGAGTTTGAAATCAAAATTTTTGTAAGATGAGTAACTTTGATTTCAAACTCAACACGTGGTTTATTATTTCTTTAAGTCTTATTTATTATTTCTTTACCTATTTGAAATGGACTCACACAAGCAACACATTCATGATTTTAAAGTTTCATTTAAATTAGTAACCTAATGTACAGAGGACATTGTGTAATAATCCCCATCTATAAAAAAGGAGACGAAACCAAGTGTTCATGGGGAATACCAATCCGGCTTCAGAAAATATAGATCGACTATACATCAAATCTTTACTTTAAGACAGATGCTTGAAACAGCATGGGAATTCAATAGAACTATCCATAATCTCTTCATAGATTTCAGGCATTTGCTTTTCCGTACTTTAGGAGTTCCTTCGGTATTTTGTCCTCTTTTGGTGATTTTGTATTTTTTAATTTCCTTAATGCTTCCTTTACTTCGTTCTCCTCAATATTAAATTCTTTGTTTGTCGTCACTTACAACAGACAACCCTTTGTACTTTTGTACATTTCATAGATCTACTTATCTCTCATTCCGATTACACATTATACTACACAAACGAGTCTAAAACTGAAGATGGAGTTGGAGTGACAATAATTAACAATGCAGAGATCCTCAAACATAGAATTTCAGATACTGCAACCGTATTCACAGAAGAACTTTAAGCAATCTACTTTGCATTACTACATGCAAATGCGAATAGGGTCGACAAAATGTTAATCATGACAGATTCTATGTCATCACTACACCTAATCAAGAAAATATACACCCAGCATCCATTAGCTTTACTAATAAAGAAAGAACCAAATAAATTACATACGTTTCCCAAGTTTCTCTAGGTCATATGACACGTTGAAATAGCAGATAACGAAGCAGCCGACCGAAATGCCAAAGAAGCCATAAATGATAACAGTACCCAAATGTCTCTCCAATCTGTTGGTATGGATCCAAAAAACTAATTTATGAAACATATTTTCGAGATTTGGGACAATAAATGGAAATAAACACCATCAAAAGAAAGCTTCAGGAAATAAAAAATAAAATTGGTCCATGGCAACCACCCGATGTATCTAGACCAGTGTTTCCGAAAGTGGGGGTCGCCATGAGGTACTAGGGAGGTCCCGAACATTTCCAAAATAAGACCAAATCACCACTTTGTTAGATCATGTATTTTTATTTCAACAACGCCGTAAATAGAAATTAACAATTAATTATCAGACGAAATATAAAAGTAAATATTAAAGTCCGTAAAAATAAAAGAGAAAAACAAAGTCTTGGCTTAAAAACCTACGGCAGTGGACGAACATGACCTCCATAGAACTATTCAGGGCTGCTACAAATAAGATTAAATGGGCAAATGTAATGGCCAAGGTCCTTAAGGATAAGGCACCGTAAGAAGAAGAAAACAAAGTCAAATAATATAATCTTAATGAGAGCTATGCTAGGCACCGTAAGAAGAAGAAAACAAAGTCAAATAATATAATCTTAATGAGAGCTATGCACCTGTTTCTGTGAAACTAATCTTTCAAATCTAGACTGTGTATTTGATACATACACAATTATATTATTTTCAAGTACGAGACGATTTCTAACTCTTGTTTTAATGGCAGTCATAGACGAGAAACTTAACTCACACAAATATGATGTTACAAATGAAACCAAACATTTTACATCTTCACTCGCCAACTCGGGGTATTCTCGGTATTCTCGGGTATTCACCCGAGTTCTGGGAAAAAAATTTTAGCTTCAACATTCCATCACTTGATACTTCAATAAGTTTTTCTTTCATGTTTATTGGTATTTTAACATGCTGAAAGGAATCGGCTAAAAACGGATTTAGTATCCATCTGCAACTGTCGTAACTGTTTTGAATTTCTTCGGGGAAATAATCACAGAGCTGTTGTTTTAAATTGAGCAAAGTAACATGCATGTCAGCCAAAACTTGTTCAAAATTTGTAGCACTGTAATTGGATACATTTTCCATAATTTCCTGAAGGCACTGGAATGAATCGAGTTGTTTTTTGCCAAGTGAGGTCGACCATAAATCGATTTTTCTTAGAAACGCCTTAATTTTATCTGTGGCTATAATTATATTAATGTCGCGACCTTGTAAATTACTGTTCAAAATATTTAATTGCTCGAAAATATCAGCAAGGAGACCTAGTTTCAGAAGCCAAATAGGATGGGAAAATTGATTTTCACATGGGGACTTCTCATCTATCAAATACAATAAAAGCTCTGCTCTTAAGTGAAATACTCTTTTTAAGACATTGCCCCTTGAAAGCCACCTTACTTCGGTGAGATAGAGAAGATTTTCAAATAAAGCACCCATGTCTTCGCAAATTTTTCTAAAAATACGTGTCTGCAAAGCTTTACCTTTCATGGAATTTACAACTTTAATGATGGTTTTCATAACACAGTCCATTTCATGAGGTAAAGCTTTGGACGCAAGAGCTTCTCGATGTAAAAAACAATGTCTTCATTTAGCATTAGGCATTATTTCTTGTAATTTGACGACAAGACCAGATTTATGTCCTGTTATAGCTTTAGCGCCATCTGTGCATATAGCAATACATTTACCCCAGTCAATATCATATATACTTGTACGTTTCACAAAAGTGTCGAGTAAACATTTTCCAGTGGTATTGGTCTTCAATGGGGAACAAAATAAAATATCCTCTTGAATGCCATTATTTATATCATATCTTACAAACGTAATGAATTGGGCATAGTTAGATATGTCTGTGGATTCATCCATTTGAAGAGAGAAGTACGTGCATTTATTAAGATTTTCCACAACTTGCGCTTGAATATCTTCTGCCATATCACTAATTCTTCAATGGATAGTATTATTTGACAGAGGTATTGTATTTAATTTTGCAGCCTCTCTTTCCCCACACATTACATGTACCATTTCAACAGCTGCTCGAAAAATCAGATTTTCAGCAATTGTGTGCGGATTACTAGTTTTAGCAACACGATAAGCAACCTTATAACTTGCTAATAATGTTTTTTTATTAGTAATGGTTGTCAAGGAAAAGTCTTGCTGTTTGTAAAGGACGTTCAGCTTTCTTTCAACGAATTCTACGGGCTTGTCTTTTTTATCTGGATGTTTGCTATTTAAATGTCGAAGTAACTTTGATGACTTCATGCTTTCTTTTGACAAGACTTGTCTACAAATAACACATTGTGGTTTATTGAAAATAACGGTAAAATCATATTTTTAAGATATTCATCAATGTAGAATCTGTTTTTCTTTTTATTGCTGCTACTGCCACTTTCAGACGTAGATGGTTCTGCACTTCTTTTTAAAAACATCCATAATAATTTATAATTTATCGTAGACGTCAATACGTAAACGGGAATACGTAAGTCGTAAAATATTTACTCATTACTTAACACGGCGTTTGCCACCATAGGCTGTTTGGATTCGAACTGAGGTTTCGTTGCGCATCGCCGCTTATATAAAGCCAAAACGAGGCCACGAAAACGTTCCAGAGTGCCATCTAGTAGCGAGCGCTTTCGTTATTATCATGGAAGAGTTTTGCGATGTAGACACTAGCTAATATGTCGCTAAAATAATTGTTTTTGATTTAAACTTTAAACTTTAAAACAGTAAAGTAAAATTAAATTTGAGAAACCATCAGATAATTGTAAATTAGGCACGCTATTTCTGTCAAATTATATTGAATAAATAAGTGGGGGGGAAATTGTGGGGTCGCGAACAAATTTTTTAGCAAAAAGGGGTCGCGGTTTAGATAAGTTTGGGAAACTCTGACTTAGAGTAAAACATGTGCTAGTGGAAAAGTGCGAAAAGTTCAGTATCCATAGAATTAAATACCATTTACCAAACAATCTTAAAGACATTTTAAACTCAAATAATAATATTCATAAACTACTTTTGTTTTTAAAAGATTGTAATTTAATAAGTAAAGTGTAATTAATTGATACCGTTCCGCTAATAACCTTATTAGGTAACAGTCAATCTACTACTTCTTCCTCCCCTGACATCATGCCTCAACCTGCAGCAACATCCATATCAAACGAACAAATGTCCGTCCAAGAAAAATTAGCAAACAATCTGAGCAATCCTTACATTGCTAATGGTCAAAAAGAAGTTAACACCATGGAAAGCTGCAAAGTAATTAATATCGATCTCCAGCCGAAACGTAGTATCAATGATGTTCTTACGTCTCCAGAAACAACTTCTGAAACAACAGAAAAATCATTTGCTGTACCTACATCCAAACCTAGAGTCAAGAAAGTTAAAAGCAGTGAGGAGCATACATGCATAAAATCAACAAAATCATATGACCTTGAGCCTGCCAAAGATTTTATCCAAAATCATCTACACACATTTGTCCTCAATTTTGACCAATTAAATCTACTTCTAAGCAATGTTAGCGGCGTGCAGGATCCTTCTAACATAATTCAAGAGTTTACTTCTGACCTTGTGGGATTAGTTTGTACGCTAACTAAAGTTCATCCACAATTAAAAGATAGATCAACCAAACGTCATATCAGCTTCTTAAGAAAGAAAATCCTCCAACAATTTCGTAACGACATCTCTGAATCCGAGGGCGAGTCATCTCAGGATAACCCGTAAATTCATATTTTTTCTTATATAATATAATTCACTAAACTACCGCAATGGAATATAGATGGATTTTTCCATCGACTTCCCAATCTAGATCTAATTCTCCGTCAGCATTACGAACATTGCTATAAAATATTTACAGATGCATCTAAGTGTGATAAACGAGTAGATGCTGCATTCGTTACTCCAAACGATACATATCAATTTCGTCTCCCAACCTTCTTTTTGATTTTCTCCGCTGAGCTCTATGCAGTGTTTAAAGCTATCATACATATAAATTCTAATAACATTCCTAACTCTGTTATCTTAAGTGACTCACTAAGCGCCCTTCAAACCCTTAAACAGATCTATCCTAAAGGTCCCCTTGAGAAACTGATAAAACTAGAACTTATGCAAGCTCAAGAAAATTCTAGGAGTATCAGATTTATATGGATTCCATCCCACATTGGCATTGCTGGTAACGAAAGTGCGGACCAGTGCGCGAGTGAAATTGCTAAATGTGCCAATATAGAAAAAGCCGAGTATCGAAATACCGCGAGTGATATAAAAGCCTTTATAAATAAATCGAGTTTTGTACAAGTGGAAAAACGAATGGCAATCTTCTCAAACATCACTGAAGCAAATTAAAAATGACGTTGCAGCTTGGAAACCCTCAACAAGGAACAGAAGAGAACAATTGGTGATAACGAGATTACGAATTGGACACACGAGACTTACTCACTCTTACTTAGTAATATTGTAAAGTTCTTAAAATCTATAGGACTATTTTATTAAAAAAAAAACCTTATTAGGTTAAAGTGGGTTTTTTGTAAATAAAAAAAGATCTCTAACAGAAGAACAAGTAACTTTTTTCAAATTTAGTTTTAAAAAGATTTAAAAATAAAATTACTTTATTCTTTACTCATAATATTATCATATATATCTTTGAATGGGCCCTGCCACTGTCAGTGAATTCGCGTAACGTACCTG
Organism: Diabrotica balteata; assembly: GCA_918026665.1. NCBI lineage: Eukaryota > Metazoa > Arthropoda > Insecta > Coleoptera > Chrysomelidae > Diabrotica > Diabrotica balteata. The sequence continues at coordinate 7,410,426 of OU898278.1, read as the reverse complement.
CGGGTCGTAAGAAAAGTAATTTTTAGGGAAAGCGCAGAGGCAAGTTCTCTCTCAAAAGAAGTCATAAAAACAACAATAAACTGAGACAACAACGCACAATAAATGCCAAATCTGAAAAGATAAGGGCTAAAAGGGCCCGTGCTATTATTGCGTGTCGAGTGGCAGCCAAGTATAAAAGAGAAATGACACTTTTCTACTCTTTTTGATTCTTATGAAAATGTTTTGCGAAAATCGGTTTATGCTGCGAAATGGAAATGAACTGTACTTTTGGTTATGAAACACACAATTTATTTTACATGTAGCATTTGTATCCCTGAACCGACTGTATGAAAATTTGAAATTCATAATGTAATAAAAATACAAAAAGGCTGCTAATGGATACATTCAGCATTGTACAGAAACATGGAATATATTTTTCGCAAATATTTCATTTGAAAAGGTCTCTAATAAAACAGTGAATATTTAAGTAATTTAATTCACTACATAGCATACTGAGCGTATACTGGTCATGATATTATTTTGTATATTTTATTTCAAATTGTTTATACTTTAAAAAGTTGTACTACACAATTTTGTGTAGTTTTTGTTACTTTTATTAAAAGTCAACCTCTGTATTGGTGCATTATTAAATATTACTGTAGAATTTTTAAACCTTTTTTTAAACGCTGATTTCAATAAGGTATAAAATAGCCCAGAAAATGAGCAAAATTAGTGTTGTTTGTCCTACATCGTTTACATGAAATAAAAGTCAGAATAGAAATAGAAAGATCAGCATTTATAAAGATCAAACAATGAAAAATCCTTTAAAATTTCAATCCATGACAGCAAATCGCCCCTAAATGAAAACATAACTCAACAAGAATTTGATTGTTCTCTAAACTGCCTTAAAAATACAACTTCCGGTCCAGATGATATTCCACCTATTTTCTTGAAAAATATTCCAGAATCGGCTAAACTTATCCTCCTAGAACTATTTAACTCAATATTTCTCGACAGTATATTTCCCATCCATAAGAGAAGAGTCTTTGGAAGTCATACCTTTGGACGTGTTTACAATTTCACATACCTTGGGTAGCTATTGACTACTACCAATAAAACAAGTGAAGAAATCAAAACACGAATAAATCTTACAAATAGGGCATACTATGGACTCCAAAAGCATTTCCGCTCAAGAAACATTCAAAGGAGAACTAAAATTATTATATACAAAACATTGCTGAGGCCGGTCCTCACATATGGAGCAGAAACATGGACTCTAACGCAGAAAGATGAAAGACTTTTGGGAATATTTGAGCGTAAAATACTCCGCAAAATATTTGGAGCAATAAACGACCAAGGGCAGTGGAGCAGAAGATATAATTTTGACTTGTATCAGCTCTTTGATGAGCCAGATGTCATAACGTTCATTAAAACACAGCGTCTTAGATGGGCTGGACACATAATACGAATGCCAGAAAATACGATTGCTAAAAAGCTAACCACAGGAACACCTGTAGGAAGAAGAAGCAAAGGCCGACCGCGAATTAGGTGGTTAGATGGAGTTGAAACCGACTTACGGATATTAAAAATCAGAAGATGGCAACATGTTGCCAAAAACCGAACAGAATGGCGACGAATCTTAGAGCAGGTCAAGATCCACAGAGGATTGTCGAGCCAAAGATGATGATGATGATATTTCCTAAGATATGGTGCCATGCAATTATCATCCCAATTCTTTAATCCAACAAACATAAAGACGATACCTTGTCATATCGTCCAATCTCCTTGACATGTAGTATGTGTAAACTGATGAGAAAGATTATAAATAACAGACTAGTATGGCATCTAGAAAACTCAATGTTATTCATTATTATCATTTAACCTGGATCCTTAGTATTTTCCATGTATTTCTGTTTTGTACTGTTTGCATCCAATTTTTGTCGATCCGTTTTATGTCATCAGACCATATTGTTGATGGACGACCTCTACTTCGATGTGCTTCTTGTCTCGGTCTCCACTGTATTATTCGATGTGTCCATCTGTTCTCCGACATTCTAGCTATGTGTCCCGCCCAGTTCCACTTAAGGGTCATAATTCTTTCTATGGCATCTGTCACTCCTGTTCTCCGTCTTATTTCGTTGTTCGTGATCCGATCCCTACGAGAAATGCCTAACATCGATCGTTCCATGGCTCTTTGGGTAACACAAATTTTATTTTTTACTTTCTTGGTTAGTGTTAATGTCTCTGCACCATATGTAAGTACTGGCAACACGCACTCATTAAAGACTTTTCTTTTAAGACACATAGGCAGTTCTGATTTAAGAACATAGCTCAGCTTGCCGAATGCCACCCAAGTGAGTCCTATGCGGCGGCTTAGTTCGCACGTTTGATTATCTCTTCCTATGCGTATCTCATGTCTTAAGTACTTATAAGAGGTGATTTCTTCTATATGCAAGACATTTACTGAAATTTTTTCGCTTAACACAAAATTTGTCATGATTTGTGTTTTTGTGTGATTGATTTTTAATCCAACTTGTAGGGAGGCTAGGTATAGTTTCTCCTGTTGCGATACTGCATCATCGATTCTGTCAGCAAAAAGGACAATATCGTCAGCAAACCTTAAATGACTAAGCATTTCTCCATTGACATTAATTCCTTTTTCACTCAGATTTGCGTTCTTAAACATATGCTCTAATAATGTTGTAAACAATTTTGGCGAAATTGTGTCTCCCTGTCGCACTCCCCGTTTTATTTTAAAATACGTTGGTCTTTTTATCTGCCAGTTTCACGCTTGCTGTCCCATTTTAATAGATGCATTTTATCATGTTTATATAGCGATGATCTATACAGCACTCTGTTAAGGCTTTTAATATCTTTTGATGACTTTGTGTCGAAAGCTTTTTCGTAGTCAACAAATATCATGACTAAGTTCTTAACTACTTGTAAATGATCATTCGTGCCATATCCCGCTCTAAAACCTGCTTGCTCTCTTGGCTGATAGAAATCCAACTTACTTCCTAGCCTGTTGGTGATAACTCTTGTTATGGTATTATGTTATTATCCCCTATCAGAGTGGGTTTCGTCAACGTAGCTCCACTACCGACAACTTAGTATCTTGTGCGTCTGAAATCCATGCATATCCAAGCATTTCTACACAATCAAAAATTACTAGCTCTCTTTATTGATATCAATAAAGGTTTCGACACTGCATTGAAATATAACATCTTAAAAACACTACAAAAATTTGAAATTGAGGGTCACATACTAGCTTTTATACAAAATTTCTAAACTCATATACACATTGAAGTAAGAGCTAACGGTTATAACTCTCGTCCACGCTTTCTTGAAAATGGAATTCCGCAAGGCTCCATTTTAAGCCCAATATTGTTTCTGATTGCAATAAATATCATCTTGGACAAAACGAGATTACCGATTAAAGCCAATTAATTGATTACCTACCAATAACTTGATTATCTACCACAGAAGCTGAAGTAATACAGAAGTTTTTACATATGCTGAAAAAATTGTGACTTAAAGCTGGTTTTAACTTTTCTCCTGAAAAAACACAGTACACAATATTTAGCAAACAAAAAAATATAAAGAACATTAATCTGACTTTAAATGGACATACTCTAAAAGAAACAAACGAAATAAATTGCCTGGGGTTAACTCTGGATTGCACCCTAAACTGGAAAAGCCATATACATACCTTGCAAAAACAATTATTTTCTATTTAACTGGGAATAAGCCACAATTAAAGATAAAAATACGTTTATTGAGGTTTCAATTTCCACTTCGGAAATCGTTCTCAAAATGTTTTTGCGCTTGGTTATGCGCATGCATTCCATTTTTAGAATTAGTAATAAGAGTGTACACACATAACGTAGACGTGTAAAATCTATTCTACTACAATCAAAACGAAATTACAGTCCACAGCGTTCAACTCAATTCTATTTACCAGTAAACTAGCGGAGAAGTGAAGACAAACCAGTGTTTTCACATTCTAATAAACAATGCCCTTATCCATCTACATATTACCGCAGGTGCGCCTCGACCACTTATAGCTCCTATCAAAGAGCTGGTAGTAACATTGTTAAATGCCTCTATTATATCTAAAAAAGCGGCCATTGCTATCTCTTTGTCTTCCACTTTTACCATGATGGTATACATATTGACGATTGCTTAAAGGATTATCTTTTAGCACTTCGTCTCTGATGTACCTTTTTTTTTTAATACCAGCGTTTTTAATAGAAAAGAAGATCTATTGGTTTATTGGATCTATTGGATAAAGAAGTCTTATTGGTCTATATTACTTTGGTGTTAGGTCTGATACTTTACCTACTTTAGGCAAGTAAATGACTTTAACCTTTTGCCATATTTCCGGTACGAATACCCATGCTAAACTGGGTTTGAGGAGCTTGTATAGGTGTGGTATTAATACTCCTAATCCCATATGCAACAATACTGGATATATGCCACCTGTAGCTGGAGACTTATATGGCCGAAACTTACTTATAGCCCATCTAATTATGTTTGGTCTTGTGATTGCTGTGACTATTTCCCTCTATATACCAAAATTGAGTGGATTAAATTCTGGGCTACGTGGTGGCACAGAAATTTTTTTTTTTTTTGAACCTATGCTCTATCCTTCCATTGTTGGATATAGGTCTCCCCCAGTTCTCTCTATCTTTCCCTATCTTGAGCTGTTCTCTGCCATGTGGGACCTCCTTGTTTCCTGATGTCATCTTTCCACCTCATCTGTGGTCTGCCTCTTGATCTCTTTGCATTGTATGGACGCCACTTTCCGATGGCATTGTTCCATTGTCCGTCTTGGAGACGTTCATTGTCTCCCGCCCATTTCCATTTCAGTTTTGCTGCTTGTTCTATCGCGTCTACTGTCTTTGTTCTGGTTCTGATCCACTGGTTACGTTTTCTGTCTCTAAGTGATACACCCAACATTTGTCTCTCCATCGCTCTTTGTGCCTTCCTTATCCTATCCAAATTGGCCTGTGTAAATGTCCATGTCTGTGCTCCGTAGGTGAGCACCGGTATGATACAGGAGTTATATACCTTGCTTCGTAAGTATAGAGGGATTGTTTGATTTTTTAGAACGTAAGAAAGTTTGCCGAACGCTGCCCATCCCATTCTTACTCGTCTCGATATCTCGGCTGTTTGATTTTCTCTATTAGTTCTGATTGCTTGTCCTAGATAGATATACTCATTTACCTGTTCTATTTTTTCTGTTTTTATTTTTATTGCCTCTTGGTCTTCCGTGTTTGTCATTACTTTTGTTTTGTTGAAGTTAATTTTTAGGCCTTTTTGCAGTGATTTTTCATGAAGTTCATTCAGCATTAATTCCAGTTCTTGTCGTTCCGAGGAGATCAGGAGTATATCATCCGCATATCTAAGGTGATTTAGGTATTTTCCGTTAATACATATTCCTCTGTTTTTCCAATCTGTTGATTTTATTATGTCTTCGAGGGTCAAGGTAAACAGTTTAGGTGAAATTATATCGCCTTGTCGGACTCCTCGTTTAACTTTTATATTATCCGTTATTAATTTGTCGTCCAGAATTACGGTCATGGTTGCGTTTTGGTAAATATCATGTATCAATTGTCGGTATCTTGAATCTATTCTACTATTGACCAGAGCTTCTTCAACCGCCCAGTGTTCAATGCTGTCGAAAGCCTTTTCATAATCTACGAATGCTAAGTACAGCGGAAGGTTGTATTCATTGGTTTTCTCAATTAAGATTTTAAGCGTATGTAAATGGTCGATTGTGCTGTATCCTTTTCTGAATCCGGCCTGTTCCACTGGTTGGTAGTTATCAAGTTTATAGGTTAGTCGGTTGTTTATTATTCTTGTGAAGGTTTTATATAGTTGTGACAAAAGGGAAATAGGACGGTAGTTGTTTAGGTCTGTTCGGTCTCCTTTCTTATGTATTAAGATTGTGTTGGCATTTCTCCATTGTTTGGGTATTTTACCTTCAAACAGACATTTGTTGAACAGTATTTTTAGCATTTTTTTTATCGTGTCTCCTCCTTCTTTTAGCAGTTCCGCCAGTATGTTGTCCTCACGGGCCGCTTTATTTCTTTTCATGTCGTTTATGGATTTTTCGATTTCATCTTCAGTTATTTCTGGTAATACCTCTGAGCCAACATTTTGTATTTTCCTCGTGAGATTCTGTTTAGGTGATAGTGGTGGGTCATTTTTAGAACTGTATAGGTCTGTGTAATATCTTTCTGTGATTTTTACTATTTCTCCTAGATCTCTTTCTTCATTGTTCTCAGCTTTAAGCATGATTAGTTTTCTTTTTCCTATATTTGTCTTCATTGTTTTTAAACTTTTGTTCTTCTCTATGATTTTCTTAATGCGGTCTTCTTGGTATTTCTTTAAATCTTCCTTTATCTGTTTTCTTATGGTTTTATTCAGTTCGGTATACTCCACTGTATTTCTTTTGTTATCATTCAGCAGTTGTCGTCGTTTTTTAGCATATCTTGTGATTTAGCGCTAATTTTTTGTTGTTTTTGCTTTTGTTTATTAGCAATCTTCAAGCCTGCTTCTAGTAGTTCTGTTGTTATTTTATCGTTTAGTTCGTCTAGTTGCAGACCCTTTAGCTATGTCTAGCTATCACAGCTAAAGGGTCAGCTAAAGTCACAGAAATATTGGCCCACAATTAGTCCAGCGTTCAGAAAAGTTTAACATTTAGGTATGTTTTCACTGCCCTTATATAATATGTGTAAAATCTACTGTTTCTTTTTGTTAAACTACTTAAGGACCAACCTGTATATTTATAAATATAAAAGAAATGCATATAAGAGATTGATATACCTCTTTCTTGCATATTGCAATACGAAGATGAATAAGAATATTCATTTTCCAATAAATGGAAAATTATATAGAGTAAAATGTTTTTAAATCAGTTCTATTCTTATGTTCCACAATGAAATGTAAAAAATTCGTTTAACAACACATTCAAAGACATGCGAACGAACAAAAAATCCTCATAAAAATGTCTGATATATGTATATCGATGCTTTATGTGAAAAGTCAAACTGCCTGTCAGAATAAGTTAGGGTATGACCTTTTTCCAGAAAGTTCGCAAGGCACTTTCAACGATATTGAAGCACAATGTGATTGGAATGACGGCCCATGATTTTTCCTGACAAAAGAAATGTATAAAGTTAGGTCGGGAGACATGTTTATCTCCGATTCGTAATAGTTTTTGACTCTTAGAAGTGTACCGAAAACGGCAATGAAGAATAAAAGAAAGTATACTTGTCTGTTAATATATTTTTGATAGATCAATAAATTTAATTTATTACATCAATAGGGAACAATAATATATAGGCGATTCACTGGGCTTGGGAAAATTGTAGCAATTCATTGTCGGTGGGACACAGCATAAAAATTCCTACAAATCACAAATAATGGGAGTATATACTAAAACGATAAAATTAACAGGTTATTATATAATTTATCATGTAGTAAAAATTCTCTATTATTTGAACTGTCTATTTTATTTAATGTAGGTATATAATTTTAAAAATCGTTATTTATTTGTTTTCAAAATATGAATTTTAAAAATTTGAATAACAATTTACTTGGAAATTATAGAAAACAATAAAGAAAATCAATTCTACATCAACAAATGGTGCGAATTGGTTTTAGTTGTAAATTTTCTAGAAAAATAATAAAATTATATCGTAATCGCATAATTAACCTTAAAATAAATGATGAAATTTTAGATACAGTAACAACAAGTCTGGGATTACCTCAGGGTAGCGTTTTAAGTCCTATATTGTATACAATATATACATTTGACTTAGAAAAGCTAACAGACGAATTCAGGGATATTAAGATACTGGAATATGCTGACGATATATGCATTTACATTGATAATTGTTATTTTGAATCTGGTTACAGTTCTTTAAACCAATTTTTTCTTCGATTTAACCAATGGTGTCACGAGAAAAGTTTAAAGATTTCACTCACGAAATCAAAAGCATGTATATTCACCCGGAAACGAACTATTCCCAATATGATTGTTTTACAAGACCATAGTTTTCGCGTTATTTCTCACGTAACATACCTAGGAGTAACAATTGATAGAAAATTAGTCTGGAAAGAGCACATAGAAAGAATATTAAAAAAAGCCGAGAAAGGATTAAATATATTAAGAACTGTAAGTTCTTACAGTTGGGGAGCCGATTCAGAAATGTCCCTGTTATTATACACGTCATTTATTAGATCAATTCTGGATTACGGATGTTTTCTATACTCTCAAGCAGCCTCCAGTAACCTAAAAAAGTTAGATAATTTAGTGAATAAATGTCTAAGATTATCCCTTGGAGCCTTTAAAAGTACGCCAATTTCAAATCTTTAAGTAGAATGTTGTGAAATGCCTTTAGAACTAAGAAGAAGATATCTATGTAATAAATTTTTGTGCAAAATTTCATATAAAAATAGTAGTCTAGTTGATAAAGTTCACAACCTTCTTATAATGGATTTAACTAATAAGTACTGGAAGAAAAAAGAATCACTTATTTTATGTAAATCATATCAAGACTGCTTACAATATAAAGACAATATGTATAAAAACGAACTGTTACCGATATACCAAACAAACTTAACTGAAGTGCCTGAAATAGACATACGCTTTCTAAGAGATTATTCTAATTGCCCCATGTTGTTGAGAAATGTGATGTTTAATTCAGACATAGAAAATGATTTTAAAAATTATCATATCATATTTACAGATGCATCAAAAAAAGACGAAAAAACGTCCTGTGCATTTTGGGACCCTACACAGGACTATTTCGAGGCTAAAAAACTTCCGAGTGAATTTTCAAGTTATTCAGCTGAACAACTCGCTATATTAGAAGCATTAAAATATATTAAAAATAATTTATTTAATATAAAAAAAATTTTTAATAATGTCAGATTGTAAAAGTGTTTTACATAAACTTTTAAACATATCTACTAATATTAATATTAATTATATCTTACAAAATATATTAATCAATTTTAAATACTTGTATGAGAAAGAAAAAATAGTTAAGTTTGTTTGGGTTAAAGCTCATTGTGGGATCATCCACAATGAAAAAGTAGACATACTGGCCAAGGAAACATTAGATTCCGACACTGTTGTAAATTATTCATTAGTTCCTGAAGACCTTTATATTATAAAAAATATAATTAGGCAGAAATTGATGAATAAATATGATCGTTCCACCAAGGGACTTTTTTATAAAGGCATTCAGCCGAAAATTCCTACCAAACCATGGTTCTGTAATTGTATAACAAAAAAAAGATGCAATCAGAATTATCTGTAGAATTCGATTCAATCATTCCCTAGCACCATCTCACTTATTTAAATTAAAAATTGTAAATTCCCCAAACTGCGAATGTGGAGAATATGGCACACTAGAACATATGATGTTAAATTGTAGTAAAAATAGAATAAAGACGAATAATTTTATGGAAACCATTATGAAAATAAAAATTTTAGTAAAACCCATCAACCTTTATGGGTTAATAGTTTCTAACAATTTAGAAGTTTATAAGTTGCTGTATCCATACATAAGCAGTTTAAAAATAAGAATATGAAACAATAATTTATAAAGACCAATGTATACCAAAACTTGTATATAAATGAAAAAAGAAAAAAATAAAAAAAAATATAACAAAATAAAAAAAGGAAGCATTTTAACAATAAAAAAAAAATATATATACATATATATATATATATATATATATATATATATATATTAAACAATATTAATAAAAAGAAATACAGAAAAAATATTGAAAATATTAAAAAAAAAATAAAATAAATAAAAAAAATTAAAAAAAATAAAAAACACTGCTTGCGGAATTAGATAATACTGGATAAACAACCACTGGGCACTGGATGCATGGATACGAGACTGGATACCTTCTACTAGAAAATTGTATACAAAATTGTATAAAATTAAAAAATAAATAAATAAATAAATAAATAAATAAATAAATAAATAAATAAATAAATAAATAAATAAATAAATAAATAAATAAATAAATAAATAAATAAATAAATAAATAAATAAATAAATAAATAAATAAATAAATAAATAAATAAATAAATAAATAAATAAATAAATAAATAAATAAATAAATAAATAAATAAATAAATAAATAAATAATTTAATAAATAAATAAAAAATATGATGTTTGTAAGTTTACCAATTGTATAATGTAGAATTTTTAACGTAGTGATATTGTTTTAAAAATATTAATAATATAAATTTTAAATATTAATAGATTTTATTTTAATCATTGTTAAGAATCAAAGTCAAACATGACTAGGCGAATGAAACCATAGGTTTCGCAGTCAATATTCCAAGCACACACACAATAAAGAAAATCAACAATTAAATTATGTCTTTCTGTAATATGATGATGGGGATATGAGGATATAAATCAAGAATATAAGACGAAAGTGGTTATTGAAAAATCAGAAGATCGGGAAGATGGACAAATCACAATCTTCTCGATCGACGAGGTGTATTACAAATCATTGAGGGATGCTCATTTCAAAGCATATGACAGACTTAGAAAGATATTCTTTAAAATGATCAAAGGCCTCGATGACTTCAATGAGAGACCTGCAAGAGAACCTCCAACATAATGAGGTAGCTTTAACAGAACTTCCTGTTGATATGATAAGGTTCGATATAGCTTCGGTAAAAATCCTTAAGTTAATCAGAGCCAAATAAAAGGTCTATCAGGTAAACTTCTACAGTTGATTCTACAGGGCAAGATTGAGAATAAGAGAGACCCTGGACGTAGACGTATATCCTGGCTGGCCAATCTTAGGAAATGGACTTCAACGTCAACTGATCTATTTCAAGCTGCTGTGAATAAAATAAGATGAGTCAATGTGGTCACCAACATATTTAGAAGATAATCACATTTAGAAGAAGATTGGGTAATAGTGGAGTAGTGGAGAGAGTTGATGAATAATGTTCCAGAGGCTTAAGAATGATAGAAGTGAAGATCATAGAGAAGGAAGTGTAAAGGAAGTTATTTTCAGATTATTATTCCCTCCTTATGATGATCCTAACAACCACTATCAAGGGAGATGGAACAGCTAGTGAAAAATATGCATCATCTAACCTAATCAGCACAAACCGTAATGACAGTGGTGAATATTACTAAAGTTTGTTATAAATTAGGAGGATTAATGTCAGCAATAGAATCGTTATTGTTCGCAAAATGTAAAAAACGTTTTATTTCTTCCCATCTATTGCATGCCTTAACATCTGAAATCAATCGATGATTCAGCCTAAAGTTCCAATAACTTCCAGCGTTTGGCAATTGCACTAATAATATATAAATACAGGGTCCTAAGAATTGTTCTAGCTCATTTTCAGGAAGTTGCGAAGGTTTTTAAGGCCTTAAAAATATTAAAAATGCTTAAAGGGAGTCCGCTTGTTGCAACTTAGGTGGCAGGTCAGTAGAATCGAGAAATCTTATATCATTATCTGATGTTACGAAATTTCCTTCTTTCCAAGTTGGACGATTTTTATTTCTATTCTTTATCGCTTTCCGAACTGTTTTTAAATCCGTTTCTGAGATAATAATATCTAAATCATTATTATGTATTATATCATCTTTATAATCTGACTCTGGGTCTAATATAATATGTGAAATATCATCGTCTGATAGCTCTTCGCCTTCAATACCATCTGGAATAGTTTGACTATAAATCTTTTTTGGAGCCATTATGTAAATTAAAAAAAAATAATACTTAATTCACAAAGCATATTTTGCCATATATAAAAGAGAGTTTTGCACGACAGTTCATATTGTGGCATAAATAATATACCAAAATATAAAGAAATGCGTGATAATGCTTACAAAAATTCTTTCTTGAAGGTATATTCTTGATGTCGCTATTTTTTTGTACAAAAATATTCAGTAGAAACTTCTGTAATTGAATATCAAATTGCACAATTCTTATGAACAGTTGTCAGACGGCGGCCATTTACAAATTTTCATGAAAGTTCACTTTGCTGCATTGAGATTGTGCTTTATTACCGGTAATTGGGACCGTGCAAGTTCGGAACAGCGACACCTGGTGTCGTAAATCAGCAAAATTTACTGCGCTTTCATGTTAGATCGAGGTTACCGGATAACTGTCAAGGACGTAGCCCCAAAAAAGAATAAGAAGAAAAAGTAAGATTGAGGTTATGTTGGTATGTTATTAAAAGGTAAACGTAGTATATAGTGTAAATACAAATAAATATATTATTAAATTACAGCATTACTATTAATATGGATGCAATAATAAAAACTGGATTTGAGAAAGTAAATCACCAAATAACTTTTCAACGAAGCACTGAGTCAAGTGGAAAAGCATTAGTAATGGCAAATGTCAAAAAAGAATGGAAGAATTATGTGGAAGAATTAAGAAAAATAAATTCCCATAAATAATGCTAATGCATAAATTAGCAGGTTAAGCCCATGATATCATCATATTGGTTTGATATCATCATAAGAACTATGTGGAAGAATTAAGAATAATAAATTCCCATAAATAATGCTAATGCATAAATTAGCAGGTTAAGCCCATGATATCATCATATTGGTTTGAACAATTAATTCTTTCCCTGTAAACTTTTGGACAACGAATATATCTTAATGCATCTTCAGAAAAACTTGAACTTGATGCATTTGTGTAAACTTCAAAAAAATTAAATTTAAACATTAAACTTGATTTTTGGGTTAAAATGAACTCTGAGTGTTATGAAACTAAAATTTACACTTAAAAGTAAACTTTTATTTATTATTTATTTCAAACTGACTTTAAAATTGGGCGCAAGAATAATGCATAATTTAAGTTATGTTACTTATGCCTTTTTATGATTTAAATCCACTTTTCTCTTTGCAGTAATTTGTGCTTTGGAGTTGGAAACGAATAAAACTTAAATTGACAATTTCTTGTTGTATTTTTACAATTTATAATACAGCATTTCCTAAATCCCATTTTCTTCAGTGACAGAAGGTGTAAATAAACAAACGAATATGATATGACAATTGACAATATGAATTTATGAAATCTATGAAATTTGCAGTAAAAAATGCAAGATTTCTCCACTACTCGCGCACGATCGTTTCTCGTATCACATCCAAGTACTTGCACGTCGCCAATACGAAATATGTACTCTATATGAACATGGACATGTATAAATAATTTAAAATAAGATTTGATCTCTAACGGTTAGGTATAAAACTAAGTATTGTGCCATATATGACCCACTATGCGGTAAGGGGAAATTTGCATTTTACGAGAAACTTTTCACTCAATTACGTCATCGAGAATTCAGCAATCAAACAATACTAGGAATCCACCAAAAAGGTAACGAGGATTATCATTAAAAATGGAAAATTGTTGTTGATAAAAATAATGTTTTCTTTGGCAAAAATGAAAAAACGAACAAATGAACAAGAAAGATTCTGTGATTATTATCAAATTACAACCTGTTTAATTAGCGGCTTTTATAAATTATCATATCTAGCAGTTGGATATTTCTGAATTAAACTTTTTCACGCCATATAGATTTCAAATACATAGATAAAAACTTTCGTAATAACTCCTTAGAATTATCCGCAGTCGAATCAGATGAGTTCTGTTAAATTTCCGTTAAATTTAAAGCGATTTTAAACTTTTGAAATATAAATTGATTATCTACCTACATGAAATTAATTCACCAAAAATACTGCTCAGTCTACAATAAAAGCTGAAGTTTCATCTTTTATCGGTCTAGCCATCTTTGAAAATTTCAGTATTAGCCGTAAAGTTTGAATAGATGAGGATTTAAGAGATTAGAAATTATAAGGATAGTATTCCTTTCAACGTTAGAGAATTCTAAAGTTTTGGCATAAGATTTTATCGTTGTGTATTTAATTATTTAGTGGCATAAAAATAAACTAATAAAATATCAAAGTTTAATTAAATTTGTAATTGGTAGTTACTCCATTGGGAAAATGTAAAAAAAAGGAAAATCGACATTAAGACTGTCCAAGTCAATTATTAGCCCAGTTGTTACATATAGAAGTGAAACATGGACCTCTCTTTGAGAAACCCCATAAGTCCTAATTTTACCAAAATCATTTTTTTACTAAAATTGACTTTTAAACTGTAAATACGCATTTTTGTATAGAAACGCCTTCAGTCAGTCCATGACTAAAGGCGTTTGGACATTTCGAATATTTAATTTAAAATAATTATTATGCATAATTTGGTTACTTTAAAGTACATTATGAATTAAATCATTACTTGTAATTTAGTTGAATTTAATTGTAAAATAATTGTTTTTGTACCCTTAAAATAATATTTTAGTTAAAAATGTAATGTCGTTAAATAAAGAATTAAATTCTACTTCAAATAAGGTGTCACATTATATAAATTTCTGGTTAAATTAAACGAACCTGGTTAAATGATAAGATAAATGAAATAGAAAAAGAAAACACAAATAGAAACACAAAAGCATTTTATAAGAAAATTAGCGAGCAGAACAAAACCTTCAAAGGAAAGATAAAAGGCATAAAGGATAGAAATGGAAAAGTATCAGAAAATGACAAAGAGTTTAAAGAAATCTGGACTGATTATTTTAAACGAGAGATGAAGTTGAGGAAATTATAAACAGTAGTCGCAACGGTAAAGCACCAGGTATAGACGGTATAAACATGGATCTAATAAAATATGGTGGACATGAACTCAGAGAAAAAATATACCAATTAATAAAAGTCATATGGAACGAGGAAAAGATGCCAGAAGAATGGCACAAAGGACAAATTATCACAATCCATAATAAAGGAGACCAACAAATGTGTAATAATTATAGAGGACTGACATTATTAAACACAGAGTATAAAATCATGTCAACCTTAATACAACGAAGACTGGCCAAAGCGACAACAAATATGATGGGACAGTATCAATGCGGATTTATTAGGGGAAAGTCAACAATAGATGCCATACATACGGTAAAGCAAATTATGGAGAAAGCTTATGGATATAAAATAGAAATTGAACTGCTTTTTATAGACTTCCAACAAGCATTTGATTCAATAAACAGAGCGAAATTACTTACAACCATGAGAAAAATGAGAATACACAACAAATTAAGACGATTAATAAAAATGACAATGAGCAAAACCGTAGTAACTGTAAAAACACAAGAAGGAGACACAGAAGAATTTGTTATAAATAACGGTGTACGTCAAGGAGATTCATTATCTGCAACTCTGTTTAATCTTGCCCTGGAATATATAGTCAGAAAAATCAACAAAGGTACACTTAGAACGAGAGAGGGACAAATAATAGCATATGCCGACGATATTGTGATAATAACAAAGAACAGAAAAAAAATGGAAAGTATGTTAAAAGAATTGGTAGCAGAAGGGAAAGTAATGGGATTAGTAATAAATCAAGAAAAAACAAAAATAATGAGATTTGACAAAAAATATGAAAACAAAAAGGTTAGACTGGGAGAATATATATTTGAAGAAGTAGAAAAGTTTAAGTATTTGGGAATATTATTAGCAAACAATGGAGAAAGGGAAACAGAAATTAAAGAAAGGATAATTACAGCAAATAAAACATACTATGCAAATAAAAAGCTTCTAAAAAATAAATTACTGAGCAAAAAATCGAAAATGAAAATATATAAAACAATAATTCGACCGACTATGATGTATGCTGCCGAAACCCTTAGCATGACAAAAAAACAAGAGGAAGACCTTAGAATACTAGAAAGGAAAATACTAAGAGCAATATTAGGACCAATAAAAATTAATGAAAACCAATATAGACAAAGAACGAATCATGAACTACTAAACGAAATTAAAGAGGATATAGTTTGTAAAATAAAACAGCCAAGGTCAAAATGGCTAGGACATATATGGAGATCAGGACCATCTACGACAATATTCTCAATATTGGAATGGACACCAGCTGGTAATCGAAGACGTGGAAGACCAAGATCTACATGGCTACAAGAAGTAACAAACGATCTCAACAGGGCGGGCGTACGACAATGGAGAGAAAAAACCAGAGATAGGAAACAGTGGAGAAAAATAACAAGAAAAATTAAATAAAGAAAATGAGGACTGATCTACCTCGTAAAATAGATCTAGAGAGCTTAAGCGGCGTAACCCCGTACGGGGTGTTTAGCCACAATATATATATTATATAAATTTCTATTTAAAAAAATTAACGATTACGTCACTACACCTACACCGGTGACGTCATCCTTACTCCATGTACGTTATAAGATGGGTATTTTATAACAAAAATCGACCTGTTGTGAGATTTCCCTCAAAACTCGACGGTTCTCGAAATAATGATAATATTCCATAATTTAGCCGTTCACTTTATGTATAAATGTGTATTTGATTTGTCGTTTTCTAAGTTTTAACTGATCATATGAAATTCTACACATTATTATGTCTTCTTTCTATACATAAAATATGAATTAATTACATTTCACCAAGAACAAGTTCAACAATTTTTCCCATTATTACGCAGTGGCAATTTCACCAAAATAACTACCCAGAAATTCACATTTTCAATTTAATTTCGTAGCAATAAATTTAATTAACGTCTGATCTCTTCATTAGCGAAGTTGACACTTAAGTTTCCTTTGTCTTGCATATCACTCAACTCCTCTTCCAGGCTTTGGTTCATAGTCAATTAATTTTCACCTTATTCTGATTTAACGCAAGTTAGGGCGATCATTTCGTAATATTACCACAAAATATGCAAAGTGGAAAAATTAATTTGCGATAGGGGTGTGGTGTGTTAAAGTAACCAGATAACTGCAGCAGTTAGGTGAGTTAATGTAGAAAAGTTAGTTACTGTTTAAATAATAAATAATAGTAAAGGTCAGATACTTAACCCTTTATTCCGCAAGATAGAAATAGCAGGTTTTAAGTTTCAGGAATTTTGGTTTTAGCGTAATTTTGCTGTGAGAAAAACGAATCTCAGGTCAGTTTGGCGATATTGTGTGTAAGTTTAGTCGCCAGCTCAATAAATGATAGACAGTCTGCAGACGGTCTTGTCGTTCAGAATGAAAACTTTCCTTTTCTAGATCTGCTATCTTAGTGCGCAATCCTCGAGAAGCTTGGAGGCTATTGCTCACCCTGGATCTTTAATCCGCGGTATTTTTTTTTCTCGGGCTCTAACTTGGCCTCAACTTTATGAATCTGGTCCTTCAATCCACGAATAACGCTATTTAATTCGTGGACACATTTATCATGATTTGATCTCTTATCCTCAAGTTTTTTTTGCAAATCTACAATAATCTGATTTGCATCTTTCATTAGCTTTTCCTGAACTTTTAGACTTTCTTCCAGTTCTTCAATTTTGACATCCGAACCGATAGAAGAGAAAAAAAATACCACGGATTATAGATCCAGGGTGAGCAATAGCCTCCAAGCTTCTCGAGGATTGCGCACCAAGATAGCAGATCTAAAAA
This sequence comes from Diabrotica balteata, assembly GCA_918026665.1. Classification (NCBI taxonomy): domain Eukaryota; kingdom Metazoa; phylum Arthropoda; class Insecta; order Coleoptera; family Chrysomelidae; genus Diabrotica; species Diabrotica balteata. Next base: position 7,392,922 of record OU898278.1, on the reverse strand, counting down.
AGGAGAAACTAAATTTGGACAACCAAAATAATGACCTTAATAAGAAACTAAAGCAACTTCAAGACGAACTTAAACATAAAGAATCTCAGTCGAATAAGGATAGAGACGAAATGTCCAAAAACATAATTTGTTAGTTGTACAAAATTAATATTTTTATTACAAAAAAATTACAACTAAATAAACAAAAAGGTGTCAAACTTTATTGTGATACTGTGTGAAGCAACTTTTACCTGCCTTGATATACAAATGAAGGTTGAACTTAGTGTAAAAGGAATAAGTGTCAGACTTTATATACAGTTTGCACAACTTTTTTGATCACCTGATGAACTGTTCACCACTATCCACCTGATGCTCGTCTACTGACGGCAGAATTACTAAATGGCTATGGAATGAACGATGGTCGTCCAGCAGGACGTTTTTCATTAGTAACACAGACCTTTTTGGCCATTTTCAATCAAAATTGTTGCATTGTCATGTGTTATTGTCTTTCACCTTTATCGGAGACATTCCGATTTTTGTCGACATTCTGGTTTTTTTTTCTTGGTAAAAAATTCTGGTGGCCATGTCTACTGTTTTGATATGAAGTCCATTTCGATGCATATATGAATCCAAGAGATCTATACCTCCCATGTGAGAGTTGCATTGTCGAATGATCTATAGATATCCAATCTCGATGTATTTGTTTGCTTTCATTTCATAAAGAGTCTCCTTAGTTGGTTGAGTAACTGATTGGATTTTCAAGAAAGGTTTTACACCAACATAGGTCGAATAAAGTCTAACATTTTTAGTGTCTTTTCACATAACTGTCATAAGATCGACAACATAAGCTGATCTGCAATATTCGACAGAATATCCTCTTGCTTCTTTTATAAAATCCTGATTAGTATCTCCTGGCAATTTGGAGATTGCAATTCGATTGCTTCTAACAGTGCCAAGAACAAAAATGCCACGAGCTCTCATCCCTCTATTTCTCCATATTTTTCTAACTCTAACAACTTCTTGTTTTCTTCTTATTTTAATTCTTGCAACTTCTAGCAAGTAGCAGACTTCATTGACCACAAGATTGCACCATGTAATAATGTGTAATACGAACTGTTGTACACTTTTATTATTATTACCTTCAGTAATACAGCATGATGATAATTTATTTTAGTGCTTAACCTATATATCTGCCATGAGACCTTGTGCCGTCTGCTCCATCTAATAGTCATAAGCTATTCAGTCTCATGACAGGTCTATACGTGTTCAATATTATTCAAAAATACCACGGATTAGAGATCCAGGGTGAGCAATAGCCTCCAAGCTTCTCGAGGATTGCGCACCAAGATAGCAGATCTAGAAAAGAAGAAACTAAATTTGGACAACCAAAATAATAACCTCAATAAGAAACTAAAGCAACTTCAAGACGAACTTAAACATAAAGAATCTCAGTGTAATAAGGAGAGAGACGAAATGTCCAAAAACATGTTCAATATTTTTCAAAAATGTTTTAAATGACACCAGAAGTCTCAACCCTTGGTACTAGGATGGAGGGTAACTTTGAAATCTTAATTGACCATTTTTTTTTATTGCAAGTTCAGATTCTATGTGAAAAATTAAACAAGTTGTATCTAATTATTTTTTCGAGTCGGTTTAAATAACGCTGTAATTGAAAAAAAAACAAATACACATCACAAGTCAGCAAATGGTCAAATTTCTCGAAACATACGCTTCGGAACACAAAATTAGTATTTTTGAAAATAATGCTATTTAATTACACGACAGTAAAGCAATAGGTAGCGTTCTTGCAAAAAAATTCTTTCCCGCAAGTAACAGTAATTCTACAGCTAATATGAGGCGTTGAGAACCAGAACGGACCATCCCCCATCCCTCAAAATTGTAAAATTTCAGATAAGTTTGGTTTTAAACCCAACATTTACTTTCCTTTAATTCCAGAGTGGACCATATGAATTTCCTGTACTCTACAACAGATGGCAGCATGTATTAGGATGGTTCATTTTGTTTAAGATAACAGTAACAATACTTGCGAGCCAAACTGGACTATATGGCATGGTCCGCCTTGGTTTCTGGGAATACCAGTTAACCTTTAAATTATTAGTGATTTATTAACACATGATCATACTATCTGCTGATATTAAAAGTGTTTTTGACACAATACAGCCTAAAAAAGCTTGTAAAATGGCTTCTACCTCTAAACTGAATATTTCTTATCAGCATGAAATTGAAGGTATGTATTATTGCTTGTTTTTTAGTGAAGTAGTAAGTTTTGAAAATAACGGTCAGTAAAACACGTTTATACTGTTAGGATTTTTTCTGTAGGTACAATCGCTAGTTTAATAAAACTTTGTTCACACATTTGCCTCAAAGTTCTATATAATTTTTTTATTATTTTTATAAGCTGAATCTGACAGTGAATCCTTACAGTGCCAAGATAATGGTAGTTCGGACTAATATGTGCCTTCAGAGGTGGAGTCTGCAAGTGATACTAAAATAGATTCCCAACATGTAAGCGCAGAACAGTTTAAAGACAAGCCAAAATGAAATAAACGCATAAGCTGCGAGAATAACTGGAAGAAAAACAAAGGTAAGTTTTTACAGGCGAGTGCAAAAGAATACACAAGCACTAAAGATAAGGTTGTTCCGGTCATAATACATACTCTAGTAAATTCATGCTGCAAACTAAATTGTCATATGTTGTTTAACACCGAAAGTCAAGAGCAGATCAATAAAAAGTTTTATGGTCTTGCCAGTACCGACGTGCACAGTGCATTTATTTTTTCGCAAGTAAAAGTAGTAGGCGTTGAACGACATTATTCAAATAATAAAGTTTTGAGAAAATCCAAGAATTTCACGCATTACTGTTTAAACTAACAATGAAGGCATCATCATCAGTTGGCGCTACAGCCCTTCTTGAGCCTTGACCTGCTTCAAAACATTCTTCCATCCTTCCCTATCGAGTGTTTGTCTTCTCCAGCCCCTCACTCCAATCTCCCTCAGATATTCCTGTACATTGTCCAGATATCTGAGTTTAGGTCGCCCCCTTCTTCTTCTTTTTCTTCTTCCGACCGGCCTGTTTAGCATAGTTATTTTAGTGGGATCACTCTCATCCATCCGCATAACGTGGTCCACCCACCTTAGGCGGTTTCATACAATGAAGGCAACAGCATCAAAATATGCAAAATAATATTTAAGCAAGTACTTAATATCAGCGATGGTAAACTTGATCAAACGTTAAAGAAAAAACAGAATCTAATTCCACCAACTGACTAACGTGAAAGACATCCGCCTGCTAACAAAACCCGACCCGAAACTGTTAAAGCAGTTTGTGATTTTATTGAAAAAATACCTTCATATATTTCTTACTATGCACGACACAAAACAGAAAGAAAATATTTATGTCCTGATTTAAGGCTGTTTTATCGGTGCACCAAAATTTTTTCTCTGTTATTTACCGACGAAATGTCTCGAAATTTGGACATGTTATACGAAATTATGTTGCCTTTAAACTGATGGTTTTACTTTTTTTATTTTTTTGAATTTTCTGTTGAAAAATTGGATTATACTGTTTAACGTTCTATTATAACCAAACTTTTCACGCCCATCAGTTGAAAGAGTTTTTTTTTTCTGTAATCGTTGATTCTTTTTTCACCTTTCTGTGTCCAGTAATAATCGAGAAAAGCGTATTCAAACTTTGAAGAAAATTGCTAAAAAATACTGAAATCTAATAGTGAAACGTGTTCCTCATCATTGTCGCTGAGCTTGATCGTTATCGCATTAGTGACGTCAAATCTCATGAGCGTACGGTACGGTCTTATTTTTATTTCTCTATGGGTACGGTCAGTTAGTTCGCTTGAATTAGAATCCATTTTAGTTCTTTCATTCTTGTATTTTCTTTATCAACTTGCTTAGTTTTTACAGTTTACAGTATTCTTATTTATTTTGAAAACATTGAAATTATTTAGTTTACGTGTATGTTAAGTAATATATTATTAGTTTAGTGGTATAAGTTAAAAGTTCTTTAGTTTACGCGTATTTTTAAGTATTACATTAGGTTAGTGATATAAGTTATAAGAGACAAGATAAAAAATGAGTCCCAGTAAACGTCCTATGTCAAGGAAAAGGAGAGCAATTGCACTGCTTTAGTATTTATTATTTATATTACAACCGTTTTTAAAAGCTTTTATTTAACTTATACTTATAACTATATATATATATATATATATATATATATATATATATATATATATATATGAAGACTACAGTGAAAAACCAGATATGTCAAATTTCATAAAACCGGAAAATCGCATATTAACTTTCAAGACATAATGTGTCTTACATTGAAACATATAATAAATCTGAATTTGAAAAAAATTGACATATCTGTATTTTCCATGTAGTCTTATATATATATATATATATATATATATATATATATATATTATATATATATATATATATATATATATATATATATATATATATATATATATATATATATACATATCTATTCAAGGTTTGAATAATCATTCTCCATTTTCATGCAACTTTTCTAATATGGAGATTATCAAAGAAAAAATGGACGGATTGATAAGTACATTGACTTTTAAATGTCAAATGTGGAATATTGAAAAGGAGATAGCAACATAGGATTCTGGTAACAATTCACTGAACTTGAATGGTTCTGGTTATTCAGACATACAGCAGCAGCACGCTGCATTAAATATACCTGTGATTTCCTACAGGCAGTATGCAAAACATACGGAAACAGTTGCAGATATCATCGGCCAAACACTTTGTGATTCCTTAGAAGAGGCTGGACGGGAGGAATTAGCTTTAGCCAAAGAAATTGGTGAAGTAGATTCCGACGGAAATGGGTTAATAACCGTTATAGCTGATGGTGCTTGGTCAAAAAGATCGTATAAAGTAAACTACGATGCTTCTTCAGGTGTAATACCTGACGTTGTAAAATTTATTAAATTAGTACGCCTTTGATGGATAGGACATGTAATTAGGCGAGATGAAGATGAAACGATCAGAAAAATTTTCGACCGAAGAGGACCAGTGGGAAGACGATCCAGAGGAAGACCAAAACTTAGGTATCAAGATAACATAGAGGATGATCTAAAATCCATCGGAGTTAAAGCATGGAGAAAGTTGCCAGAGGCAGGGGCGAATGGAAGATTGTTCTGAAGAAGCCTTTGGCTCATGACGAGCTGTAATGCCACTGATATGATGAAATAACTATCCACGATTTGTGTTTTATTCATCAATTGGATACTTTTCTTATGTAACTGCAACCTATAATATATTAAAATAATGTATATTCCATTCAGAGAACATTTTCCTCGCAGTGCGTCGCCTCGAAATACTTGCCAGATAAATACATTTACTATTATGATGGTTTCGCAGGTACCAATTTTTTATAGATAAATAAAAATATTTTTTGTTTAATTTTTACTACGCTAATATCAGTTTTCTCTAACAAATATTAACAAAATATTAATTATATATTAATATTAATATAACAAAATTTAAATTTATTATAAATAAACACCATGGTGGTTTTTGCATCAGTTTCACAAATTTTTATTTAATACTATGTTTAGCTAAGACATATAAATTAAAAATGTGATTAATTCTTTTTAAAACATTATCTGCGATAATTAATCTAAAAAAAAGTATTCCGACAAAACTAATTTGAATGGAGAATAATGCATTTATTTTAAACAACCCGTGGGCCGGCGCCACTGAATAAACATCCAAACTATTAGGAAGTCACGTAGGGTCTGACATAGCGGTGTAGAAAAGTAAGTGATACGCCCACTTCAAATCGCAGTATGCTATAACTGCGAAAACAGCCTTAAACATTCGTATTATTTTTAATGAATACAAGAAATCAACAAAGGATCCTGTTTCCGAGTTCATATTTCGAAACATTTTCAATACAAAGTTTGATTTACACTTTCATACTAAAATTGTTAATTCTTGTAGAAAATGCGATTTATTAGAAAGACAAATACAAACCAACGAAAACAACTTGCAAAGAAAAACGAGTTAAAAATTGAAAAAGAGCTTCACCTGAGAAAAGCAGAATAGCTAAGTGAATCAATGGTACAAGATTCTAAACTTACAACAGATAAGGACGATACCACTGTGTTTGGAAGACATGGAAGATTTTCTATATATCTTACTTATTTTTATCTATGCCACAAAAAATTCTTTAAAATAGTTTTTGTTATTTTCAGTTTTCTCTATTTAATGTTTCAACGAAAGTCTTAACTCCCACAGTCCAATCAGCGACGTCTGGAAGAAAGTCCATCGCTACAGAAACCGAAAACAGTCCAATAAACTCCCGATAAGCTGCATGGATAGACGATTTCCACTTGAAAATTTCACCTCCTTTGGTACCAAACCAAATAAACGAAGCTACATTCACCGTTTCCAGAGAATACTCCAATCTAGAAAAACCATTTGAAATGTAGGAATTAAATTATGGACTCAAACAAAATAATAGTTCGTCTCCAGGGATGGACTGTATATCATATGGACATACATCTATGTTATGCTTTTTGCCCACAGAATACAAATCACTATTATTACAAATTTTTAACAATATATGGCAAAATGAGAATTTAATTCCCAGAACATGGAAGGACTATATTGTATTGCCCATAAAGGAGCCAGGAAAGCCAGATAACAACGTTGAGTCTTACAGACCTATATCTTTAAGTTCTTGTATACTAAAAACTCTAGAGAGATTAATCAAAAATCGGCTTGAATACTGGCTTGAATTCGAAGATATCCTAGAATATATCAGACTTAAGCCATAAATATTGGCATAACAAAAGAACTCCCATATAGGTTGAAAGTTATAGGAAATTAACAATATTTGAAGAACAAATGTATCAAAGTAAAATACCACCAATTTATACACAACCTCCTAAGACTCTCTTCTCTAAGATAATAGAAACATATTATATAGATTCAAATCTTCCAGGAAGTATGATCAACAAAATAATTAAAGATAAGTGGCCTGCATCTCAATATATTTTTACTGACGGCTCTAAAATTCAAAGTAAAGTGGTTTGTGCAATATATCACTGGAATGCTGATTACAAAGAATCATGTCGATTGCCCAATGAAGCTTCAATATATACTGCCGAACTATCAGCTTTACTTCTTGTGTTAAAATATATAGCCTCTATTGAAATGAATAATTATATCATTTTAACTGATTGTAGAAGCATTATGGACAAACTCACTTCTATGAAAACCACAAAATACTTAAACCATATTGAGATAGAAATCAAGAAGTTACATTATGATATTATTTCCGCAGGTAGTTCGATTATTATTTGTTGGGTAAAAGGACACTCTGGAATATTAGGAAATGAAGAAGTCGACAAATTCGCTGAATCTGCAGCTTTAACCAAACATAATATAAACAACATACTTCTTCCAGTAGCAGACATAGATAATATCAGTAGAAACAACTGCAAACAAAGATGGCAACGTTTATACAACTAAAGTACAACTGGAATCAACTTTAGAGTTTGCCAACCACTAATACCCAATGAAAGATGGTTCAAATATGAGACAAACAGGTTATTTATAAAAACAATAAACAGAATAAGATCAAACCACGCACTCACTCCTGCATACAAACACAGCATAGGCCTCACTGATAAACCCATATTGCTCCTGTGGTAAAGTGGGAGATCTGCAGCACCTTATACTGGAGTGTGAACAGTGCAAACAAAGTATCAAAATGATGTATGAAAAACTAATTGAGCTAAATTGTCCATTGCCTGTCAATTTGAATACAATTATTTTTTCAAGTAATAAGCAGATATTAAAATGTATCTACGAATACATAACGTCCTGTAAATTTAAATTATAAGTAGTTTTAGGTATTCAAATTAAAAATTGTAAATATGTCAAAAATTGAATGTATATACTAACATATTACTTCCTGAAAATTTATATTATAAATAGGCTTAGGTAATAAATCAAAAATTGTAACTACCACAAATAGTCTGGCTAATTGGATATGCCAAAGCCATTATACAATAAAAAAAAATGTTTCAACAGGATGGTCCGCTCTGGTTCTCAACGCCTCATATGAAGTTCACGTTTTCCGTTGATTTTGTATAAGTCGTCCCTACCATTTCCAACTATCGAATGTGAAAAATCGGGTTTTTCAGATTCGATACCTTGTCCTTGCATTAAACGTGATACACCTTGTAGCAAAATATCGAAATTGTAGCTTGATTAGAAACGCGGGAAATATTCTGTCTAAACCATCGAATATGATCATTTTGTCATCTTGTTTTAGTCAAAATATCGAATATGCTGCAAACTGACGAAAATGGAATATTCGATATTTTGTTTTGTATAAAAATAATACATCGTTATTTAGAGCTGCTGTCAATAAAGTCACGATAGCGAATATGGTAGCCAACATGATATCCAACGATCGATAGCGGTCATGGAACTAGAAGAAGAAGAAGATAAAAATAACTAAAGGCATATATATGTACAATGCAAAATGACGAATGTGTCACATTCATTATCCTCAGTGTTGTATTTGATACAGTTATTCAATTATAATCTGCAAACTGTCGAAAATACAAAACATTGCTGACAAGAACAAAACGCACGTGTTCACAATTTGTGAATTATTGCTTCCAAGAAGTTCTTTCGGTGAGGCACTTTATTATTTTGTTTTTTAATGTGTCACATACATTAGTTTCAGAGTTGTAATTGATACAGTTATTCAATTATAATTTGCAAAATGTTAAAAATACTAAACATTGCTGACAAGAACAAAACGCACGTATTCACAATAATTGTGTGAATTATTTCTTCCAAGAAGTTATTTCGGATAGGAACTTTATTATTTTGTTTTTATCGGTTTTTCATTATCTGATTATTCAGTTAACTGGGTATAGCTAAACCAAAAACAGTGATGTTGTCAAAGCGAGAATTATTTAAAAAAATATTAAAGAATGCTGCCTTTGGGACGTCGTCCACACAGTGTATATAGTACCAGTATCAGAAAAATGAAAATAACAAACTTTACATGAAGACTAGCATTGACGGAAACTTTTTATCTCTTAAAACCATATAAAAAAGAGGCAAACAAAATAGTATAAACTCTGTTAAGGCATACGACGAAAGAGTCCCAATCACGGATGTGAAGAAAAAAAACCTCTTGTCACTATGTGAACAAAACTTAATACCTAGGCCATACCACCTATATTACCAATCTTTACCAACATCTAATACTGCCAGAGATTGTCTTCCAGAACCTGACGCAACTGAAGACAATGATAACGTTGAATCTAAAATTTAAGACTTACTTTAATTTATCATTATTTTACTACTGATTACTTGAGGTATCTACAGGACGTGAAGTTCCATAATTGTATTGTGATTATTTTTAACTTTTCTAATTACATTAATTTTCGATCAATACGTATTTTCATAAAAATACTTTTAATAATTTCTTTATACATGATTTTCCCATTTTACCCTATAACTTAAATTTTTAATTAAATTATTTGTAATAAACTTTTAGAAGATTTAGATTATTTTTATTTTCCTCCTTTTCAATTAAGAATATTAATGTGTTAAAATTAGACCAATATGAACTGTCGAAAATGCCACATTCGCAATTTTGAAACATTGCACCAAATAAATGTGCTAAAATTATACAAATATGAACTGTCGAAAATGCCACATCCGCAATTTTAATACATTGGACCAAAACAAATCGTTGAATAACACAAAAAGCAAAATAACGAATGTGATTTTGTGGAAAGAAGCAAACGGTAAGCAGTTTTATTCTGATCAATCTAACAAGGATCAAACATTAATTTTTAAAAATATAAAAAATTTTCCATTAGTCAAAGCGCTGATTTAGAATTATCTAAAAAAGAGTTATTTTGCTCTCCTGAAAAGTACCACTTTTCACATTCGATAGTTGGAAATGGTAGGGACGAAGTGTACTAAACATTAATATGATAATAAACTTTAGCATTTTATTCTTCTCGGAGTGCTTGTTTTAAGTGAGTCCTCTTGCCTCTTATAATTTTTTATAAACATACATTTCACATAATTTAGACTTAATAAAATATGTGTACTCTTCACACCAAAAAATTCACAAATAGCTCTTTAAGATTTTGTATTTTATTTAGCAGCTTTGATTCTATTTTCTGACGTACTTTCTTTCTTAAAGACACCAAAATATTTGCTCTGTAGGTTTAACCATTGTGGTTTCAATCCAAGTGACTTTTGACATATATATACTTACTGTTTCGTACTCCGCAGAAATGTTTGTTGTTTACTCGGTTGATGTGAAAACCGTGTAAACGGCGAAACACAGGCAGGAATAATTTAAAATCGGTTGCTAGCGAAAGGGATTAATACATAGGCTTCCGAATATAAGATCCCGTATTGGTCCGGGAATACATAACACATATTTTAGGAATAATTGTTGACGTTGACTTAAATTTAATAATGTTAAATCGAAATGAATTTACTGTCAGAATTCCAATCTACCTAAAAGGCACTTGAAATTTTAAGAATTAGGTATAATATTTAAATAATAGTCTAGGCAATCTAATTATTGTTAGAATACACCCGGAATCAATAAAATTAAAGTTGAACATTACAATAAGTATATAAAATTTGTAAGAGTTATATCTTTAAAGATTTATAAAATATTTATAATACATAGAATATTCTCGGGAGAACCTGTAACTCCTAGAGCGCATCCTAAGATGGCGGATAGCGGAATGATCGACCCGGTTTACCGGTGGGTAGGAAGGAAATAAAATACCTCCCGTGGACCAACAGGTAATTCACCGAATGATTGCCGGTATAAGGAATCCCCTGCTTACCGATCAACGACTTCAGGCGGAAGAATCAATAAATTGGTCAACGGCAGAAAAATGCAAAAGGCAACGGGAAACCACTGCATTAAAGACTCATGGAGTATCCTTAGAAATCGTCATGGCTTATATAAATGACAATCAACAACCTACTAATCACGATGCCAAGATTCGGCAGAATCTTGGCATCCGAGGAAAAAGAGGAGAAGAAACAAACAACGAAACAACCCAGGCCGTGAGCCAGCGAAATCCCTGTTTACTAAATGTATACAAATCCATCTGCAAAATTGCTACATGGAATGTAAGAAGTATATATGAATCTGGGAAACTGAGGAATGTACAGCAAGAGATGATGCGACGACTGAAGATCGATATATTAGGTATAAACGATACAAGATGGGTCAGCTCTAGCGAACTCAATACAGACAATGGACAAATTTATTACTCTGAAAGCAGCGTCACTGGAGTTGCTATGATCTTTCAGTGAAAAAGTGACGAGATCAGTAACAGGCTTCGTTCCGATGTCCGAAAGAATTATAATGCTGCAGCTATTGACAACCCATGAAAAAATAAACTTATATCAAATTTATGCGGCACGGCTGACAAAAATAAACAAGAAATAGAAAACTTTTATAGCGAACTTCAAAAAACATTACATATCACAGCATCTAGAGATATAATAGTGATCATGGGTGATTTTAATGCAAAAATTGGCTAAGGAAAATGCTATCATAATGTAGGACCATATGGGCTTGGTGAACGAAATGACAGAGGAGATCTCTTAATAGAAATTTGCCAGTTGCATAATATATAGCCGCAAATACATTTTTTAAATTACCTAAGCGACGCCTTTATACATGGAAATCGCCAGCTGACAAAGACAACAAAATCGTCAGAAATCAAATTGACTACATCCTAATAAAACACAGATATCGAAACTCAATTCAGGCAGTAAAGGCATATCTAGAAGCAGACGTATCCTATGATCACAGTCTTCTTATTGCTAAGTCTCAACTTCAACTAAAAAAGACGCAAAAAATCCACAACAATAATAAACTTCACATACAGAAAGTAAAGTCAGAAGAAACAAAAGAAAATACGAAATTAACACAAATCTAGACAGAAACCCAAGAAATAATTGCAACGTAGAGCAGCAGTTGCAATTCTTCAAAACCTATATAGTGAAGTCCAGTACGAAAATACTTACAACAACCAAATTTAAGAAAAAAGAGTGGATAACCAAGGAAATTCGAGAGTTAATAAATGAAAGGAGAAAAACAAAACCATCAATACAATCCGTTATAAACAGTTTCAAAACCAAATAAGAAGAAAAATTAGGGAGGCTAAAGAAACCTACTTCTCTGAAAAATGTAAAGAAATAGAAGAACTGCAAAAGAGATATGACAACTTTAATCTACATAAAAAAGTCAAAGAACTAGTCGGAGTAGGAAATAGAAGAACCTCAAATATATTGCTCGACAAAAATGGAAATATTATATTGAAGACAGAACAAAAACTATGACGATGGAAAGAGTACGTAAAGGAATTATTTCATGACTAGAGAGAAGCTAGTACATCTTGAGATAGCCAAACGGGAGATGTAGGCCCAGAGATAACCAAATCAGAGGTTAGTCAGGCATTCAATGAAAACCAATAAATCTGCTGGTCCAAATGAATTAGCAAGCGAGCTATTAAAGTTGGTCAACGAGAAAAACCTGGACATAATAGTAGAAATGTTCAACAGGAAACTATGGGATACTACGGAAATCATCCCTGGAGAAATATTGGCATCAGCATTTGTGTGTTTGCCAAAGAAAGCGAATGCCAAAGACTACAGTGACTATCGAACCATAAGCTTAATGTCACATACTTTAAAAATTCTGTTGAAAATTATCCACGCCAGAATTCACTTTAAACTCTAGCTGGATATTAGTGACACACAATATGGGTTTCGCAATGGTATGGGTACCAGAGAGGCATTATTCTCCTTCAACATGCTGACACAAAGGTGTTTAGATGTTAACCGTTCTCTGTTTTATAGACTACAATAAAGCGTTTTATAAAGTAAAACATGACAGACTCATGGAAATTCTAAAAAACAAAAACCTAGATGAAAGAGATTTAAGGCGAATAACAAACCTTTATTACAATCAGCGAGAAATAGTACGAATTGAAAAAGAGACATCTAAAGAAATGGAAATAAAGAGAGGAGTCAGGAAAGGCTGCATACTATCACCTCTATTATTTAACGCTTATTTTGAAGAGGTAGTTCGAGAAACTCTGGAAGATGAAACAGTCGGCTTACGAGTAAATGGAGTCTTAGTTAACAACATCAGAGATGCAGATGATACAGGAATAATAACCGATAGTTTGCAAGACCTGGAAAGACTCATAAGTAATAGTAATGTGTAGTAGGGAGTACGGACTCTTGCTCAATATCAAAAAGACGAACTTTATGAGAATTTGTAAAAACAACCATAATACTAACGAAATCTTGATAGTAGAGGGCCAGCAGATCGAAAGAGTAAAAAATTACACTTATCTAGGAACACTTATAACAGAAAATAATGAAAAAAACACAGAAATTAAAACACTTCACACATGTGTATTGTGGTATAAAAACAAATATTTAAAACTTTATAAAAGTGTCGTCAACATTTAAGTTCTGGCAGAACGTTTTCGATCTGAACAGATCATCCTCAGTGCCTTGTGTACTTGTAGCTAACAATAAAGTTGTCTGTAAGACCTCCATGTATAGATTTACAGCATTCTAAATGTTACATTAAATAATGTTTTGACTCTAGATCGATGACAATGTATAGGTTTTTTAAAATTACTTTAGGGACTACATGTCTTCCTACTCGATTATTAACACGTGGTACTTGTCAGTTGAAACGACACAGACCAACTGGCTGAGGTGACAGGAAAATAATTTAAGAAGACAGCTGGACGTGACAAGGTGTCGATGTGTTCCGAAATTAATGTAATTTTTATTTGTGAAATTATAAAAAAAATTTATTTGTAGTAATAACTAATATCTTATTATGAACCTGTAGTTAAAATTAAATTTGTTTAAATGATAAAGTTTATTATCTACATCAGTAAATCTCTATTATTGAAAAAAGAATGAACTATTAATTTAATGGGATTAATGTTTAATTTTAGAAAATAATGACTACACTGCAGTGATCAAAGTCAGAATCGAAAAAGCGCGTTCTAATTTTATGAAAATGAAAAATGTCCTATGTGGCAAAGATTTAACATTAGCTCTTAAAGTACGCCTAACAAAATGTTAAGTATACAGTGTACTATACTATGGAGTGAAATCATGGATGTTAAATCTAGAAACAATGAGATAACTTAACGCCTCTGAAATGTGAACCTATAGAAGAATTATGAGGGTTTCCTGGGTAGATAGAGTTACGAACAATGAAGTACTGAGAAGAATAGGTAAAGAGAAGGAAGTTGAACTTACAATTAAAAAAAAATAGCTACAGTATCTCGGACATGTGATGCAGGGCAAGAAGTATGACATCCTGCGATTCATAATGCAAGGAAAGATAGATGGCAGAAGAAGCATCGGAAGAAGATGAATTTCATGGCTTACGAACCTCTGAGAGCATGGTTTGGATGCAGCTCAAAACAACTATGATGATTGCTAACCTCCGTAGCGGAGATGGCTCTTGAAGAAGAGAAATGTTAGGATTATTAGTATTATCTATGAAAAATACATAATGTAATGTGGGAAATGTAAAGTCTAAATATAGATCCACTAGAAAACATAGTAAGAAATCATCTTAAATATTGTTTGTGTAAACCGACCATACGGAAAGGAAGCGTTTATTAAAAAAAACTTGGAAGATGTTGTTCAATTTTCTCACATGCGAAAAACCATGTCATTTTTTTCGCTGTTTTATTAATTATCCTTATATCACAATTTTACAATCATTATCCTAGTCCAACCCTTAATAACCCTTCCTACTTACAGTTCAACCCCCTCTCTTAAGAAATAGAGACAGTTTTAAGATAGTAAAGAAGAAACACACTCTCTTGATTATCAGCTGTCGATAAGGACAGAACTCTCTTAGTTTGGCCATCGCTAGAGCCAGACGCTCTCTCTTTCATTCTCTCTCTCTCTCTCTCTCTCTCTCTCTTCGCTTATCAAGAAGAACAGCATCTATCTTGGTTGTTTCTATCGTAATTACCTCTTTCCCGCTTTAGTTACGCGAGAAATATCGAAAATACTGTATTAAATCGTGTGCAGACAAAGTGTGCTCTATATCGTGATATATTTGTGAAACACGTATTCAAAAACCGGTGCATCGGACAGATTTCGCGGGTGAAGAATAACCACGAGTGAAGACTGGAAACAACCGTGAGAGTTTGAAGCAGAAAAAAATATTGGTAAGACTTTCTATACACTTAATTTGCTATTGTCTGTATACCTTTCATTACATATCCTAATTTTATTGAACCAGCCCTATATAATACAGTCCACATATACGGAAATTATACTGATAATTTCCCACCTATGTACTCCCTTTTTGTACAGATGTACTTATTGCATTAATCTTAGCCCTTGATGAATCTACTACTGCTTGAGTTAGCTGATTTTAAACATTCGACAAGGTTGTTCTTCTTTCAAGCAGAAAACATGTATTTTTCTTTTATTTGAAATCCTTCAACACCATCCTTGTATCATTATATAGGGAGAAGTAGATAAACGGCCAATTAGAAATATCTCGAGAACTAAAAGTAACTGAATCATAAAAATTGAAATAAAGGGGTTTGAAAGAGTGAACTGTACCCATTCGTGACCAGAAGTATGTATGCTTATTTTTTCGTTTATTTCTGAAAAAAAAATGATGCTCTAAAATTATGCTTTAAAAAAACATTAAATGAACTGTTTTTATTTCCAGTATTTTTTTCTAGAATATTTATTTTTACGAAAGTTTCAGAATATATATCTACCAATTTTATTGCAAGCAATAATTATATAATAATCCGAGTGCTGTTTTTTTATTAAGCAGTGTACGTAAAGATAGTATTGAAAATATGTCTACACATTAAGTTGTCGGTTGGCACGTAAGTGATAAATAAACATGGCTGGATAAATATAACTTCTGGCAATAGTAAACCACGCAACTCATTAGGAATTATTAATTAAATTAAGCATAGGAACATGTAGTTTAGTTCGGAAAATAATTTTATTATTAAAGTATTGCCATTTTCTATTGGAATCCTTATGTATAGCGACTTATAAGTATGTATAGGATATGTAAGATATCATAGAAATTCTTTATTTGTTTGAAAGGTCTCTAGATGTCAATATGTAGGAGATGTAACCTCGTTAAAATGTCCGCTGCAGCTTCGGTGGGTGGTAAACATAGAAGATGTCCAATTTTCCATGATTCTGGGGCATAAATCAAGCTAAATTTGACCGATGGTATGAATTGTGTTGACTTTAAAGGCTGCTGTGGCTTGTGGATTACTCACATATACCTCTGACTTCAGAAATGAAAGGGAAAAGGGAGACTCACATTGTTTAGTTGTAACATATTCTTCATTTGTTTATATCCGTTTAAAGTTTCTGTTTTTATTATGCTTTTGGTTATATGAATCTTTTCTTATAGTCTTTTCGACGTGGTAATGAAACGTGGTAATGAAAAACTAGCTAGAAATTATTAGGTTAAAAAGTTTCTTAAAAAAACCTATTTTTTTTTATTTTCTCGCAAACCAAATAAAATAAATAAATTCTGAATACACCATCTATCAAATTTTCAACACGTCCCTATTTAACCAAATTTCGAAATTTGAAAAAATCTTGTTGTAAGGTAAAAGATCCATGCAGTTTTTTGCATGAAGCAATGTGACTGCAATACAAAAAAGTTATAGGCAAAGAGTAAAAAAATATACAGAGTGGCCCAAAAGTCTGGAAACGGCTAATTATCTCGAGAATTACTAGACATAATTATACAAAATTTGAGATACGCCTATTTTGGGATACGGAGATTCCATATTTGGTATTTGCAATGTTGCCAGATTTTCAGTTTCTCTTATATTACTAGTAACTTTCTTTTTTCAAATGCATCATCCTATATATTCAGTCATTATTGGAAACTCCTATTAAATACGAGTTCAACCATATATGGCATTTCTGATTTTATGTAGTCTGGAAGGTCTTAAAAACATAAAACAGAAGTCTGGCAACGCCTAAATTGTTTCAATACATTTTTTAATACTAACTATTTTCAAATACATTAAAACGTAACAATTGATAGTTTAGAATATTTTTTAACATAACAGTTACCTTATTAAGTGTTCAAAATGTGCTCCATTTGTGAGTTGACAGCACTCTAATCGATGGTAGAATGCGTCTACCACATTTCTCCATGATTGTCTAGAAATTATTCGATATTCATCGATAATTCATTGCCTTAGCTATGCAAGACTTGCTGGTTAAGTTTTGTAAACTGAATTTTTTATGTATCTCTAATAAAAATAATCTTTAGGTTTGAGATCGGGTGAACGTGGAGGCCATTCAATTCTACCTTGTCTACCAATTTATCGTCCGGGAAATATCTCAACTAAATAACGCCGAACATTTACACCAACTATCTGACGTTAATTTTTTTTCGATAAAAAGTGGCCCAATTAAATAAGTACCTACTATATAACTATAACCATAGTAGGTATAACTGTATGGTCAGTTATATCTACTATGATATAACTGACCATACATTTAATTTTTGTGGTCTTTGAGTATGGTTTTCACGCATTCAGTGTAAATTTCACACGAGTTCAGCTATTCAATACGAGTTCAACCATATGTTCAGTTGATTTTATGTAGTCTGAAAGATCTTAAATACATAAAACACTGCAAAATATGTAGATTTTAATAAATTTAAATATTTAAATGGAGAATGTTGTGATTTTGACATTTGTTGACCATTTAAATTATGAACTAAAATTGACAGTAGTTGTGGTTCAAAAAGTTCTGCAATTTAAATTGCTTCTCTAAAATGCCGTTCTCTAAACCGTTGTCCTATTCATAAGACGACGGTACAAAAAAACTGTAAGGCGATTTGAGGAATATGGAGAAGTAAAAGATAGATACCGATCAGGTTGACCGAAACGAGTTATCAATGACAACAAAACTTTAGATATAAGCAAAGTTTTGTTGAAGATCCACATACATTCCCAGGCAGGGTTGCACAAGTAAATGATGTAGGTCATTCTTCAGTCTTACGTTTATTACGTAAAAATAAATTTAAATCATACAAAATTAACTTATTGCAAGAATTAAGTGAAGATGACTTTTGTCGTAGATTAGAGTTTACTGAGGTAATGATAGATAAAATTGAAAATTATTAAAATTTCGTTAACAGAATATGTTTTTCTGATGAAGCAACTTTTACACTGTGTGTAAAACTTACAATTTAAGGTACTGGTGTGACGTAAATTCACACTGAAGACTGAATGCGTGAAAACCATACTCAAAGACCACAAAAATTAAATGTATGTTCAGATATAGTAGTTACTTATTCAATTGGGTCATTTTTTGTCGAAAGAAATTTCACGCCAGATAGTTGGTGTAAATGTTCGGCGGTATTTAGATGAGATATTTCCTGGACGATAAATTGGTAGACAAGGTAGAATTGAATGGTCTCCACGTTCACCCGATTTCAATCCTAAAGAATATTTTTATTAGGGATACTTAAAAAATTCAGTTTACAAAACTTAAACAGCAAGTCTTGCAGAGCTAAGGAAACGAATTATCAATGAATCTCGAATAATTTCTAGACAATCATGGAGAAATGTGGTAGACGCCTTCTACCATCGATTAGGGTGCTGTCAACTCACAAATTGAGCACATTTTGATCACTTAATAACGTAACTACTATGTTAAAAAATGTTCTAAACTATCAATTGTTACGTTTTAATGTATTTGAAAATAGTTAGTAGTAAAAAATTTATTGAAACACTTTAGGCGTTGCCAGACTTCGGGTTTATGTATTTATGACCTTCCAGATTACATAAAATCATAAGTGTTATATATGGTTAAACTCGTATTGAATAGGAGATTCCAATAATGACTGAATATACAGGGTGATGTATTTGAAAAACCAAAGTTACTAATAATATATGAAAAACGGCAAATCTGACAACATTGTAAATATTAAATATGGAATCTTCGTATCCCAAAATAGGTGTACCTCAAATTTTGTACAATTATGATCAGCATTTTACGAGATAATTAGCCGTTTCCAGACTTTTGTGCCACTCTGTATATGGCTTTATTTTTTCTATTATTTTCTAGGCATAACTTTTAGAAAAAAATATTATTTTTACAGTTCAAATAATGCCTATTAGCCTATTCGATTGAAAAAACAAAATTAATTTCCGTCAAAAAACCTTAATAAAACAATATCAAAAACAAAACACACTTCTTTTTTTATTTAAGTATCATACGAACATATTTAATAATTAAAATTCCTTTTAAAAATACTAGGCAAGACTAGTCAATAGCCTATCTAAACTAATCTAGTATCTAAACTTAAATTTCGTTTCTAAATTTTCATCTATAGTTATATCTTAGCAAGTGGAAAAAATTTACGAATATCCATCGTAAAACAAATAAACCAAAGACACAAAACACTCGTACAAATATCAAAATTTGTGAGATCACTCTTGCAACTTATTACTTCTACATCTACTATCTACTAAAGCTAAAGAAGGACTGAAAAACTGAAATTATAATGAATCTTAGAGCAAAGCTTATGCTCAAAGTTCAAAAAATCTAAAATTCGTTATTATTGTTCGAAATATACAGGGTGATGTATTTGAAAAACCAAAGTTACTAATAATATAAGAAAAACGGCAAATCTGGCAACATTGTAAATACTAAATATGGAATCTCCGTGTCCCAAAATAGGTGTACCTCAAATTTTGTACAATTATGATCAGCATTTTATCGAATTACAAGATTTGTCCTTGCACGTTTATAAATCGGTATCCATCGAAGAATTGTGGGCCAAACATGTTCCAGCAAAATATGAAAATTGCAGACAACTTGCAATCAATTTGACCACTATGTTTGGCTTAACGTATATGTGCGAAACGTCTTTCTCAAAAATGAATTTTTTGAAAAACAAATGTCGTTCCAGATTAACGGACACCCACTTCGAAGATACACATCGAATTTGTTGTTCGGCTCGAGAACCAGACCACAAACAACTAGCTCAAGACCGTCGTTGCAATTATTCGCATTAATTTTGTCATTAAATGTTTTTGTCATAAAATTACTTGCCGACCCCTGATCTAAAGCATGTTATAAATTAAAAATAATTTAGTATTCTGAACTAAAATGTTTTGTATGGTTATTTTCTAAAAGGTTTTCGTGTTTTATATCAGAAAATAGTTTCAGAACGAAACAGCTATATCGACCGAACTGGTGGAGCTACAAAAGAAAATATATTTCATCCGTTCGCTTTCTGAAAACATTATTACGGTTGATTAAGCAACCAACAGGAACCGAACTATTTGTCGCTGTGTCCGTCATGACATTTTGTCCAGACGGAGTTGACCGCTTCGAAATGAGAACTAGCTTTCTGATTTATGAGTGCCATTTTGCGTTTTTATATTTGAAATCGTTCGAACAAATTGTTAGACAATGAAATAAGTCCATTAATATTTCCGTAATATTTTTGTTTATTTATTATAACTAAATCGAAAAATCGGCAGTATCTAAAACAAACAGTTAAAATGTATGGCTGCGTAAATGATAATAAAAGTATTATCTTGTATACTAAAACATTTTTTAATTGAAGGTGATTACTTTGCAACATCGCACTTAACTAAGCCCTTAACGATAACATTTCAACGAAATCATATTTCACTTATCAATTTTGCAGAGGCGTACCAAAAAAAATTTAATTATTTATTTAAACACATAAGTCATTAATTCAATCTAAGACCGATATAGTTATTAAATTATCATGTGTCTTTTAACAGGTATTTTATTCGTTCCGTGCGTAACCATTGTAGGGGTACCTTGAAACAATGCCAGCGTGCGTATTTACGCATAAATTTTATCAAAAATGGGTGCAAATACATGTTGCGTATTTATTTGTGCAAATAATAGCAAAAATAGTAAGTAGTTTTTATAGGTTTCTAAAGATTACATATAAATTCGAGAAAACAAAAAGATGATTTCGTGCTATTAATATGAAAAAGTAAATATCACATAATTCCATTTTTATGCAATTAAAGTAGGAAAAATTTAAATAAATAACCTTAAATGATATTTCATAAGGTTTCAAGCTAACATCAGCCTGCCTGATGACTTTAGCTTTTATATCATAAATTTTACTACTATTGTTTTTAACTATATGCTCTTCAACATGAAAATCTTGATTTGTCAGTACTAGATTTTTCCCTTTCTTTTCCGTTTGGGGTTGCAAAGATAAATTATGATGAATTTTTAGAAACCCAGTTTTAAATACCACATTTATTTTGTACATAAACTGAAAAATATAATAAAAAAACTAATTATTCATAATTGTCAATTTCTTATATATTTAACATATTTTTAACCTCAAATTGGGAGGTCCAAAACTATCAGACGAAGGCAATAGGTCAGTCACGCATTTATAGAATTGCTGTCTGCTATGAACGTTATATTTGTTTTGTTTTAACTCGAATTGAATTGATTTAACTATTTATTTAAATACATAAGTAATTACATAAAAATTAAATTTAAGACCGATATAATCATTAAATTATCATGTGTCTTTTGACTGGTATCTTATAGTTGTCTAACAAATTAAAGTAAAATTTTAATCTTATTAGAGAATACCTAATATAGAAGTTCAAAAAACAGAAAACTTTGAAAAATACTTATTTTTTCGTAACAATAAAACACTGAAAACTTTGTTTTCAAACTTCCACAAAATTTATTTTAACTATTATCACTACAGCTGTTTCGGCTGATTGCCTTTCTCAAGTGATCTATTTTTGGCATGCGTTTACAATTTATAGTCTCTAATGAAATAGGTTGAGGAGGGGAGAACTGTTTGTCTCAAGTTGGTCATTCAGAATTATATCTGTATTTTTTAATTTGTTGATTTCCATAGATTCTAACAAAGATAGCTTAAGGCCTTTATTTTGAATGTGAAGAATTTTAAATTTGTCATTAAAGAATGATTATGATCTAGAAGGTGAAGTGCGTATGTCGAATCTGTTTTTCTATTATTGAAAGCCCTTTTATGTTCTGCTATTCGTTTATTAAAGTTTCTACCAGTTTGACCGATGTAAGTTTTTGGGCAGTCGCCACATTGAAGTTTGTACACAGCACTATTTAAGTGTTTTTTATTTTGGCTCTTGTTATTCAAACTTCAATGTTCAAACTTCAAACTTTTTGTTGTACAAACTTTAATGTGGCGACTGCCCAATATGCCCAATGTGGCGACTGCTCGAAATATGAAATAAAGATGGCACTAACTACTAAAGAGTTAATAGCTTTGTTAGAAGAATACTCAGATTGTAAAAATGCTGACTCACTTAAAGTGTTTCATTTGCCGCCGAGATTAGATAAGAATGTGTCTTATGTAAAAGACATTGATAATATTATTTGTGAAGGATCAATAAAATCGGATATTGCAAGTACATATGAAATACAAGTGATTGCTAATTCTGATTATGATATTCCTCTGAACCACAGATAAAACGTCCAAAGAAAAAACCGGTCAAAAATAGTAGATCCAAATTTGTACTTAAGTTGTAACAACAGATACTTCTTCGTGCTGCTTTGTCCTCAGTAGTAATTCAACATCAGTCTGATTGATATTTAGACAATATAAAAGCCAACAATGGAGTCAAGTCATATATTTTAAAGTTTTTTCACTCTTTTTTGATAAAAAAGCATTCTATATTTAGATAGCATTTCTATCCTGTACATAGAAGCATTTGATAAAGAAGATTGAGAGCATTGTATACTTTTGAAGAACCGTCACGATTTTGAAATAAATAACGTAGACTCGTATATTATCTGATTCACACTCTGCTTCAAGTTGATATACATTGGTCAAAAGATGAAGATAAAGAAGTGCACAGTATATGAGAAAGCATTTATAATA
Organism: Diabrotica balteata; assembly: GCA_918026665.1. Classification (NCBI taxonomy): domain Eukaryota; kingdom Metazoa; phylum Arthropoda; class Insecta; order Coleoptera; family Chrysomelidae; genus Diabrotica; species Diabrotica balteata. The sequence continues at coordinate 7,369,890 of OU898278.1, read as the reverse complement.
GTGAAGAATCGCTACATCAGTGTCAAGCTTAGTACATGTACCTCAATCTAAATTTGCTTTACCAGATTCGACAATTGGCCACATTACAAAAAGAGACGATAATGCAAGAATGTAAGATATGCAAAAGTACTACTATTTATTTATCTAAAAGGTGTAGAATGCATCTACACCCCGAAGGTTTCGAAAATTTTCACCTTACAATTTAATTTACATTTAAGATGCAATATGTTCCTGTATTAAAAATTGTACAGTTTTCCTTGAAAATGAAAAAAAAAAATCTTTTTTGTTGTAAATTGCAATCCTTTTTTAATATATGTGTTTTTATTCCAACCTAATAAATTAATCGACAAATTTCTCTTTGTATACTGACCGGCCGTTAACGGGTTAATACTATATAAAGAATAAATTTGCCGCAAATTTACTTTACTTACCTCAAAACTCTTTTAAAGTTAATAATAAAGTCTATTTAATAAATATATTCCCACGAAATAGAAAACGCTACGCTTATGCACATTAGAATTTGGAACGAATAAACATAAACTAAAATATATTTCACTCATTAACATTCTTTCTAAGAACGTAAATATATATAGACCAGCAAAATATTGATATGTTTGCGGATGTTTTAAACTAGGTATTCAATAAACTTGTCTCACTACACACTCGTGAACCGCACCAATTTATATTGTTACGGGGGAAAATGTTATGAGGACTATATTACTTTTTCGCTTATTTACATGGGCGAAGTATACGCAATAAAAATGACCCCTGTAAGAATTTACTACTGGCATTTTACACGGTTGCCGCTACCGTTTAGTTCAATTTGTAGATTAGTCACCCTTAATTGAAATCTGTTCGACTATAGGCAATATATTTGTAACGATTTCTAAGGTGGAAACCAAAGCTTCAAATATAATTATAAGTATAGAATCATCGGAAAAAAAAAACGTAATTAAGTTAGGCTATGGGTTCTGATTTGAATAAAGACTATTAAACACTTAACGTAAGTTAGACCTGGTGAAAAAGTTTGTAACACAGACATGACATGAAGCATCTCAGTGACGGATTGGAAGGTTCCTGCAGGTATGAATAAGGTCTAGCCAAATAAGTACCCCGAATTACTTAAAAATATGACATTATTCTTTACGTATCATTTCCTCTAAAAAAGTGGGCAATCGTCATATACTGTTGATACTACTGCTCTATGGAGATTACCAGAAGGTAAGTTAATCCAAGGTCTCAAATTGTCTAACCAAGAGATGCGGATTCTTTCACGACTTTTTGTACTCTGTATTCATTATTTTACTATTAATTGCAGAAAATTATAACGCTTGCCCTTCAAGACATGTCCCAGGTATTGCAATTTTCCAATTTTGGCAGTACTCTTGATTCTTTTTCTTTTTGTATTTATCTTAGCTCATCGACATTTGTCACTCTAGCCACTTAACTTATTTATAGAGGTACGCAATTTTCTTTCGTTTTTACGAAATAGATGCGAAATTCGGAGCAATTAAATATAAATGTAATATAAGTAAATGCAAATTTATGTTTTTTATTTGCAAAAATTCCGAACCCCTACTTATTTATAATATGCAGCTGTAAGTCCATAATTCGACTGCTTTCAATATCTCTGAAATATCTTTCTTTAACGTCCAAGCCTCTTAGCCTGCATAAAATAATACGGAGAAAACTTAACATAATAGAAGTCTATACTATTCGGCAGGACCTCTCAGATGATAAGTACGTGTTGCGTTATTTCGAAACAAAACTCTTTGTCTTTATTGCTCAATATTTCCCTAATTTATTGTTACCATCCTTAGAAGAAAACTACAATCGATCTATATAAAAGGTTAGGATAACACGTTACGCGGTTTGTCCGGGACGATACCTACGTTACCCTCCCTTGTGCCATCTAGGAAAGAACTCTGAACTACCATATTTTGTTGTTGAAACGGTAGGATTCATTTATTGCTAATTCATTCTTTAAATTGATGTTTAGGTATTCTTACTCGAAAATTTTACTACTTCGTCAGTAATTTTTCACAAAATTGCTAAAAATATACATAGAATACTGTAATTGTGAGGTAAGATTTATTACGCAAAATAATATGATACATTTGATATGCATAAAAAGGTAAAACAAGCAGATGGTCTTCAAAAATTCAACACAGCTAGCAAACTGCAAGATCAACAGAGAAACATCATCACAGATAAAAATCAAGAAATATGCATATGGACCAAATACATACAAGAATTCTTTGATGATAATATGTCCGAACAACCTTTGTCCTACATACGTAATGATTACTTACCAATCACATCAGATGGAGCGGAAAATGCATTATCACAACCTCCTGGATAGATGGCAAACCTCCTGGACCTGACAATGCATATGCCAAACTCATAAAGGTATTTAATACCAACATTCATCAATCACTAACAAAGATATTCAATGACATATGTAAAAATAAAACACTGAAAACTTTGTTTTCAAACTTCCACAAAATTTATTTTTACTCTTATCACTACAGCTGTTTCGGCTGATTGTCAAATCAAGTGATCTATTTTTGGCATGCGTTTACAATTTATAGTCTCTAATGAAATAGGTTGAGGAGGGGAGAACTGTTTGTCTCAAGTTGGTCATTCAAAATTATATCTGTGTTTTTTAATTTGTTGATTTCCATAGATTCTAACAAAGATAGCTTAAGGCCTTTATTTTGAATGTGAAGAATTTTAAATTTGTCATTAAAAGAATGATTATGATCTAGAAAGTGAAGTGCCTATGTCGAATCTGCTTTTCTATTATTGAAAGCCCTTTTATGTTCTGCTATTCGTTTATGAAAGTTCCTACCAGTTTGACCGATGTAAGTTTTTGGGCAGTCGCCACATTCATAAGTGCAATTTCAACGATGCAGAAATGTGAATTGCGATATTTATGCATGACTTATTGATTACCATAAAGCGTTCGATACAATAAAATACGACAAGCTAATAGAGATATTAAGAAATATTGGAATAAGGACTGTGATCTAAGAAGTATTAGCAATCTTTACTGGAATCAAACACCGTCTATCCGTACAGAGGCAGATGAATCTGATGATATTAAAATCAAACGTGGGGTCCGACAAGGATGAGTACTTTTACCCTTGCAGTTAAACATATACTCTGAGGAAATCTTTCAAGAAGCAGTAGAGGATATTGAAGCACGAATTCGAATTACCGGAGAATGTATTAATGACATCACATACGCGAATGACACGGTGATATTTGCTGACAGTTACGAAGCTCTCCAGTAGTTAATGAATATAATCACAGAATAGTCAGAGATATGAATTTTTACTGAACATTAAGAAAACAAAGAAGAATAGCGATATATAAGATATCATAGGCCACTATAGACAAAAATAGATTTACTATAAGACACATTTTAATTTTTTGACTTAAAGAAAGCCTCTGACTGAGTACAAAACAAAAAACTGATTAAATCCTAACATTCGGCATAACAAATAAAGGGGCATAAACAATTTTGATATTCTAGAAAGTATATGGAAAAAAGAAAGCAGGCTCATTTACTTATACAACCTCCATTTAAATCTAAATACTTAACTAAACGTCCAGGTACACCCGAAACTAGGTCAAGGCCATAATTTTCGGTAATGGTGTTCCAGGATTGTAAACCTGATCGAATCAAACCTTCTTTGGGGTTTTCAATGGGGCTAAGATCCAGAGATCCTGTTGGTCACGGAATTGTTGCCAATTCGTGTTCTTGCATCCAAGCTTGAGAATAAGCAGAAGTATGGCATCTTGCATTATCTTGGTGAAAACGCCACCTCTCTGGATATGAGCCGTTTCAAGAACAAAACCATTTAGGATGTCACTATATTTCGTACTATTAACAGTACCATTAACTATATAGAGATGTGTAGCACCAAGCCGAGATATTGCTCCCCAAACCATTATTTTAGTTGGAAATTTGAAAATTTGAACGATAACATTTTCTCTTGATAGGCCTTTTAAATGATTTACACCAAGCTGGAAACAACTTTTATCAGATATAAAGACATTATTTAAATTATCTTCTCAAAAACGTTGACAAAAATCTATTCTTCGTTGCCATTTTTTATCCTCTTTATTATCTCATACAACACTGCACTTTTTCCGAATCAATTGCATTAACGTTTCAGACACCCCTTCTATACAAATATTCCACCACGTTTCTTTTTTTTAACTTGCGACATTATTTCTCAAATCTTAAGTCTGTTTACAAATAACAATATTTGACAGATGGTGTTGTCATGCGATTTTGTTCATAACCTACTATCGGCACAACCTACTTGATGCATTACTTAAAAAAAATTAAAATCTATTAAAATTAGAAAAAATATAAAATTTCGGATATTTTCTAGACGGACTATATAAGTATTATATATTCATCGTACAAGATTAAAATCTGCAAAATAATGACAAATAACATGAATAATCTGTATTTTGAACAATTTAAACCGATGTTTTAATAATTAAGGACTATAAAATACGGAACGGATTTCCAAAAATGTTTGGAAACTACCTCTTTGTCAACATAAATATTAAAACTAAAAATAACTGCATGAATCAAACTCGGTCATTGCATCTGCAAATGTTGAGGATATAAAAATAGGAACATTATAACCAACACGATCTGTGCCAAAATATTGAATAATGATCCGAACGCTAACAAAATATGAAAAACGAAAAGTAAAGTAACTCGCATTTTATGTAAATGGATAAAATATTTATGAAAACTGAAAAATAGGAGACTGCCGTTGCGCTTAGTGTTGTGTAATACAGAATTTACCGGAATAACCGTATGATATGGTTTTTAAGAGGGAATCTATTTGACAGAAGCTTTGTACCCTGCCAAAAATATTAATAATTTTGTTATGTATATCTTGTATATACATTACGTATAGAGGAAAGCGGGGAATAGTGACCGCTCAAGCATTTTGGTTTATTTATACAGCTACATAGCTTTAAAAATTATATTATATATATATATATATATATATATATATATATATATATATATATATATATATATATATCGGAAAAAGGAGTACGACCGTCAATCCAATATATATATAAGGATCACTCAGACGAGTAGTGGGTTCTTATATCGGTCTCTAGGTGGAGAAATAAAAGACAAAGTTGATAGGCTACTTTATCTATTTTGAAGACGTTTCGCTTTCGAGTTTTTAAAGCATCATCAGTTCATCTAAAAAAGTACAATATGAGAACCACACAATCATGGAAACGATGTTAATTGTTACCTTAAAAAGACATGTAGCAGTCGATTTTATTAACAATAATGTTAATGAAACTAAGTAAATGGACATAATACGCTGATTTTGTATAAACAATTAAGTAACTAACAACATATATGAACTTATAAAATTAGCACAGCAAATGACCATGTGGTCTAAAGTAAATTAAATGTTATTTAATGTTAATTAGTGAGAAAGAACCAAGAAAATCATAGATAACTTCCAACTATTTTATGATTATTAAGCTTTGATTTTAACTTTAGGTAGCATTATAAGTGATATTAATAAAAATTATAAAAGTAGTGTAAATGAAGTTACCGATCAAAGCCCTACAAGTGTCGCCGGGAAAATGGGAAAATCATTATTTAATTAATTCAAACCAAATTTTACCCATATTCAGGTTTAATATGTTATTTTATAATTTTTGACAATTAGGGGTAGTTTTACCCCTAAGAACAATCAGGGTTCGTCGACATGACATAAACTATAAAGCAGCGGGTGAATTGAGCTTAAATCCAAATTTTTATCCAAATCGATCCAAGGCGAAATCATTTTTTTAGCATTAGTAATTTTTTACATTAATCTCTAACAAGGGTTGCTTTTTAAGGGTTGAAATATGATGAAACTCTATTCAAAAGTATGAAATAATCATCATTATTTAACTAACTCAAACCAAATCTTACCCATATTCAGGTTTAATATGTTATTTTATAATTTTTGACAATTAGGGGTAGTTTTCACCCCTAAAACCCTTCAGCGCACTTCGGTTCGATATAGATTTTGATCCTCGGGCTATTACCTACCTTCTGCTAAAATTTCAACTGGATACATGCAGGACGAAAAAATTGCGAGGTTTTAACTTTTTTCGAGCTTCATTTCCTGAACTATTATCGCCTCCTTAGACAAACCCGTCTTACGCAAACAACTTTGTTGCGAGACAGATAGTTGAACGATATTTTATACAATGTCTATATCCAGGTAAGGATTTATTTTTGTCCAAGTTTTATATTGGTCCACTATTTTAAATGCAGTTCAAACAGACATGTATTAAATTATATGTTCCGTTTTAATTTGGTTCAATCTGTATATATATATATATATATATATATAATATATATAATATAATTATATATAAAAATGTTTTGTTAACTTTATGGCCTGTTTTGTCAAAACTTATTCTTCTTCTTTGGTAAATACAGAATTACGACCTAAAGAAGCAGCTGTTGTATCATTTCGCTTTAGTACTAGTTAAATTGTAGATCTGGGAATTGCAAAACTTCCTGCAACTTCACGGACGATTCCGCCATTATTTACTGCATTTATTGCTACACTGAGTTGCTCAGCATTCCATCGTGCTTTGTCACTTTTTCTCTTGTAAACTCGAGGCATCTGAAATAGAAAACTTTATAAAGAAATACTTTGTACTATATAAATACAATTTGGTGGTAATAGTGGCCGGCCAGCATTACCTTAAGGCGCGTGGCTATTATAACCCCAAAATACATAACATATTTATACTGATCGCCTCATAATCATTAATCACTTAAATTAGAGCAAGAACTTTTTATATAGTCTTAAAGTACTTTAAAAATTTAACAAATGGGCACCAATTGTGCAGCTAAATAAACTTAATTACATACTTCTACATACCTTTAAAAATCTTGCAATAATACATCAACTTCAACAAAATATGACGTTTTCTAAAATTCCTTCTTTGCCGGCAAAACATTGTCATTGTTTTAGGTACAGTTTGAACGAAACACTGTTAGATGGCGCAACAGGTATTAAGCGCGAAATAATATTAGGCCGTAAATGCAAATATTTCATGGCTACCATGACCCCAGCGGCCACCATTCCTCCCCTTTCCCCTATATATAATCGCGATTTCGATAGCGAAATTAGGTGAACCGAAAATTCAAAGCCTCTTACACAGAGGCTATTAAACGTTACTAAGAATAACCTTTTATTCCAACATGTATCTACGATTCACCTTTGACAACACTATCTTTTTTATTCTTTACATAGAGAAAAGAAGTTAAGATAAAAGTAAGAGATTGCATTTCATTTTAATTCAAATTCAACTATTGTTCTACATGTATTTCGAGTAATATCAACTCTCATCAAGAACACTTGTGGAAGTAAACTGAAATGAAATGTAGTCTAGTATTTGGCCGTTATAATTAAAATAACAGCCTGGTACGCTAGCAACGACATCTATACGAGGCAACAAGAAGTCGGTAGACCTCTCCTTTGCCATCGATAAATTTAATTCTTTCCGAAGTGAGAAAGGGCCTAAAAGCCAGAAGATCAGTATGCACCTCAGTTGAACCAATTCCATAGGCATCGATAAGTTCTAAAAGTATTTGTTGTAGATCTTCAGTCTTAGTGGGAAATCTTTGGCAAGCCAAAAAGAGTTTATCGCTTGTGTTAGTGAATCCTGAATAACTTACTGAAGCAGGTTGATCGTGTAGAAAAGCGAGATGTAGCTTATTGGCTTTTAAGCTATCTGGTTACTCTAATATTACTAGAAGATATCGACAGTTTGAGCTATTGGTTAATCGAAGTCTTGGTGGGGTCAAAGGATCCAACTTTATCAACGGTTCCCAAGTATCTTGTTTAATGAAATTAATATGGGAATGGAAATGATTCGTCAATTTGCAAATTTAGATAGCCTGCTTTTCTTTGAGTATTCTTGTGTTTTCCACTTTATTTTTGTTGTTGCTTGAAATGGTAATTGATTCTATGAACCAATTAATGTTTACACCAGGTATCTTAAATAATAAGGCAATAGAAGTTTTAGATTCTCTGCCTATTTTGAATGAGGAACCGCTTGATGTGTCCGCCTCTTGAAGGAGGTCATAATATCTCATATATTCCTGGATATCTTGCTTCTTTTTAATAAAGGGTATCACTTGTATAGGGGTGTAAATTTTAGTTAAGTTGCTAATATTTACATAACATTTATCTTGTGTAATTTTTGACTTTTTCTCTGGACTAGACTCGAAACAAGACGAGACTTTTTTTGTTAGTATAGTAGATAATAATTTGTTGGTAAGATTACTCATTTAATTAGATGTTTCACTGATGTTTAGAGAGAGCCTTTCTTCTTTTTTTTCAAGTGCCATCTCCGCGACAGAGGTGTACAATTATCATAGCTATCCAGACTTTTGAGACGGCTGCTCTGAAAAGTTCATTTCATGCACATCTGTACCACTCACTTAGGTTACGCAGCCATGACATTCTACGCCTCCCTATGCTTTTGTTTCCTTGAATCTTTCCCTGCATAATCAGTTGAAGCAAGGTGTATTTCTTTCCACGTGTACTATATCCGAGATATTCCATTGTATTTAAAATTTCTATTTCTTTATTCATCCTTTGCAGAACCTCTTTGTTTGTGACGTGTTCTGTCTACGAAAAATATCTGTAAGTGGTCTACGGGGCAGAAGGTTTGGGAAATACTGGTTTATTATTTTTGTACATTTTGCTAGCGAGTACCTAGTGAGTGGTTTGGTCATCTGTCAGACCGTTTAGGTATTGATTCATTGATTCATTTTTTCTAAATAAGTGTTAATTCTAACCAGTGATGAATTATCAGTCTGTTACATGGATTCTGGGGGGGACAAAAAATTGACAAATAATAAGACGACACTTTATATAGAAACATATAATGCAGGGTCCCTACTATTTGATAAAAGGACTTACTGAACTTGAGTGCGAACAAGTCAGAAGACGTGGCGAACACTTAATTAAACTAAAATCAGGACATAGTTTTTACCACGTAGGTGACGAAAATAATTCCTGGGGAGCAACCAGCTTTATTATACTCAAGCGTCTTCAAACAAGTATAGTATCACTAAAGAAATGTTCCACAAGAGCGATTTGTCTTACTCTCAAATTGAATACAAGGTATAATATGAAAATAATACAGCTTTATGCACCAACAACAGACCATAATGAAGAAGAAGCGGATCTATTCTATGATGATATCGAAGCTGCTCTTAAAGTGTAGTGATTCTAACGCCAAAACAGTAATGAAATCCAACTCTACAGAAACACCACTGGGAAACTTTGGCTTCTTCTTCTTCTTCTTCTTCAAGTGCCCTGTCCGTTGCGAACGTTGGCTATTAACATGGCAATTTTGATCTTGTTTGCGGCGCTTCTGAATAGTTCGACCAATGTGAGCCCGAACCACTTCCGCAGATTTTGGAGCCACGAGTGTCTTCTCCTGCCTGGCCCTCGCTTACTGTTTATTTTTCCCTGGACAATCAATTGTAGCAGACGGTACTTATCGTGTCTCAATATGTGGCCTAGATATTCAAGCTTTCTTTGTTTAATTGTATTCACGATCTCTTTCTCCTTTCCGATTCTTTGGAGTACCTCTATGTTGGTGACATTTCGGTCCAGGATATATGAAGAATGCGTCGGTACACCCACATTTCGAATGCTTCTAGTTTCCTCGTTAGCGTCTCCGTCAGCGTCCAGGCCTCCACGCCATACAGCAAGATCGGAAAAATGTAGCATTTAACTAGACGTAGTTTTAGGGGAAAAGACAAATCCTTGCTTATGAGGAGCTTTTTCATATTGCTAAATGCTGCTCAAGCTCGTTCTATTCTCGCCCTAATTTCTATGGTCTGTTCCCATTTTGCATTTACGTGGGTGCCAAGGTACACATAAGATTCTACATGATCAATTAATATGTTACTTATCCGTAATTGTCGAGCAGGTTGTTCTTTTTTGCTTATCAGCATCCACTTTGTCTTCTTGAAGTTGAGGCTCAGGCCGTATTCCTCACTAACTGAATAAAGTCTTTCCATTTCGTGTTGTAATTCGTCTATGGTACTGGCAAGGATCACCGTGTCGTCGGCATATCTTATATGTTCGTTAACTCGCCGTTTATTTTTATGTCCTCATTTGCATTTTCCATACATTTGTTAAATATTTCCTCGGAATACATATTGAATAGGAGTGGGGATAATATACACCCCTGACGGAGACCTCTTTTGATCTGCACGCTTTCAGTGAGTTCGTTGCCAATTTTTGCTCTTGCTATTTGACCCCAGTATAGGTTTGCCACTAGACTTCAAACAGGCATACGATTCAGTCAAAAGGGACAGACTATACTATATATTGGCAGAATTAGCAATACCACATAAGCTAATTAGACTCATTAAAGCCACAATGGATGAAACTCAGGCATGTGTACGAATACAAAACAACCGGACAGACTTTTTCAAAATCTCGCAGGGACTAAAGCAGGGAGATGGGCTGGCACCAACATTGTTTAACCTGGCACTGGAGTATGCGGTCAAGCAAATGCAAACTGGACGAGAAAACCTACTGACCAATAAAACGGTTCAACTGGCTGCCTACGCCGATGATATTAATATTATGAGTAGAACATCAACAGGAGCACAGGAAGCATACGCAGAGTTAAAAACACAAACGAAAAGGCTAGGTCTGGAAATTAACACAGAAAAAACAAAAATAATGGTACAGACGAGAAGAAATATAATCCCACAAAATATTATACATGAAGATGACATTGAAACGGTTGGAAAGTTTACATACCTGGGAGTAGAAATATATGCCGATGGAGCAGAGGATGGAGAAATACGAAAAAGGATAACGCAGGCAAACAAAGCTTATTTTGCCCTCTCCCATATATTTCGGTCTAAAAGTGTCCACCGAAATACAAAGATGAGAATATATAAAACTTTAATTCGGCCAATAGCATGTTATGGCAGCGAAGCATGGGTCCTGAAAGAAACATCCAAAAACAAACTCGACACATTCGAAAGAAAAGTACTGAGGAGAATACTAGGACCTGTGAGGGAAAACGGAATCTTCAGAATTCGATATAACAACGAGCTCTATCAACTGTATAAGGAAACACCCCTGTCAAACTTCATTAGAATCCAAAGATTGCAATGGGCCGGACATGTGATACGAATGGGAGAGGATAGGCTACCAAAACGAGCACTGAACGCCAGAATGCAGGGAAAGAGACCAGTTGGAAAGCCAAGAAAGCGCTGGGAAGACACAGTAAGCAGCGACGCACAAGCACTTTTAGGAGTCCGTGTATGGAGAAGAGCAGCCACAGACAGACAAGGGTGGAGGCAAAAAATAAAGGAGGCCAAGGCTCATTTTGGGCTGTAGTGCCGTAGAAGAAGAAGAATAGGTTTGCCACAATTCGAATGTCCTTGTCGTCAATACCTGTCTTTGGCTTGGATGGTAGAAATGAACGTGGTGAAATACTGTTAAGGTTCATGCTGCAACATAAACTCTTCCAAATGAACAGTTTTTTCAAAAAGAAATCACAGAGAAGATGCACATGGCAAAGTCCTAATAGAAAAACAAAACGAAATAGATTTTATTTTCACGGACAAAAAACACACCGTTAAAGGCATCACGGTTTTAAGCAGATTTGTTACCAGTAGCGATCATAGAATGGTACGAGGTAAAATAGAATAAGCTTAAAGAAGGAGGGGTGTAAGAGGTTTAAAAAGAAGAACAAATCAAAACCATGGATGAAACCATCAGATGTAAATAGTTTTTAGCAATGTTTTTCCGACATACTTAGTAGTCCTGAAACAGAGAATAATATAAACAACTTAAATAATAAATTAACAAATGCTTTACTGAAAAATCAAAACAAATCTGTCCTAGAACTAAAAAAGAAAAGAAGATTAGCCAAAATATTAGGCTATTAATGTTAAAAAGAAGATAAATGAGAAGCGAGACGGAAACTAAGGCCAACGAACTACAAAAATTAAATAAAGAAATATCCAAAGCTGTTTTCCTTTTGGACAGTAATATCCCCGACAAATGGCACAATGCTTAGGTAATTCTATTGTACAAAAAAGGAGATCCCCATGAGTTAGAAAATTACAGACCTATAAGTTTTTTTAATCACTTATAAAAACTCCTTACAAGAACAGTAACAAATTGTCTTGAGAAAAAACTTGATTTCTACCAGCCAATAGAGCAAGTGGGATTTCGTACCGGATTTGGAACAAATGATCACCTACAGAGCACTAAAACGGTAATAGAAAAGACTATCGAATACAATCTAACACTCGTTCTTACTTTTGTAGATTTCCATAAAGCCTTTGATATGGTTGAATTTGACAAAATCCTGGAAGCACTATGTTTGGGAAAGTATGTATTTTTACATTTAATATTTTTCTGTTACGGTACTGTAATGTGACCTAATTTAGTGCTGTACTCTAAAGACCCTTTTAAAATATATAATTTCTTGTTCTTTCGTAAAACTTAAACTGGCTATCTCATTTGTCATGTTGAAGTATGCAGAGTTTGGCTTTTTCCTTTGTATTTAAGATAAAGATTCAAATACAAAGATTGAAACAAGTGGTTGATTTATGGCATGCCCGACCTACGAAATGTTGACCATCCAACGGTTAGAGGGGTTTTTTGCCCTAGTGACGCTCTCAAACTCTCAAGATTTTGACTTCTTCGTAAGACAGTGAAAGATATGCATCATTGACCGGTCTCGTGCTGTAGCCTCGGCGATGCTAGCGTCGGTTACACGACCAACTCTTCATTCCTGTTAAGACGACATCAATATCTTCAGAGGGTAAGTCCATGTTCTTTGTACAAAACATTGATAATGAGTAAAACCAGTTAATTTCATAATTTATTCACAATTGATAGTTGCTATTTTCACTAATTTTATGTACAAACAGATATTGCATTTTTTCTTTATAATTATTTATCCAATATCATTTAACCAGCGACCTCTTAAGCTTATCCTAAACACACTACAAGCATGCCGCATTGACTACCGATATACAAGGTTAATTTACAATACATACCAGAACGCAACTACGTCGGTAAAACTAACTGGGAAGAGAAAAGCTTGAACATCGACGGTAGAAAATTAACAAATTTGAAATTTGCAGACGACATAGTTTTGTTCTAGAACAACCTCAAGGAGATATGTACCGGGTGGTCCAATAAGCCGATCTCTCGGCTATATATCAGAAACTATTCATGTTATAACTTTAGGAGAAAAAATTTCAGTAAAAGTGGCCAAGAGAAATCGCTGAAAATAACTTTCAAGTTTCTGGGTTAACCGCTAGGGGGCGTAACCTGCGAAGAAAATTTTGAAAAACAGTTTTTTGGGAAATATGTCCAATTATACCAAGTGTTAAATAAGTAAACTAAACAGGGGCATAAATTCTGCACAAAGTTGTTCAAGTACTTTTTTTAATTTTTTCAAATAAAGGGTGGGGAGAGTGGGAAAGTATTTGTGGATAAATACCTATAACTTTGGTTTGGATTAACCGATTTTAATGAAATTAGTGTCATTAGAAAGAGTGTGGATGAATTAATTTAGATCTACTATAAAATACTTGCATTTAGTTTTCATAGTCGTAGGTAGAGGGGACTTTGAAATAAAAAAAATTAAAATTTGTTTTTCTTCAAATTTTTTAATGGAAACACCTATTTATTGTAAATTATAATGAAACTGGATTAAATTCGTAACAAAATGGAGCAAACCGCATGTTAATAGCTTTTGTTGAACTAGAGATACGAATAAAAACTCATAAACATAAGTAAGTATAGTATTGACACACCCTGTATTATAAATTACATTAAAAAATAAGTCAGTAGGTATTTTCAAATTTTTTTTATAACAGAAGAATCTTAATGTTGATACCTATTTTGTAAAAAATAGTTTTTTCGAAAGTAAGTAGGCTACGACAATGAATTTGACGGGGAGTATTGTTTATTGTTTATTTATTGACAGCAGTCAAAACATTGTTAAGAAGTGCTATATTATAATTCGAACGAAAATTGCATTTTTTTCAATAGATATTAATATTGGTAATATTAGTAATTAATTATCAGTACAAATAATTCGTGATGAGTATAACAAATTGTATGATATGATTGGAGTTTATTTCGCATGTCACCAAATGCCGCTATTGCCTCACGTATATATTTTGTAAGATATCCTGACAGGAGACATTATGGCAAAAAAGTATTTGAAAGAAAGGCAAAAAGATTAAGAGAAACTGGTTTTTCTCGTCCTTGTTTTAAACGACGTAGTAGAGTTATGACCGAAGATAATTCAATCAATGTTCTTGCTTTAATTCAACACAATGCTCATATAAGTAGACCGAAATCTCTACTTCTTTGCTACAATATCTCCTGCCAGGATATCTTACAGAATATATACGTTAGGCAATAGCGCCATTTTGGTGATATTCAAAATAAACTGCAATCATATCATACAATTTAATATACTCATCACGAATTATTAGTACTGATAATTAATTACTAATATTACCAGTATTGATATCTATTAATTTTTAATATTATATTCGAATTTTCAATTCGAATTATAATACATATAACACTTCTTAACAATATTTTGACTGCTGTAAATAAATAAACAATATGAACTCCCTGTCAAATTCATTGTCGTAGCCTACTTAATTTCGAAAAAACAATTTTTAATCATATGAAATAACAATGGTCAAAATAGGTATTAACATTAAGAGTTTTCTGCTATAAAAAGTTTTAAAAGTACCTTCTGACTTATTTTTTAATTTATTTTATAATACAGGGTGTGTCAATACTATACTTACATATGTTTATGCGTTTTTATTCATATCTCGAGTTCGATAAAAGCTATTAACATGCGGTTTGCGCCATTTTGTTACGAATTTAATCCAGTTCCATTATAATTTACAATAAATAGGTGTTTCCATTAAAAATTTTAAAGAAAAACAAATTTTAATTTTTTCTATTCGAAAGTACCCACTACCTACGACAATTAAAACTAAATGGAATTATTTTATAGTAGATGTAAGTTAATTCATCCATACTCTTTCTAATGACACTAATTTTGTTAAAATCGGTTGATCCAAACCAAAGTTATAGGTATTTATCCACAAATACTTTCCCACTCTCCCCCACCGTTTATTTGAAAAAATAAAAAAAAAGTACTTGAACAACTTTATGCAGAATGTATGCCTCTTTCTAGTTTACTTATTTAACACTTCGTATAATTGGACATATTTCCCAAAAAACTGGTTTTCAAAATTTTCTTCGCAGGTTACGCCCCCTAGCGGTTAATCCAGAATCTTGAAAGTTTTTTCCAGCGATTTCTCTTGGCCACTTTTACTAAGGAATTTTTTCTCCTAAAGTTATAACATGAATACTTTCTGATATATAGCCGAGAGATCGGCTTATTGGACCACCCGGTACAATGCTACATGTACTTCAGTTAGTGTGTGCCAGTGTGGGTCTTATAATAAACATCTCCAAAACAAAATTCATGACAAACCTAGCACCTAGCGGAAATATCAATGTTGGAAACAACGAAGTAGAGCTGGGGGAAAAATACATATACCTTGAACACGAAATAAAGATCACAAGAGATGACCAAACATGCGAACTATAAAGAAGAATAAACCTAGCATGGGCAGCCTAGATCTTTAAAAGCGATATACCAATGCCTGTAAAACATGAAAATAGAAAGGTCAATTCTGAGTATATCGCTCCGTGAACAAGTTAGAAATGAAGACTTAAGACGAAGAACAGTAGTTACCGATGTAATTTCCTGAATTGCCACACTAAAATGGAACTGGCCGGACACATCATCCGAATCAGTGATGAAAAGTGGAAGAAGAGATTGTTTGAGTGAAGGCCGAGGTTAAACAAAAGAAGTAGAGGAAGGCCCCCTACTCGTTGTACTGAGATATTAAAAAAATGTGAAGAAATTTGATGAAAAGTGCTCAAGATAGAGCACAATGGACAAAATTGAGGGAGGCCTATGTCCAGCAGATGACGAAAAGGGCTGGGTGATGATGATGATTAGTGTTAATTCGTAACAACATAATGCGAGTAATATAGGGGTTAAATCAAGTACTTATCTCTTGATGTCTGTTTGTAAGAGGTATGATTGAAGTAACATAGTCTCATTCAAACGTATATTTATATTTATAAAAATTATAGCTAACTTTTAGATACACATCTAATGAAATTAACAAAAAAATCATGTCTTAATTTATTACATTTTGAATGTCATTGGTGAGGCCACAAACAATATCGCTCTATAATAACTAAAATAGTTTTCGCGAGAACTAAGAACTATAGATTCAAGTCGCCCTGCTAATTCAAGCACTTGTTTTCTGTTATTTCTCCATCAATAATACCGTAGCTAGCTATAAAACATAACATTGATGTTGTGCGGCCCCCTTACTTTTAAATAAACGTTTCAAGGTAGCAGGAACTATGATGTTTATGACGTCACCCATGGTAAACGCGTCCAAAATGCGCTGTGAAAAGAAAATTAAATTAAAAGACAGTCAGTGGTCGGCCGTCTCGTGTCGTTGGTTTGTTAAATAATTGTGATTGCATTGTGTTTCTATATTTTTATTCGTCTGCCACTACGTCTAAAAGTTTTTGACAAGTATTTTGTGGATTAGGTATGTTGACATATTTTTCTTGTTGCGTGTTTGTGCATATTGAACGATTGATCGCAAATTTTTGTAAGGAGCGGGATTTATTTTTAGAATCGCGTTTCTCGGAAAGTAGGAAAACATTTTAGGTGACATAAGTTTTTCTGAGATATATCATAGCATAACTATTTAAATTCAATTGGATTTACCCAATGTAACTCCTTTGTTTGAATTATGTCTATGAATATAATTAAAATATTTGTAATGTTAAACCAAGAAAAATGTTAGTGAAAATTATTCTTTGAAAACCCCCTATAATATTGTCTTGATATCCTTTTATCCTAAAATGACCAGAAAAAAAGTTTATAAGGCCCAAAACAAAATTTGTCAAAAAATGTTTTTATAACTTTTTTATTTTTCATTTACGATTAAAGGTATTAGAAATAAAGTTGTAGACTTTTTATTTCGCTACAAATAATATCCCATATAATTTTTTGTAGGGTTTCTAATTTACTGGATACAGTGCGAAAACCCTTGGCGTCCCTTTTTCCTAGATAATAGCTGGGGAACAAGGATGACTACTCAACAAACTTGAACTACCTCCACCACAAATGAAAAAAAAAAAGAAAATTAAATCTTTTCAAAAATTAATCTCAATTTACCTCACTTTTTTTAATGGACTATAATAATGTGTTTCTTCCTCTTGTTTTATATAGGCAAATTGTCCGTTTGGTTCCTATTCGGGTGCATAATTTCTTTTCATCTCTTTCTTGTAGGAGATGTGCTACCTTAAGTTGGAGACGTATCCAGGAACTATGATCTTCTTTACCATTCTGCTAATGTGGCAGTTTTGTTTTCATTCTCTTTCTTATACTAATTCACCACTATTGTTTATTTTTCGTAGGTTTCTCATGGCATTGCTTCTTGTTCTGTCTAATAGTCTTTTCCCGGGTTTTCTTCTTCGTATTCTCATCTCATTTTTTTTGCAAATGTCTATGCTTGTGTCTGGTCTTGTTTCTGCTGTATATGTCATGACAGGTTGGATTATAGATTAGTGTATTTACGATTTTTTATCTAGTTTTACGTATTTTTTTTCACCATATTATGTCATTAAGGCACCCTTCTGCTCCACTGGCCTATGTTACTTATTCCCTCGCTTTCATTTCAATATTGTTGTTGCTCCATAGGTTTATTCCCAGATATTTAAATTTTAATACTTGTTTTATCAATTGGTTGTCAACCTTAAGTTTTCACGTTGTTGGTTCCTTTGACAATCAAAACAAAAGTACAACCAGCTGTTATTTATGTCAACTGAGAGGTAAAAAGCAACATAAAAAATGTGCTGCTACTATTTACTCTTGTAAAAAAAGATTTTGTAAAAATCGAACATAACCTAAAAATGATTTCTTAACACAAGTTATTATTTTTTGTGTGCATAAAACAATTTAAGTTTTATTTATAGGAGACTCAAAACGATTTTTAAAGCAATAAAGTAAAATAATTACAATATCATTCTCATACTTATAGGCAAAGTTATCGTTGGATTAAAAGGTGCAGATTATGTTCAGCTGAACGTCAGTCAGCAATACAACTCAAACAGCGATACCAACATAAAAAACAACAACAAGAGCGATGATGTTTCTTAATGCTTTGTATTGCTTTTTGTTTATATATACTACATCTCTTCTCTTTTAACCGGAATTTGGATCAGCAGTAGTACCATCGAGCTACTGAATTCATTCGATGATCTCCAAGTGGAGTTACTTCCTTTGGCTACACTTTTAATCATCATCATAAGTGACTTATTAATCCATTGTGGATCTTGGCCTGCTCACAAATAAGACGCCATTCCTGTCGATTCCTGGCAACTTCCCTCCATCTTCTGACCCTTAGAATCTGTAGTTCTTCTTCCACATCATTATTCCATCTCCTTCGTGGTCGTCCTCTACTTCTTGTGCCCTCTGGTTTTGAAACTGTTAATCTCTTTGTGTATTCGTGATCTGACATCCTAGCAATATGTCCAGCCCATCTAAGTCTCTGCACTTTATCGAATTTTACAATTTCTGGATCACTGTATAACTCATATAGTTCAAAGTTGTATCTTCGACGCTATAGCCCCCATAGCTTATAACAATATCCTTTGTAAAATGTTGTCTTTCAAAGAATACATTGCCGAAGATTTTGTACGCAGATGCTAACAGAGTAATGCTTTTGTTTTCATTCCTTCCATTCCAATATTTCCTTTCCATAATTTCCTTTTCATTCCAATAGTTCTTCCAATCCAGTTGATCACCTTTTTTATGCAACGGACATATTATTCCTTTTAGCCACTCTTCTGGTATCAATTCGTTCTGTCATATAAGTACTATTAGTTTATGGATTGCTGCAAAAAGAGGATCACCACCTTTTTTATACATTACCGAACAGATTTCATCAATTCCTGGGATTTTATTATCTTTGAATTTTAGGATAGCATTTGACACTTCTGGCATTGTTATGGCATTTTTAATCGTGGTTTAAATTCTCGACGGCTATTATTTAAATATTTGTAGTATTTCCTTGTTTCATTTTTATTTAATGAACTTTGTATCTCATTGGGAGTATTATGTTCGTATTCCTTCTTCTCACGTCGATGGATACTTTTTTCCTCTCTTCTATGACGTTTATACTCTTCTTTTTTTCTCTGTGTACAATCTGCGTCGATGGTTTGTTGGTATGCTGCATTCTTTCTATTTGTGGCAATTTCGCACTTATGATCAAACCAAAAGAAACGAGTGGATAAGAGAGAAAACAAAAGTGAGGAATGTTAGACAAGAAGTTGCAAAATTGAAATGGAGATTTGCCGTACACAATATAAGACAAAAAGAAGACCGATGGAACAAAATTCTTATGAGTTGGAGACCGTGGGAATATAAACGAAGCAGAGGAAGGCCCCAAATAAGATGGACAGATGATATCAAAAAGCACGTGGGCTCTAGGTGGATGACTGCAACGACATACAGAGAAGAATGGAAAAGGATTGGGGAGACCTATGTCCAAAGATGGACCGAAGAAGGCTAATTAGATAGATAGATAGATCAAACCAATGATTTATTTTTTCTGACTTGGTTTTGCCCAATATTTCATCCGATGTTTGTAAGCAATATCTCGTATATTTGCCCATAATTGGTTATCTTCTTCTTCTGTCCTTATTTGATCTTCTATTTGCTGTCTGTATACACGTTTCCTCGTAACATTATGTATTTCTATACACAACTTTTGTTCCCTTGCTATACTGGATTTCCTCTTTTCCAGATAATTTCAAATATTTTGAATCTATCGACTCGGTTAAAGTCTTTTTTAATCGTTAAACTCTCTTTATTTGTCAATCATTTCATTTGTAATGAAAACCATTTCGAAACCGTGTTATTCTTCTTCTGTAACGGCTTCTGTAATATTTTTTATTTGTTGTTAATAATTTTGAATTATTTTTGATAAACTGCTAATACCCACCTCTATCGATCTCGCACAATGATGACTTTGGTGCCTGTTGTGGCTAACTAAAATTAAAAGGAAAAATCACAAAACAATTACTTGTAGGAGTTTCATGTACAATGTTGTAGAAATTTTTTTTTATCGAATTTTTATTATTCTGTATAAGAGGATCATGAGGTTATCTTTAGCAAATGATAACTGAAATTGCTTACTAAACCTTGTACTTATTTTACATTTAAATAACCTGTTATTTATAGGGTTATTAAGAACTTATTTTCTAATTTCTTCTTTATCATTACGTAAACAAAACAGTCATAAGAAACCACTGCAATTATTTTTACATATAAACAATTCATGGGAATATCATAAATATGAATCACGAACAAATATCAACAATACCTAAAATAGTGATAACCCTGGTAATAAAATTTAATTATCTTTATATAGGTACTGTTAAGATATAATGCGTTTTAAAGTATTCACTACATTATAGGCTCACATTAAACAACACTGCTGTCCTTGTGACATGAAAATTGTATATCTATAATATAGATTTAATTAAAAACTAATTTTTATAGCGTACTTAATAGTGATGCACTTTTTAATTAAAAAAAAATGCGTTTTTATTTTTTTAGTGCCTGCTTTTTAGAATATTCTGGTTTTTAACTGTAATCGTCATAATCATTGAATGTGTTTAATAATTATGACAAAAACTTTGGATATACATTTTTTAGAATATTTATAATCTTTTTTAAAAACGATTTCTGGAGTGTCTATCTTCTCTTCTTCTTCTTCTTCTTCTTTTGGTACCTATCCCCTGTGGATGTTGGCAATCACGTTGATCCACACAACTTTGTTGACAGCTGCTCTAAATAGATGTGTGGTAGTCATTCCTGTCCACTGTGCGATATTCTTCAACCACGATGTTCTTCTGCGCCCTTGAGATCTTTTGCCTTCTATATTGCCTTGTAAAATTAGTTGAATTAGTTGATACTTCTCATTGCGCATCACATGCCCTATGTATGTCATCTTTCTGATTTTTACGATACCTACGCATAATTTCGAGATCTTTATTCATACGTTGGATCATGGTGTTGTTTGTAACATGATGGATATAGGAAATTCTGAGCATGCGGCGGTAGCATCACATTTCTAGGTAAAAATGTGGTGCTACCGCCGAAGTGAAGAAGAAGAAGTAGAAGTTATGCAATATTTTATGCATAATCTTGCATTTTTTACAAAAAGACGTGAAACAATATGCTCATATTTTGAAAGATTTTCTTTGTCATTTTTTTCGCTCTTTAATTATAACACTTTTTAAACAAAAAACTCCATTTTACCGAAAGTCACTAACAATTTTGTCATCTATTCTATAACAAAACGTTTTTCTAGGTAATTTTAATGACTCATTATTGCCTGATGTTTTTATAATCAAATCAAACTATTAACAAATGAATAATCTGAACATCTGCGTTTTACTATCAATCAAAATTAGGTAGCTGCATTCATTATTTATTTAGTCCCGATCAAATATGTACCAATATTGCTAGTTTATCATAAATATTCGCAAATGTTTGTGATTTGCAGGATTTCATTAGATAATTAATCATTTCTTGTTAAATATATAACAACTAAATAATTGATTGTGTTTATCGAAGGTGCGTTCACTTATGGTATAAGCGTATTAGACGCCATTGGATCGATAATTATGACATATAAGGTGTACATTCTGAGAAATGTGTATGCTTAGTACATTGTCTATAAATACAAAGACACTCAGATAAAACAAGAATCTGCTTTATGATCCTAGTATGATTTATCGGTAGGGGAGACTAGTCTGTATTAGCACTCATAACAAAATTTGTCTGTAAAATCCTTAATCAAATAGATAAAAGACTCTTTTTACCGTGAAAAAGTTAATAACACGTTACCCTTTGTAATAACAAAAGATTTTCACAAATAAAACAAAACTGATAGTCAAATTTAGTCAAAAAAAGTCATAGTCATAGTCAAAAATAAGCAAGGTATGCCATCATACCCGAATAGTCGCTCAGTATATTTATTTCCATTCTGGTCATTTCTTGTATTAAATTGTCTAATTTTTCTGGCTGATACAAGCTTCTTACCTTCCATGTTGCAAGTCTTAATGGTCTTTATTTGTATATTCTTAGACGTGAAATTTTATTATCTAAACGAGGATTTTGCTTGCTATACCTGAAAGGCTTCGTCTTTGACATGATCTTTTCATTCCCTGCCGGATCTTGGCTTCCGGATTTCATGATCAGTAACGGTTTGGTTTTTTTGCGTATTTGCCATGATGAAATGCAGTGGTTTCCTCTTGCCTTCTGCATTCCTTTTCTGTTGACCAATTTATTAGTTCTTCCGCATTTGGAGTCGATTTTCTCAGCTCCAGGACAAAATATTGAAGCTATTAGTCGGTAAGCAGGGGATTGCTTGTACCGGCAATTATTCGGTTTTTATCTGCGTTAGCCATCAACATTGATGTTGATCACCTTCTACCATGT
The DNA here is from genome assembly GCA_918026665.1 of Diabrotica balteata. Lineage (NCBI taxonomy): Eukaryota > Metazoa > Arthropoda > Insecta > Coleoptera > Chrysomelidae > Diabrotica > Diabrotica balteata. The sequence goes on along the minus strand of OU898278.1, from coordinate 7,347,159 downwards.
GGAGGTGCAGATTCGGATTTTTCCTTCAGCGAAATTAAGACCTTTCGGAATTTCCTAATCTCTCCAGATCCCTAGAAATTTCAAAATAAATAAAACAAAACTGTAAAGAAATTTACAAACTTTATTTAGTAGTAAAAAACATTAATGTGCATATTTCATACTTTAACACTGCATTTTCAATGTACTGCTCGGCCGTAAAATATATTGTCTTGTTTTGATCATTTCCATTTTCTGCATTTAGGTTTTCCTCAATGTATTCTTTCCATCTCATTATATTTTTTTGTTTCTCTGTTAGTAGTTCTCCATCCTTGTCTGTGCATATTGTCAATTTTGGTCTAAATGACTGTGTACTTTCTTTTATTCTTTTATAGAATTTTCTGCTCTCGTGTCTGTTGTTATGTTCTAGAATTTCTTGTACTTATTTTTTCAAAGCCTCCCTTTTTTTCTTCTGCGTATTCTAGTTGCTTGTATTCTTTTTTTCGTTGCCATTCCGCATCTCTTTGCCTTTTGGCTTTTCTGACAGTTTCCTTTGCAGATTCCGTTATTATTGTTTTTAATTGTCTCCATTCTTCCTCTGTAGTATCTTCCACTTTGATTTCGTTGAGTTTTATTTGGGGAGTATTTTTATATTCTTGTTTCTTTGTTTAATTTTTGAATCCTTCAACATTTCATTTTTTAATTTGTCTATTTTTCCATTTTACCACAGTTGCGATTTTCTGCCGCAATTTTGCCACCACAAGATAGTGATCTGAGTCAGGGTTTGCCCCGCGATACGTTCTGACATTAGTTATGTCTGTTGCCCATCTTTTTGAGATGAGGATATGGTCAATTTGAATGGGTTCTGGTATGGTATTTTCCATGTTCATTTATGGATATCTTTTCGCTGGAAGTTAGTGGTGACAACTACATAATTATCAACCAAAATTATATATATATATATATATATATATATATATATATATATACATATATACATATATATATATATTAACCAAAAGTTAAAATCAGCACAAACACCGTCTTGTATATGGTCACTTTGGCTTTTTGGGATACTTCTTTTTTCGACAAAAACGTACTTTTATTTGCATGGTACATCCGAGCAGCACTTTCTATTCTGGAACTTATTTCAGTTTCTTTAGTTCCTCTGTTCTCTATTTGTACTCCCAAGTATTTGTATGTATCGACTTGTCCAAGTGTATTTCCGTTAAGTGTTATCTTCGTTTGTTTTCTATGTTTCCACATATCATTACTTTCGTCTCCTCATTATTGATCCTCAAATTTCGTTTAATTAGTGCAGCGTTACATACTTGTAAATTTCGATTGAGTGCTTCTTCATTTATCCCAAATATCACTAGATCGTCTGCATATGCACACTCTGAGATCCACACTGCTTCTAGATTTCTATGTCCGGCATATAATTTCAATGTTTCTGCTCTAGTTTCTTTTTTTATATCATCCAAGACAAGGTTAAACAGTATGGGGCCTAGAACTCCTACTTGACAGTTTATTACGGAAATCTAATTGCGTATTTCAGAATATCGGAAATATAAGAGATATATAGAAGAAAAAATTAGTCTAAAAATAAATTTCGTCAAACAAATTCAACAACAAAGGGAGGGGTAAATCTAACGTTTATAACATTATCGCTAAAAAGTGTCCCCTAAAGTTAAAAGCTGAGCTTTCTTATGTATCTCATTTTCAAATATGATGGGTGGGTCCTTTTCAAATGAACACACTGTATATTTATATACCACAAAGTGTGTGAATGTGATTTTCAATTATTGTATGATTGATGAAATGTTGGCGAACGATGTAACTCGTAATTACAAATATTCAACATACGTAGTTTCAAAATAAATATTGTTTTGTTTTACTGAATAATCTATTTTAGATTTCAGTTGCATATTTCGAATCACGAACATATGCCGGCGCAAATATTCCAATGATGATTAATGACTTTCCAAAAAAATATTTACTGCGTCTATAAGATCTACTCAACGATCTGTTAAAGAAGTGTAAGAAATGAAGCACTGATTACTCAAGGTCTAATATGAAAGTTACCACATTTGAGATTATCTTTAACTAATTTGGAGGTTAAACTGTATGGTTATCTCTATCAACGTCACTTATGTAGAAATAATCAATTATTGTTTAATTTATATTAAATTTTAGGCTTTTTAGTAGCATATGAATGTTAAAAATTTTTGCTGTTAATTTTTATAGACTTTTTTCTAAGGGAAATTTTTTTCCAAGAAGTTTTGTGCAGTCAAGCTTTGCAAATGGCCCATAAATTGTCTATGGGGTTAAGGTCTGGCGATTTACCGGGTCAATCTAAAACATTAATTTTTTTATTTTTGAAAAATTCCATCATTTGCTTTGACTTGTGACAGAGCAGAGTCCTGTTAAAGAATCGCTCCTCCTTGGGGCTAACATTTTTGGAGTTCCATGTCGAAACGATATTCCAACATGAATTTGTAGTTTTAGCTTATCAGCATGCCTTCGATAGGTACCAAAGATTCAACCCCTATATATGAAAAACATCCCCAAAACATTTTTTTGACTGAATGTTTTACGGTTTGATCAATATGAGATGGTGTAAGCTTTTCATTGTCAGACATCCTGACGAATTATTTCGACCACTGTACCTGAACTATAAAGTAAGTTTCATCTGTAAATAGGATTTTTCTTCAGTCATCTACAGTCCAATTATAGTATTTGTTGGCTCATAATAGACTTTGTTTCTTCATTCGTTTGGTTAGAAGCTCTTTTTTAGGTCCAATTTGCTTTTCGAAGTAAAAATCTTTCATCTGCTGGTGTTGTTTTTGTTTTTCTTTCGCCTTTTCCTAACATTTTCGCATCCATTAATCCCGTTTCTCCTTCAAGCTTCAAAATCTGGCTTACTGCCCCCTGACTCACTCCACACGTTCTTGTCGTTACTTTTTGTGACATAGAAGTGTGTCCACTTAACGTGGTAATCTTTTCACGCTTCGTAGTCATAATATCCATGACGGAATTAAACGAAATAAACTCACTAATTACCAAAAATAACACAAAATAGTACAAATATAACAAACTTAGTGAGAAATGTCATAAAACGCTCTCAAATAAAAGGCAGAGAAAAGTAAGGTTATGTTTTCAATGATTGATCAATTATAAATGTGTGGACAGTGTTACCAACTGTGAATATTTAAAAATGTCACAATGATTCTACAATACTGTTTTCGCACCTCGATTTCTCGTATTTCTTCCTCGATCATTTTCTTATGATGTTGCAACCATTCGTCTTTTTTATCTATATTTCTTTTTGAAATCCTTGTTCATATATTTATCTTATTTCTTGAGTATGATGTTATAAGAAGTAGTGTGATATGTTGTTTTGACCCGGCCAGATGTCTGACCTGAAGTTTTTTAAGTTTTATGAATAACAATAACTAAAATATCTATGTTTCCTGCAGAGGGTCTGGTGTATTTTTTACATTACTAAAAATTTGAGGAAAAAATACACCCTTTTAAATACCATTTTTACCAGTAAAAAGTAAATCAGGTAAATATCTGATAAAACACATTTAATACTTTAAAACGGCTATTTGTGAATGCCTATTTATCAATTTATTGCATAGAAAACTGTAAAAAACTGTAAATAATTGTTAACAACTATTGTAAAAATGAACCTATAACCTTGCTATTGCGTGGAAAGTTGAGTCTTGTAGTGTTAAAAATTTCCTCAAAATTCAAGATTGAGGCATCAATTAGTCTAAAAGTTAGTTAAATTGTTTATCCGAAGCACCTTTTTTTTTAAATAATCTAAGTCAGAGAAAAATGAACTTCCAATAATCGCAAGGGTACCATAACCAAAAGGGAGAGTTCTTCCATGAAAAAAATTTAAAAACATTGCAAAAGTTGATTGCAAAAACGTTGCAATTTTTGTTTATAAACAATTTAAATAAATTTTTTGCTACTGCTCGGGCAAAAAATTAAAAAAAACAGCTGTCATTTTTTTACAAATTTGAATTTTTACAAAATAATACTTAAACTTTCTTCTTAATATTGCAAATATAATTAATCTTTTCCTAAAAATTATGCGAGAAAGTAGAATTTAAATTATTTTTATTTTGGATCAAAGGTAAATGACCTGCAATGTCATATTGTTAATCAGTGAAAACAATAAAAACACTTGCACCTTCGCCCACTGAAGATTTAATTCGTAATTGGTCAAATGCCTGTGACTTTTACACGTTTCTATAATTATTGTATAATTGGTCACATTGAGAATATATTGCATATTTCTGATTCATTTAGTTTGTTAAATTAAGTAACCGTTTACCATACTGTAATAATAGCACAATAAGCTGCTATCAAACCGCTATTCTTTGGTAAATTACATCAATTTAATATTATATAAATATTTATACAGAGAGATCACCTTTTGTTACAAAGTCGGTTAAACATTCGCTCTCCGAAAATGTGCTTCACTTTCTCGTTACAAGAATAAAAGTTGTTTTGTGTTATACAGGATTTTTAAAAAGTTATACAAATTTCAATGAAAATCGTAACAAGTTCACTTGTATAATTGAAAAAAAAGGTATAAAAGCAACGACCAATTGTAGCTACAGTTTTTAAATGATTGCCAAAATTTATAAACATAAATGATTTTGGTAATACTGTTTATTTATTTATTCGTTTCGTTATTTCGTTATTATTGGTTATTTTAAATAGTTAAAAAGTGTCATTTTTTGTGGGCGAAAAGAAAATTTTTTGAAGGTGCCCTCGATAAATCAAATATTTACTTAAAGTACCTAATGCTTGTTAAATTAATTATATTCCTTTTTGGTGTATGTTGACTATTTTTTCGTATTTTTAATAATAATAACAAAGAATAATTTGTAATGGGGCCAGACTGAGTAGAACAAGCTGTTGCTCTTCATAATGATGATAGTTCCATTCGATATATCGATGGCATCAGGACAAAAAGGCATAAGCGCCAAAATTTCTAAATTTATGTTTTGGTATCATAATAAAATACATTTTACGTCCTATCTACTATTAAAAAGAGACAGCTGTAAAAAAATTCCAACTCAACTAAAACAAGCTTTGAATTTTCTAACCGCCAAACGAGTTTCTTAAAAGATGAGACACCGAAATCAGTAAGCGACAAGATCCGTATTGGAAGAAGGTGCTTACGATTTGGGTCCAAAAACGTGGTTACATCAATAAGGTAAACAATAATTTGAAATATTAATTATATTTTAAAGTTTTGTTAAGCGTTTAGTTAGATTATTTATCTTGAGAAATCATAATATACCATAAGAATCTACAATTTTATCGACTGTCGGTTACGCCTTTTCAGAAAAAAAATTTTCGTTTATCTAACCGCCCTTTGGCCATTTCAAATACACTATGTCTTAAATTTGCCATAGAAAAATTACTAGTTAACCGACTTAAATAAGGTTTGAACCTAAATAAAATATATATTTACTTTGTTGTATAGTCTTCTTTTTTTATTATTTTAAATTTATATTTTGGTAGTAATATTATTTTAAAAAACTAACATTTGAGTGGCGCTTACTTCTTTTTTTAATGGTTTTTAGAATGGTTTCTCGGGGGCATAAAATAATAAATCTTACATTGCAATTCATTTTGGAGAATCAGGAAAGCAATGTGCAATACAGCGGAAATAATAAAAACCATGGTTCATTTTTCACTGAAAATGAGGTCCTCAATGAAGCGCTAAAGGATGATGATCTTTTAGAGCCTATACTAAAAGACCATGAACAAAAACTCCAAATGCCTAGTTCTGTTCTAGATGATGATGCCATTGTGGATTTCAGTTTTCCTCTAAGTTCAAATTTGAATATTGACAGCCGCTTATTTTAAAATAGTGATGAGACTGCCGAAGACGAGACTGATTTATTAACCTGTGATAAAAAGCTTGTACCTTACACAGATCGTGATCATACTGATGATAGTAATAATAATGCCGCAAGAGTATTTAGTCCATTAGTTGATGATAAGATAGGTTGTAATTATGTTATACAACATAAGGATTCTTTAAACTCCGAATCAGAATCATCGTACTTGACAGTATTTCTTAAAAATGAGACTGAAATTGACAGCATTAGTTCTAGCTCATCAACTGGTTCAATTTCTAGTAAAATATCAAGTAGTTCATCTCAAAGCACTCTACCTAAAGGTAGAGGACAAAGAACAAAAAAAGGAAAGTATTTTATTACGAAAGTTATTGTAATTATAAAAACGAACGCGTTGCTGAAAAACTTTTGCATCCTAATCCATGTTTAGGCAAAAAATGTGTCAATCAATGTAATAGCTTTAGCACTGAGCATAGCAAAATCGGGTTTGCTTACAATTCTTTAAAAATAATCTAAATATTAAACATTGGTACGGTATGCTATTAAAGGAAGAATTTAAGTTAACCGTGAAAATAGCGGGAAACATGAACTTAAACCTAAAATTACTCCAGAACAAATGTTACTATTTAAAGATTTTATTGAGGATCTTCCTGCTGTCCCCTCGCACTACTGTCGAGGGTTGACTAAAAAATTGTATCTATCAGCAGATACTAAAAGCATTTCAAATCTTTATAAAATGTACACTATTAAAATAAATGAAAATAATGGCATCCCCTTTAAATAAATATCTACTTTTAAAAAGTACTTCGAAAAAGATTATAACATTGGTATTCGTGTACCTAGAAAAGATAAAGGTTCCACATAAAAAATGGTACGTTTTAATAGTTTTTGTTGTTTTTTGAATAATCTTTCAGTTTATCTGTATAATCTTTCTTGTTATACTTAATATAACGTGATAATTATAATAACTTAATTTTTGTATGATATTTTGTTAGGCCAATATAACTCTAAGAAACTCATAAATATATTGTGTAAGTATTGTTTATTTTGTATTATTTTTACTTAATTGTTATGCTTTAAAATGAAAAGATTTATTCTCCATTTTTGTTATAATTCCGTAAAATTAAAAGGCGTACAAGTTCCTAAGCGACATTTTTTGATCAAAATATTTTTTCCAAATATGGTAACCGCATTTCAAAGAGGCTTAAACACCACAGAACCTAACATTAAAGGCGTAAGCACCAAAATGTTAAATGTCTCATGTTTATAATAATTGTTTTATAACTAACATATGGTAACTCAAAATGCCTCAGTTCAGTAATAATAAAACGCCAAAAAAATGTAAAAAAATAAATATTAAGCGATAGTAAACGTTTTTTGTGTCTCCTGAAAAAAACTGTTAATGGCGCTTATGCCTTTCTGTCGTGACACCGTCGATATCGAAAATATGCTTGGCGTTCAGCAAAGCACATTATCCGGTGTTTTACAAAGATTTACAAGACTAAAGGTCGATTCAGACACATCAGTCCCGTCACAGTCTCGGCGCCGAACCGGTCCTGTTTGGTCACAGAACTATTAATTATTTGACAGCTGGGAAACTGTTCGTCGCCTGATGAATGTGAATGCCGGCGCCATCTTTCTATTAAAGAATATTTTGTATGACGGATTGTTCGGTTCGGCGCCAGGACTGTGACGAGACGTGACTGATGTGTCTGAATGGACCTTTAGTCAACAAACGCGCCGTAAAAATGGGTTTCTTAGACATTAAATACTTCGAGAGCGGACAGTTACTGCTACAGCTTTGGCTAGAGAGAGACTAGGACACTGGTAGATGTTTATGGTACCGTAGCTTAACCGTACGTCGAAGATTATGCAAACAAAATTTGTATGCTTATGTACCTGTTCTGACCCTTTATTAGACGCAGCACATTGAAGACAACGCTTGGAATTCTATCGTGCTCATGCAAATTGAAATATGGAACATTGGAGAAACGTTCTGTTTACAGACGGATCTTGTTTTACGAGATATTTACCTGATGGCTGCCAAAGACTGTGGAGAAGGTCTGGAGAATGCTGATAGTTACATTATGGAATGTTTAGAATAATGTGTTTCCTTACATGCATTTTGAAGGTGAAAATTTTTTCCTAATACAGGATAATCCTCAGCTACACATAGCCAAGATGACAATGCAATACTTTACAGATGTTGGTATTCATTTTACTAGCCTGGCCATCTAGAAGTCCAGACCTTAACCCAAAATTAGGGCGAGTTTGAGACTGTGGTAGCGTTAAAACAGGCGCTAATAAACGAGTGGGAACAAATAAAGCAAATCGAGATTTTTGCTTTTATGGTTTATTATTGAACATACAAAAAAAATAATTAAGATTGAATTGTTTCTAATACATTTTATTCTACTTAAAATAAACTTGGTGTCCGGTACTTTTACGGGTCAGTGTATTTAGTAAATTCTATAAGTTTCGCCCCTCTCAGTTTAAATATGACTAAGCGGATAGTAGTATAAATCAAATTTTAATCACTTTAATAGAGCTAGAGGCCGACAAAACCTACTCGCATAAAAATGTAGTTATCCTAACAAGATAATAGTATAGAATATATTAAAATGACTTTGTAAATTTATTTGCATGTACTAGCTAAATGGGTATTATATTTATATAATGCTATCATAAAAAATGTACACAATTACGAGTAGTTTACATTTTATGAATAATTTTACAGCATGTAAACTACTGCTATCAGGAATGATCTATACTTTTAACTCCAAAGAACCACCAAGACTAACAACAGAATATTCAAATAGCATTACTGTGCTCTACAATTACATATTTGAAACGAAAAAGTCACTATAGACAACGTCAATTCAGTGTTATCATTGTCAATATGACTGGCAAAGGGTAAATACAAATTTCAAAGTTCTCCGCGAATTTTCGTGGAAGACCTAAACACAGTTCATTCCTATATATAGTGAAAACCTGATGAGAAAAATCAACTCAAATATAAATGTTAAATGTTTTTTAACCAAATATATGTGTAATTTATAAGTCGGTTCGCTAATCTTAGTCCCAACTGTCTAGTCATTGATATAATATACTAAGCATGAAACGTATTGCTATGTTTGGTTACATGTAACTGATAGACGACGGAAATGACTTTACATTACTAACTACAATGTCAGACGTGATTTTGACAGTTGACACTAACTTGGTGCCAGACACACTGGCTTCACACCTTTCGATGCTATTATTTTTGCAGGTTTTTGAACTTTAGTTACCCCGGTTTCATCTAAGTTTGTAAATTATATTGTTTGTTCCAAGATTGTTCCTATTTAATACATTAGAGTAGAGTACGGATGGATCTCATTGTGGCGTTTTAAAAAATGTGTTAGCCAGTCAGCAGATGCAGTCTTAAATTTGGTCCAGTTATCAGGAACAATTACATTATTTTTTAAAACAAACTGAAAAGTATCTTTTGGGGAATTATGTTTTGTTATAATATGGTTGGTTTAGTTTTAATATTTGTTTGGTCAGATCTGCTCCTCCGTATTTTAGAAGTTCGTTCGGTATTCTGTTCTCTCCTGGTGATTTTCTAATTTTTAATTCCCTTAATGCTTCCTTTACCTCTTCGTCCTCAATATTTATTTCTTTGTTTTTCGTTAGCTCTGGTGTTGGTGGTTCATAATCATAATCGTCTCCTTTAGCAAATAGAGATGGAAAGTAGTCTGTCTATGTTTCTTTCTAAATCTCTCTCGTTTTTATTAGTTCATCTCTTTTTTTTGTCCTTTGATCATTCTCTATATTTCTTTTTGCGTTCCGTAGAAGTCGTGTTATATCTCTTTTGAGAAACTCTGCCAGTCTCCATTTTTTATTTGTCTAACTGAAATATTCGTTTCATTTCTGATTTGTTGATAGTGGTTGTATGCCTATTGTGTATATCAACAAATTTAATGTAACCAATTTTAAAAGCTGTTTAAAACCGACCACTAATAATAATATATAAATAAAGTCAACATCGCATAACATACATGTCGTTAAATAAAAGGCATAATTGAATTGGAAAATTACTGCATGTGTGCGGAAAATTTATGGTCATAAATGTATAAATCTTGTACATACCATATAAAAATATTTTAACAAAATGACATTAGTAATAAATGTGTATAAGATATTAGTAATAGTGTGCTTGTAGGATATTGCATTTCTAAATATGTTTTTTTTGTTTTAGGATATATGACACCAGAATGAATCTATTCCAGTTTGCTATTTTCTTAGGATACTTTAGTATTGGATACTGCTACACAAGTAAGTATATCGAGACAGCAGACTTAGTAAAACTCAGGTTTAATTTAAATAAAAATATATCCGAAATAAATAAATAACAAAATAAAATAATATATGTACCAAATGTAAATGTTAATCTTAGGAACCCTTTCAGTACGGGGCCTTTTTTATTATACTTTCCTTACCGCTGGCACATTTTGGATTGTGTCTGTGCCGAATGACGTGTATGACCGTCACCGTAATAAAAGTTTAAAAAACAGTCACAAGGGAAATCATACAGTAAAAAAACTTTATTTCATAAGAAAAACCAAAGATTTAAATGGTAAATGCATAATAAAAAACTCAGGACTAAACTAAAAGGAAATAGAAATAAAAAGTTAACTTTCAAAAATCGGCTAATTGGTGATAAATCTTAAAACAGGGCACTACACATAGCCTAACATCACACTCTCTACATATATAGCTACTTTCCTTTCTCTTCTTTTGTCCTGCCTTTATCTGGGAGCAAACTCTGCATCTCCTAGTACCGCTTTTTCCCACTTTCCTTGGAACCAATTCCGAAAAATGCCGTTCTCTCAGTCTTGAATTCTCTTGATCAAAATGAACTGGTTGTGCCCTAATTGCTGCATATCTGAAACAAATATTTTTATTAGAAAAGTTGATTGCCAAACTTAGTGCTTTAAAATACCTTTCCAACAACTTCCGAATAACTTGTAAGTGAAACTTTGCAACTGGAATCTTTTCTGCGTGTTGCGACAAAAACATTGCGTGGGCATTTAGTAAGGTAACATCCAACGAATGAAATAATAGCTAGACATACCATTTGATTGACTTACGAGTGCAATCAATACTACTTATCATCATATTGTTCTGAAGCTATTTTCTTGTGGCATTGTAAATTAATTACTATTTAACTGGGAATACGCCACAATTAAAGATATAAAAATACGTTTATTGACGTTTCAATTTCCACTTCGGAAATCGTTCTCAAAATACAAACAGTAAATTAAACAAATTTTGTTTTTTGATACATAGTGAAAAATTGTTCTAATAATTTAATTTTATCTGACTCATTTATATTGACAATTCAGACATGCATTATGCATTTTAAAGTAGACGACTTTAAAATGATATATTTAAAATTTATAATGACTTTATATATTGATATTATATATTTATAGAAGATTTTGAAACAAATATCATTTCTAAACAAAATTTCAAACCCACGGTATGGTGGAGGTATGTAGATGATGTATTCTCAATATGGCCTCATAGATCAGAGTTGTTGGACACATTCCTAAATGATATAAACGATAAAGAAGAGACAATAACATTTACCATGGAAAAGGAATATAATAACACGCTACCTTTCCTGGATGTTTTAATCTCTAAGAACGATACTGGATATGAGACTCAGGTGTATAGAAAAAAACACACACCCATAGATATTTAAATTTCAAATCAAATCACAATATTAACGTAAAAAAGGGAATAATTAAATCCTTATACGATAGAGCCAAAATTACTTGTTCTAACGAAAATTCGTTCTCGAAGGAGAAACATTTGTTAACATCTGTTTTATTAAAAAATGATTATCCTTTATCGTTTATAAATAAGGAATTTTCAACAATCGATCGAATAGAACAGAACAACTTAGAACGAGATCCTACAGCATACACAAGGAATAATATGAGGAAAATAACAATACCTACCGTACATAAAAAAATTATCAGAAAAACTTAAAAGGATAGGAAATAAATTCAACATTTCAACAACATTCAAAACAACAAACACGTTGAGATCTATTTTGTCCAAAACCAAACCTAACAATGAACAAGAAAAGACAAAGAATTACATTTATAAAATACCTTGTGAATGCGATCAGTTTTATTTAGGTGAATCATCAAGGCCATTAAATGTTAGAATAAGTGAACATCAATCTTATATTAAAAATAGAGAATTTTATAGATCTCAACATCTTTATTTTATAGATCTTTATAGATCTTTATGATAGAACATAGGGCTCAATGGAATAATTTAAATGTAGTCCTAAAAGAAACGGATGGTAAAAAAAGAAAAATCAAAGAAGCGGCTCTAATTATGCTAAATGAGGCCAATTGTATCGCAAATTCCTCGGCAGAATGTAGTAGGATCTGGTTAGCAATATTGAAAGAGGAAGTTATTAATAAGAAAACACCAGTATTAGTAAGTCAGTAACATATAGAGGATACATCATTTATGTTTTTTAAATAACGTAACATATAAAATCAGAATTTTGATGTTTGTTGAAGGTAACCTAAATTCACGAACAAATACACACAATGTTGGGATAGTATTATGAGGTTTTTTCCTGGTTTTTCCCTCATAATTTACTATGGAATCACTAACAGGAGAATTTTACTGTCATCATGTCATGTGTTTGCCTTTTTAAAGACGAATTACATGCTATGATTTTTTTCTGACGAATATTCTCAAGTTAAAGTTGATTTCATGTAATCGAATGAATTATCTTATAAGTAAAGTCGTCCCAGTAGCGCAACTCAACAATATTGGCAATATCATTTTAAAGTCGTCTACTTTAAAATGCGTAATGTATGTCTGAATTGTCAATATAAATGAGTCAGATAAAATTAAATTAGTAGAAGAATTTTTCACTATGTAACAAAAAACAAAATTTGTTTAATTTACTGTTTGTATTTTGAGAACGATTTCCGAAGTGGAAATTGAAACGTCAATAAACGTATTTTTATCTTTAATTGTGGCGTATTCCCATATGCTTGTTATTCTCTACAACGCATAGAGGTTTCTTTATGTTTTCCTTTGTAATTCTTCTTATGAAAATGTGTCTAATGTCACGTTCGTCTAAGCATAAGCCACAAACTGGAATCTTGTTGCTTACTCTTTTGGCCACGTGTTGGATTTTCCTAGGTACCGGCACGCTCTTCCGTCGACATTTCGAGTAAGATTAACACCAGCAAAAAATGCGAGCATGATTCAGACAATCTGCCGCCGGTCGTCGTATATTTTCGGCATCACCGAAATATTCCGCCGTCCGGTTATGCGGTCAACTTAAAGTTGACTTAAGATTACGACGATCATCTGTGATGAAACGAAAGTTTCTGAAGGTGTATCGATAAGGCAGTAGGCCAATGGACACGATTAAACAATGTCGGATATATACGTCAGTCGGTCGGTAGGTACATTCTTTAACTGACGGATAAATCCGTTGGCCGTACTGAAATGGTTAATGGCGTTATATGATGACTCACTGTTTAATACCTGAAAAAAATCAAATATAATTTTGTCATAAAAATGGAAACGAAAATATGGTGTGTATGCACACACACTCTGAAGAGAAGAAATGATGGGTTAGAGGTGGATGGATTGAGCGATGAAGAGCTGCCACTAGATCAACACTCTAGTAGAACTGGTTGGCCTTCGATAAACACTCTAGAGTCAGTGGAGTTGTTCCCAGATAAACACTGTGATAGAACTTCGGACGGTTGGCCTTCAGTCTACACGCTAGGCCCAATGGAATTGTTTCCAGATCAACGCTCTGATAGAACTCGATTCCCTCGTGTGGCGGCTCTTGTTGTATACGGTTGTCGATCTTCCAAATCCTTTAGCGCGCATCGATAGAAGTGGAACTTAGCGATGGGAGTGTGTATGTAACATACCGTTACACAGTAGCAATTAATGGTATTATCATTATTCAATATAAAACTTATTTCAACACACAAAGTATGTACAAATTAATTCTTTATGTATAAATATTTCGGAGTAAAGCAATCGTGTAAAGTGTTTATTTGGTATTGTTAAATAGACTGAAACGTATATAGAAAATCTTTAGCGGAAAATACGAACACATCTCACAAAAGCTTAAAATCACAATTCTCGTAGGGCAGTGGAAAGAACGGAATTACCACCTTATTTAGAAGGAAGAGGACGTATGGATATTGGTGAGCAATTAGAAAAACTGATTGCTAGGTAAATGATTGGCTTTAGGCAAAGAAGGCCAAGAGAATGATGATGATTAACTTTTCTGAGGTGTTATTATTTCCCTCTGTGTTATTTAATTACCCTTTATGTGATTAATTATTGACCATACTATTCTAGCTTTGTTGTCAAATTGTCCTATTTTTTGTTTTTTTTTTCCATTAGTTTGTGTTAAAATTCTTTCATAATTACTTTTTTCATTATTGTAATCTTGTCTAAATCTGTTATTATTCTAACAAATGGTATAAAGGACATAAACTTTTCTCTTTGCGACCATTACTTTACTTCTTCACCCCTTATATCATTTTTCCTTGCGATTAAGATAAATGTTGTTAATAAAACACCCAAATTAAAATTATGTACAAATATTTTATAAAATCTATTCCATAACTCATTTGCATCATCGCTCTCATAAATATTATTCCAATATGTTAATGAAAACTGATTCTGATAATCTTGTTTATTAAAATTTAGAAGCCTTTTTCAGTTGCAGCCTTTTTTGCCTACTGATGTAGAATCCTACTTAACGCTTTCCACTTCTTTTTCATTGAAACTATTAGTCCGTACCCATGTTTTTCTTTGTCATTTTTTTACTAACCACTGTTTTAAAATTTTCTCGTCTTCACGTTCTTCTGAACGGATCTTCGCTAGCATTTTTCTTTTCTTCACTATTTTGCCTTTATTCGAGGTTTCTTCTTACCCTGTTTATGGTCTATGAATATATTTTCTACATTTTCTTATACAGAAAAAAGCATAAATTTATTTGGAATAATTCATGTGAGACAAATTTCGACAAATTAAAAGAGGAAATTGCGAGTAATCAAGTTTTGATTCCATATGTTCCAAACTGGCTCATAATATTAGCTTGTGATGTAAGTAGAACTGGTGTTGCAGTAGCACTATCTCATTATATTGATGGTAGAGAAAAGCTAATCGCATTTGCTTCAAGATCTCTCACCAAATGTGAACAAAGTTATAGTTAATTAGATAGAAAAGCGCTTGCAAGTATATTTTCAGTAAATCACTTCTTCATGTATTTTTTGGTAATAAACTTAAACTTATCATTGATAACAGCCCCCTGACAATAATAAATATAGATTCAAAGTAACCTTCAATTACTTCTGCTAGACTACTTCGATATGCATCATTTTTATAAGATTTGATTACGAAGTTGAATAGAGAATCAATCAACCTTCACTTTCCTTCAAAAACATGCTTAACTAAGAAATTAAGTACATCTGCCATGAATCAATAAAATAAATTTCAACATACTATCTGTCCTACCAAATAACTAAAGATGCCACAGACAAAGATCCTATTTTATCAAAAATTAAATCTGATTTAAAATCACAAAACCAAAATAAACATGGTTTCAATTAATAAGACGGGATTCTTTTTAAATGTAAGAGAATGGTCATGTCAACTTAACTCAACACCTGGTCCTATCAGAACTCCATATCACTTGGATAAAATATTGCTATAACATGGATAAATATATTCAAATTATGGGCATGTCAACCTTGCGCTTAAATTTTAAAATCACCTACAAAAGTCCACTAAATCATAGCATCAAGCATCCATATTGACTATGCGGGTCCATTCCAAGGTTTTTATTTTTTGATACGCAAAAGCGGTTTACGCAAAATCACGATGGGCTGAAATCAAAGTTTAGGGATCAGAAAAAAACATTGATCTTCTGTTGTAGATATGATCTTTTTACGGATATCCTCAAGTTATGCCATCAGACAACTCTACAATTTTAAAAAATTTCCAAAACCCGTGGAAGTTTTCAAAAGTTTATTACTCCTGGTCATCCTGCTACAAATAGATTAGCTGAATGAGGCGTTCAAACACTAAAAGTGAGACTACAAGCTATCTTTACTGATCGTATACCCATGCATAAAAAAGTACAAAAAAATCTTTAAAAATATAGAACGACACCACTTTCCTGTGGGAAATCACCTGCTGAAATATACTTAAACAAAAGTTTAAGAATCAAACTCGACGCACCACATCCACTAAGACTTACCAAATCAAAAAATTAACCCCGTGGTGCAAGAAATTTAAATATGAGAGAGAGAGAGAGAGAGCGAGAGAGAGAGAGAGAGAGAGAAGGTATTGCCAAGGAAACAAGGAACTTTGGAAATTTGGCACAATTGTTAAAAAGTATGGATTGTTACTTTACCAAGTCCAATTTGATGATATCTATTGTTTAAAATTCCACGGTATTTCCACGGTATCAAAAGCTTTCTTGAAGTCTATGAAAATCAACGTGAGTGGTTTATTATATTTAACACATTTTTCAATTAGTATTTTAAGTGCTTGTAGGTGGTCATTTGTTCCATAACCTTTCCTAAACCCAGCTTGCTCCTTGTGATGATCATGGTAAACCATTTGTAGAGATGTGACAACAGACTTATCGGTCTCATACCGTCGGATACCGGGGAATTACCGGCAGTATTAGGAGCATTAAAACAAAGCCGAGTAGACTATAGATATAGAAATTTGATAAGACATATATACAACAACGCAACAGCATTTGTTAAACTCCATGACTTTACCGATAAATATAGAATTGAGCGAGGAATTAGACAGGTCGACACCATCTCCCCCCAACTATTCACTGCAGCTCTGGAATCTGCCTTTTACAAACTAGATTGGGCTAAAAGGGGAATAAATATTGATGGTGAAGCCACTTGCGCTTTGCAGATAATATTGTCATTATAGCCGAGAGTTTAAATGAAGCTCACAAAATGATGGAAGAACTAAAACAGGCAATAGAACAAATAGGCCTGAACATAAACTTTGAAAAAACAAAATACATGACCAATTTAGTTCCAAGTGATGTTATGAGGGTAGATGGGAACGAAGTACATCAGGTTTTTAGCTATATCTACTTAGGGCATGAAATTAGAATAGGAAAAGACAATCAAACTTGTGAGATCCAGCGTCGCATAGGCTTGGGATGGGCAGCATTTGGCAAGATGCGAGATATTCTAAAAGGAACGCTACCGATTTGCTTGAAGAAAAAGGTTTACA
Source organism: Diabrotica balteata (assembly GCA_918026665.1). Classification (NCBI taxonomy): domain Eukaryota; kingdom Metazoa; phylum Arthropoda; class Insecta; order Coleoptera; family Chrysomelidae; genus Diabrotica; species Diabrotica balteata. Next base: position 7,329,961 of record OU898278.1, on the reverse strand, counting down.
ACCAATGCATACTGCCAGTAATAACATATGGTTCCGAAACAATAACTTTAACCAAACATTCTGCAAATAAATTGAGAGTAACCCAAAGAAAAATGGAAAGAGCAATGTTGGGAATAACTAGAAGAGATATGGTACCAAATAGGATAGTGAGAGAGAGGACTAAAGTGACAGATGTCAGAAAAAATTGCACAAGCCAAATGGAGATGGGCTGGACATATAGCACGTTTAAATGATAATAGGTGGACCAAAAGACTTATAGAATGGAGACCTAGAGAAGACAAAAGACACCGAGGCAGACCACCAAAAAGATGGATGGACGACTTGAGAAAAACAGTCGGAAATTGGATACAGAAGGCGCAAGATAGAGAACAGTGGAAGAACATGGAGGAGACCTATATCCAACAGTGGATGCAAGAGGTTGAGGAATTGTTTAAAACATTATATTGACCAATTTCGGAAAACCGTGGTACCTTAAAATAATGTGACCTTTGTAAACGAACCAGAAGTATTTCCTTATCAGACACATTATCAAGAACCTCCCCTATATCTTCAGCGCTCTAACCAACTTTCAGTTCCTCTAGGTTATTTTTTCCAGTTATTTATTGGGTTAGATCCTTTTTATTAGTCTATATTCTTAAGCTTTTTTGATATGTTTTTGCTTTTATAAACACCAAAACTGTCTTTTGTATGTTAAAAACTACTCCGCTTTTTTTTATTTTGCGCTGAATAGGTACATTTTTTTTATTTGGATAAAATATAAATTGTCTTCGTTAACATTTTATCCTTATATATTTTTCTCTATACTTTATAGGCATGTGCAAGAAATGATATTGTCAAGGTCAAAAGTGTCACAAGTGTTTACAAAACTTCGGATGCAAAAATAATTGAAATGGCTCAATTTAATTCAAACAGTTACATTAATTACAATTATCCAACAAACGTCCTGTCGGTTAAGCAAACCTATTATGTCGTTTTGTTCCCAAAATATGCAAATTTGCAACCCACATCCAACACTTTAACAAGTTCAATTTATCAAGTTAAACAAAACGTTCCAGCGTAGGTCAAGTTAATGTTTATGTTTTATGACTGAGCGACCTTCACCTTCACAACGAGATCTGGTATTTTACAAACAAGACATCGCCAAATTTGGTAATAATTTTACTCGGAAAGTGGTTCCATTATGTGATTTTGTAATACAGTATATAAGCATTATTAAAGAATACTTGTCATTTTATTTTATTGCTTACTGAGCATAATTATTATACTTCGTTTGGAAATAACGTATATCAGTGAGTAAGAATTTCAAAATTATTTGAAATTTTCTTGTTTTAAATGTTAAAGTTAGTTTGATAATATTAAATAATTTACTGAATTTTATTAAGATTCAGTTTATATAATAGATTTATTAAAATTATTGAAGCATTTGTTAAAAAACCTATGTTATATCAAGTTTAAAACAAAGTATAACAAGAACCAATAGCTCGAAATAAATTATTTGATTAGCTAAGAACAGTATTTTTCTTCCTTAGGTACCGTCTCTACTGAAGGTTGGCGATATTGTTTTTTTTTTAAATTCTATAAGTTTTTCGTCCTTGACTTTCTCAAAGGCCTTTTCATAGTCTATAATCTCTGTTTGTTGATCGCGACATTTTTGCATGGCCATATTTAACATAAGGCCTAATATGCCCTGTCCTAAGGCGGCAAATATTTAGGTGTGGCAAAAATATCAACAAATGCTCCCTATTTGACAGTAAAAATGGATTTAGTGACTGAAAAAATCGTTTCAGTATCTACGAGAACTCACCCGCTTACAAAATCCCTGAATTTTTTAAGGTCCTTCAAGAATTATATGTGATCACAAGAATATAATAGACCAGCATTTCTGTGTCTGATTAGCCTAAAGAAAACCTTTGACAGAGTATCAAAAACATCTACCAATACAACAAAATGGAAGTTAAAATAGATGGACAACTTACAGAACCTTTAGAAATAGGCAGCAGAATAAGACAAGGGGACTCATTGAGCCCCATGCTCTTCAATTCAATCATGAACGAAATTAGCAAAAGCGTTAACAAAAGAAGAAGATATAGAATGGGAAACAAAGAAATAAAAATACTCTGTTCGCAGAAGACGCAATATTGATACCCCAAGATAAAGATAGTCGGCAAAAACTGGTCCACAGATCTAACATAAGAGCAAATGAATTTAATATGATAATCTCATCTCAGAAAACCAAAACAGTAGTAGTCAGCAAAAAACCAACCAGATGTAAATTAGAAATTAATAGCATCAGTATTGAACAAGTAATATAAATAAAATACCTGGGAATTACACTGTCCAACTATGGAGAACTGAACAAAGAAGTGAGAGATCAAGTACAAAAAGCAAATAAACTGGAAGGATGTCTTAATAACACTATAGGGCGAAACAGACACATTAGCACTGAGATGAAGTCAAGAATTTATAAAGCTAGTGTAAGACCAAGAATGACATATGCCTCAGAAACAAGACCTGACACAGCTACAACACAAAGGCTACTGGAAATGGTAAAGATGAGAGTACTGAGAAGAATTACAGAAAATACGCTGAAAGATCAAAAGAGAAGAGAAGAAATTAGAATAAAATGTAACGTACAGTGTACCTATAAATGAATGGACATAAAATAAAAAAAAGAATGGAATAAACACATAAGCAGAATGGAGGAGTCTCGTGTCGTCAAAGTAGCTAGAAATAAGACACCAATCGGCAAAAAAAGTATTGGACAACCGCGCAAAAGATGGAGTTACAACCTTCCATAAAGCTATTAGTCCGCTAATTGACAATCAAAATTGCTTATAAAAAGGAAGAAGAAAAAAAAGGAAGAAATATGTTTTTTACAAGCTCGACAAAAAGATAGGAACGTTTGATATCCGAGATCGATAACCAAAAAATACTACAAAAAGCTATCAACTACTTGGTGCCTGACCAGGGACGATTACTTTCCAAAGCCTTAGACAGTCATGGAATCAAATTTTAACCGTTTTAACTTCCATGAAACTGACTTCACAAAAAGACAAACACAAGATGCGAAGTTTTAGGAATTCCTAAAAAGTTGAGAAGATTTGAGATAGCTTTTGGAGCACAATTTTATACCGCCTTAATAAAGTATCCAAAAAATACACTCTCAGATGATACCGTTATTACGTGAATAATTTGTAAGACGGTATTTTAAACCATGCAGTCATAACAATTATGTTCTTCAATGAACTAAAGTAATATATCGCCTCTTTCATTTCGTAGACTTATTCCATTTTCAACAATGATGTTTTCAATTTTACCTTTTTCCACTTTAGATTGAGATCTCCCATTATTATCATGTTTTTTCGCCGCTGCATTAAGTTGTAGATCTCTATAGAACTGTTAACAAACAAATAATAATTTTTTTTATATTTTTAGAATATGGAAGGTCGTGTAAAGACATAGGATGTCCCAGTTCTCAAGAATGTGTCATGGCCACAGATCCATGTAGTTATTATCATAGACAAGGGGAATGCGGTTCGTAAGTATAAACTACTCCTCTCTTATCCTTAACCTTTTGGATATAGCATCCTTATTTTCTCACAGGATTATTCTATTCAATTGCTTTCTTGATTTTCCTAACATTTAATTCTGTTATAGACAAAAACTCTTTTTTTTTTAATTTCGTTGATGTAATTCTTATTCTTTTTACGTTTGCCATTTTTAATTTATATCTTATTCATAATTAATTATGTATGCTCAACTATACTTTTCTACTATTCTTACTACTTTTTTACCATTCTTTCATAAGAATAATAAACAACCGACTAACCTATAAACTTGATAACTACCAACCAGTGGAACAGGCCGGATTCAGGAAAGGATACAGCACAATCGACCATCTACATGCGCTTAAAATCTTAATTGAGAAAACCAATAAATACAACCTTCCGCTGTACTTAGCATTCGTAGATTATGAAAAGGCTTTCGACAGCATTGAACACTGGGCGGTTGAAGAAGCTCTAGTCAATAGTAGAATAGATTCAAGATACCGACAATTGATACATGATATTTACCAAAACGCAACCATGACCGTAATTCTGGACGATAAATTAATAACGTATAATATAAAAGTTAAACGAGGAGTCCGACAAGGCGATATAATTTCACCTAAACTGTTTACCTTGACCCTCGAAGACATAATAAAATCAACAGATTGGGAAAACAGAGGAATATGTATTAACGGAAAATACCTAAATCACCTTAGATATGCGGATGATATACTCCTGATCTCCTCGGAACGACAAGAACTGGAATTAATGTTAAATGAACTTCATGAAAAATCACTGCAAAAAGGCCTAAAAATTAACTTCAACAAAACAAAAGTAGTGACAAACACGGAAGACCAAGAGGCAATAAAAATAAAAACAGAAAAAATAGAACAGGTAAATGAGTATATCTATCTAGGACAAGCAATCAGAGCTAACAGAGAAAATCAAACAGCCGAAATATCGAGACGAGTAAGAATGGGATGGGCAACGTCCGGCAAACTTTCTTACGTTCTAAAAAATCAAACAATTCCTCTATACTTACGAAGCAAGGTATATAACTCCTGCATAATACCGGTGCTCCCTACGGAGCTCAGACATGGACATTTACACAGGCCAATTTGGATAGGATAAGGCAGGCACAAAGAGCGATGGATAGACAAATGTTGGGTGTATCACTTAGAGATAGAAAACGTAACCAGTGGATCAGAACCAGAACAAAGACCGTAGACGCGATAGAACAAGCAGCAGAACTGAAATGGAAATGGGCTGGACACAATGAACGTCTCCAAGACGGACGATGGAACAATGCCATCGGAAATTGATACAATGCAAAGAGATCAAGAGACAGACCACAGATGAGGTGGAAAGATGACATCAGGAAACAAGGAGGTCCCACATGGCAGAGAACAGCTCAAGATAGGGAAAGATGGAGAGAACTGGGGGAGACCTATATTCAACAATGGAAGGATAGAGAATAGGTTAAAAAAAAATGTTCAACTATATTACACCGTCCTAAATTCAGTTTGGCAGTATAACTGCGTACAATATGGCTTATATCTGATATTCTAGTGTATGTATGATTTACCAAAGTCATATATCGTTAGTCTTCTTCCAAGTTTCGACATAATGATTAGTTCGAGAGGGTTATTGTATTGTGATCATGTCAAAAGCCTAGCACATCTCAGTTCTTCATGAAATATATTGCGAGAGGCTTTTTTATTTGAGATGGACTCAAAGAGTACTTTCTTGGTAGAATATTTTTTGTTTTATACTTATAATCTTTAGTTTCATCATCATCAGCACCCAGCCCTTTGCGTCTACTGCTGGACATAGGCCTCCCTCATTTTTGTCCATTGTGCTCTGTTTTGGGCATCTTTAGTTTATTCTTGATATTTTAAATATCATTACCTTTGAATACTATGAACTTAAGCATGAACAACTACGAGACTTAATCTTTTCTCATCACTTTCCATTACAATCCTTCTAGAGTCCGATCGTTTGCACTTTCCTCTTTAAATTCTTACAGTCTTTGATCCTAATATACTACTCCTCTTGCAGTAAGTTGCTGAATGCGTTATAGGTAACCTAGTCATCATAATTTCGTATATTAATCAAGCCCTTATGATATAAGCCCCAATATATCACACTGAGTCTATAATGGTTCGTATAGGCTATTTTTCTAGAAATCTTACTGCCACGTAGAATTTTTTTAAGACTTTTCTTTTTAATATCGATACGACCATTTCATCCTGTCTGGTCGTTACGTTTTACAGCCAACTACCATAAAACCTACTATGTTTTCTTATTATTAAATTAACTTTTATAATTTTTACAGCTATCCCACATGCCAAAGAGTTTCAAGTGGTCCCAGGACTTGCGCTACGTATGTTTGTCCGCCTACCAAAGTATGCAAAATGGATGGAGATACACCAAAATGTGTTGATGATGTGGGCAAAGGTAATATGTTTACTTTTTAGTTTTAGTTTGGTTTATTCCTTTATTTCTTTATTTCTTCGATGACAATCGCTTAATTTTATCAGTCTCTCTTTTTCCTCTCTCTAAGTCCAGGTCCAGGGAAGATAGTAACTTAGGCTCACAAACTTCATCAATAACTCAGCAGTTCGGACAACTCGACCACATGAAACAGAATTAAATTTTGTGGGGTGTATTAAGTGAATTTGTACTGAAACGTTTAAGGAAAGAAGCGGGTAGAGGAAAGAAAAATTATGAAAGAACGTAAATTCAAAGAAGTAGTGAATCACTGTACCTATGGTTTTGTCAAACTAGAAAAAAGAGAACCTTAATTTCAAGCCTATAGCACAGAATAACAAACAATCAGAACGCCGACTCTGCTTGTCAAGATAAGTACGCGCATCTCGTTCGCGCAGACGGAATCAGCCATCTTTTAAACGGAGTCAACGCTGTTCAGTGAAATTTTCAGTAGTAATATCCCTAGGACATTGATAATAGACGAGATAATTTCATGACAATCGAAAGCTCGTTCCTTAGTAACAGCACGAAGCCGAAGACTGAGCAACGAGCATGAGACATTTGTCATGAAATTATGAGGCATTCATCAATGTCCGAGGGATATTCGGCGGATAATTTTTTGAAAAAAAAAATCATAACTCAACATAACGAAACATTTATTTATTAAAAGTACAGTTAGTGAAAGTACAATTATTAAAATTTAAGTTAACATTAGATTCGTTGCTGTTCTCTACTATAGAAGATCTATTACCACGCATAATATTTATTATCTTTCACAAGGAATCTACGTTCCTGTGGTTGGCTGTATACCATATATATATATGTATATATATATATATATATATATATATATATTATATATATATATATATATATATATATATATATATATATATATATCTATATATACCTATTACAAAGGATTTTTAATTAAATTTATTATCTTGTTGTGGTGTTCTTGATCGAGATTCAAGTATGGTTTTATAGAATTCTGATTGCCATGACCAGTAATTTTTAGCAATTGTTGATGTAGGTTGTATTTCTGGGAATTTTTTCTTTGATTAACTCATTTATACTTTGAACATTCTCATTGTCGAAACGTGACATTTTGAAATTTATTTGGATGAAGTTGTCAAACTCGATCGTGTTGTCATAGGGATTGAAAATTGCACTGAATGCAATTATCAGTCTAATGTTGACATGATTGGGTGAAATTGTTCCACATGACACAAAATGACGAAATTTGAATGGTTGTTAGAACAGTCGATAAATTATCAGAAAAATTAACCCGGTTTAATTTATTTACGGCAACTATAGACATACTATGCAATATTTTATGTCGTACTTCTAGTTGAAGGATAGATTAAATTATTTTAAATTTACTTAATTAATAATCTCTAAAAATTATTTAAATTACAGTTTTGTCGTAGCTTGTCACAAATTTCTTAATTCAAGTTTATGTTTCCGTTTAAAATATGGCAATGCCGTGCTGACCCACTTCAAAGGCGACATCTGAGAGTGAGCAAGGAAGTTGAGCCAGATTTTGTAGCAAATATCGGTTGGCTTGACCGGTAGAAAAATTGGTACGAGTTCAGATAGCTTACTGTATGTGGAGAAAAACTTTCTGGTAACATAACGGGTCTTTTACTCTTTAAAAGAAAATTTAAAAAAAATAGTGAAGGTTTGACAGGGGATCAAATTTACAATTGCGATAAAACAGGGTTGACTTTTAGACTTTTGGCAGGCAAAAGCTTTGCTTAGAAGCATGAAAGTCTTCTACTTGGTACAAGAGCAGCAAAAAACGTGTTGTTACTACAGGCCCAACTTAGTCTGCAGTAATACAACATCGAAAGGTAAGCTCTAGGTCTATCTTATAGGTAAATCTAAAGAACTAAGTATCTTTATACATGGATAAATGAAACAAACCTAAAAGAGTAATACAAAAACCATTTTCCTGCCACTCAACATGATTAAACTGTATCAGCCTATGTACCAGGGGTTCTAGCCGCTTTAAAGAAGAGTTACCGCCGCAAACTGTTTTCATATATTTTTGATAGTCCTAGAAGATCTTAAGAACTTAAAAATTAGCCATAAAGTGTGACGAGTTGCTCTTTTAAACAGCAGACTCAGTAAAAACATAGGTTGAAATAAAATAAAAATATATTTTAAATAAATAAATAACAAAATAAAATTATATCCTTCTTCTTCTTCTTCTTCTTCAGCCTGTGTTCGTCCACTGCTGGACATAGGCCTCTTCCATTTGCTTCCATCGATTTCTACTTTTGGAAATTCTCATCCACTGCTTGCCCGCGACTTGTTTGATATCGTCTGTCCACCTCTTCTGCGGTCTGCCTACTCCTCGCCTGTTCTCTCTTGGTCTCCAGTTTGTTAATCTTTGTGTCCATTTTTCGGGATTATCTCGTGCAACGTGTCCGACCCATTGCCACTTGAGCCTTGCAATACGTTCTGAGACATCAGTAATTTTTGTTCTTTCACGAATGACGTTATTTCGAATCCTGTCTCTCAAACTAATCCCTAGCATGGCCCTCTCCATTGCTCTTTGGGTTGTACTGAGCTGCTCTAAGGTTTTCTTTGTGAAGGCCATGGTCTCCAGTCCATATGTAGTTACAGGCAAGATACATTTGTCATAAACTTTACGTTTTAGACACATTGGTATATCTTTATTCTTCAAAATAAAGCTTAATTTGCCGAAAGCTCCCCAAGACAGTTGTATGCGTCTTTTTATTTCGGCTATTTGATTTTCTTTGCCGATTTTAATGGTATGTCCAAGATATATATAGTGGTCTACATTTTCAAGACTGACGTTGTCAATAACAAGATTAGTTTGTAAATTACTCATTATTTTTGTTTTCTGAAGGTTCATTTTGAGACCTATTTTATTTGACTGCTGGTTTAATTCCTTCAACATTTGCTCCAGTTCCTTGATATCTGTACTAAATAATACTATGTCATCCGCAAACCTCAAATGACTCAAACGTACACCATCAATGTTTACACCTTTTTCCTCCCAGTCAAGCTGTTTGAATACATTTTCCAATGCTAAGGTAAAAAGCTTTGGTGAAATAGTATCACCTTGTCTAATACCTTTATCAAGGCGCATTTTTTCAGTTTTTTCGTCTTCATTGATTTTGATGTGGAATGTGGCCTGTTCATAAATGTTTTTAATGAGTGTAGTGTACCGTGAGTCTATTCGAGCATCCTTCAGGGCTGACAAAAAGGACCAAGTCTCAATACTATCGAAAGCCTTGTGAAAGTCGATAAATGCCATATGTAAAGGTACATTATATTCTGTGGTTTTTTCTACTAGTGTTCTGATGGTTTGTAAGTGATCATTAGCGCCAAACCCTTTTCTAAATCCCGCCTGTTCAACCGGTTGATATAAATCAAGTTTTTGTGTTATGCGGTTGGTTATTATTCTTGTTAACAATTTGTGTAAGTGTGACAACAAACTAATAGGTCTGTAGTTTTCAATATTAGTAGTGTCTCCTTTCTTGTGTAAAAGTATTATTTCGGCGTTTTCCCATAGGCTGGGTATTCTTTTTTCTGTTAGACACTTCAGTAAGACTTCCACAACTTCTACAACGATGTTGCCGCCCATTTTTAACATTTCAGACGTTATACGATCCTCGCCGGGAGCTTTTTTGTTTTTCATTTGCTGTAAGGCATGTCTAATTTCCGAAGAGGTTATTTTAGGGAGGGTTTCTGAGCCGACGTTTAGAATTGTTCTGTGGTCTGGTTCGGGGTTCTGTATAGTAGATGTATAAAGATTCTTATAGAATGTTTGTATTTCCTTGATTATTTGAGTTTTTTCGGTCACCGTATTCCCCTGTTGATTTTTGATTTTAGTTATATTTGATTTTCCTTTAGTTAAATTTGATTTCAATTATATCCTATGTAATATATACAATAAAAATTAAAAACGTTAATCCTGGCGATGGCGATCAATGGCGGTATGATCCACTGTTTAATATCTGCGAAAAATAAAATACAAGTTTTGATATAACATCTTAGCAGCAATTATACTGTGTTAATACACTAACACACAGGACACATACGTTAGGGAACGGGTCAAAAGAATAAAAATCAAGCGGGCCAAATAACACTGGGCCCGGCGAGAAACGGACGGTGTCTAATCAGTACTTGGTCACAGGGGAGAATAGGTATGTCTCAGATCAATCTCAGACCGGCTACGGAACTGCCACTAGATCAATAGTCTAGCGGATATCTATGGAGGAGGAACTTCTGGTAGGGATGCGTGACTACGAAGCGCTGACGGTACCGAGGCAATGCAAATCGTTACAAAAGTTAGCATAAATCGTTAAAAGTAAAACACTTTAAACAACATTATCTTTTTTAATTAGTCCTAGAACCGTCTACACTAGACGGTTTTAAAGGTAATTAATTTTTCTATTTGTGAAATGTATTGGTATTCGGTAACGAAACTTGTCATTCAAAACACAGAGGTTCAAATCGAACCGCTATGATTAATTTCTATATAAAATTCTGTTTTTTTTTTTATTTTCTCTATTATTTATATTTTTCGTTTTTATTTATTTAGAATTTATGAAAAACCCAATGAAAATACTAAACTATTTATTGTTGTTTTCAGTGGGACATGTAGGATATGATACTAGTGGAAACACCAATTATTTATCACAAAGTGGAAATACTGGACATAATGGTAATCTGTATCCTAATTTACCAAGAGGAGAAACAACACCTAGGTCGAATATTAACAGACCAGGTAACAATTCAAAAGTTATTTATAAATATAAAAGACGTTGGATATATTTATTAAAATAAACAGTGTGGTGCCTTAAAGTTTATGCTTCTGTCGCAACATGATATGTTTCGCCATATTGGGACTGTCTCATTGGGGCTTTGAACTCATTGCTCACTGTCTCATTGGGGCTTTGAACTCATTACTTTTGAAGTTAATTAATCTGAATTGTTACTAATGACGTCTACACAAGAATAATTCGTGTATTTCCAAGATAAGTCGATAGTTTGTTTTTGATATAGGGTAGTTGGGACAAAAACACGCAGTTTCGTTATGTCCTGTCGTCTTCAGAAATTATACCAGTGTAGAACTTTTTAAATGGTATTACGAGAGTGCTTACATATTGTTTTTCCATTATAAGTATCAACAGTAGTTTTATAAGTTCACTAATAAATAAAAAAAAGTTTTTAAAAAATCTTCATTTGCGTACTTTTGCCCCTACAAATAAGGCAGGAGTATGCAAATGCGTATTTTTGGCCCAAAAAAAAATGTATAAAATAAAAATAAAAGAGATGGTAGGCGTTTAAAAGAAACCATTCTTCATTGAAAAAAACCAAAAGTAACATACAAAACGTTAATTTAACGAGGTCGTCTGAGAATCTTACTGAATTTGAAAATCTGAAAGAGCTGGTTTTTATTGGCTTTGAGAGCTTGAAAACAATATGGTCCTTTGGAAAAAAAGGCATCTTCCGTTGTCTCACGAAAACGAAATGTTTTGGGCAGTCGCTTAAAAAATACAACTTCATAACCATCATCATTTATTTGGCAGACTTTGGCGACAAATAATCTGTATGATTTTTTTCCAAAAACCTTCAATACGACAAAGTCATCAAGTAAAATATTTGGTACAACATCAATGTCTTGCTCTTTATCGTTATAGAAAAAATGAATGTCACAAGAATCAATACTTTCTTGATAGAAGAGCGCTACTTATTCATCAGATAATGATTCGTCAAAAACTTTCCTCTTGGCAGCACGAAATTTAGCACTTTGAGATTTGATCTTTCGATACTTCAGTAATTCTTTATTCTTCTTGGTAGAGTTTAGCAGGGTTGACTTCAAACTTTTCCTGGTTTCCAAAAAATCGTTTTTTGCAGTTTTTCAATCATTTCTGAGTTTGACAACACTAGTGAGTTTTCACATATATGAAACTACTGCACACTTTTTAACCTTAAGAGTCATTTTTGAATCGTTAAACCATTGAATAACTGATCTTAGATCATTTTGCAATTTGACTGCATCTTTCTTATTAAAGATTGTTTTAAAAAGTTTAAAATCATCGGCATACATTAAGCTATTTCAAGATATAATACAGTTTGGCAAGTCGTTAATAAATAAAATAAAGAGCAAAGGTCCTAGTTAGCTTCCCTGTGGGACTCCTGAGGATGACGTATATCGGTGAGAAAAGCAATTACCTACTTTTACTGTGTTCTTTCTATCTGATAAATAAGATTTTAATAAACTAAAAGCTTTTCTTGAGAAACCGAAACGTCCCACTGTTCCCCTGCCTTAATAGCCTTAGCAATATGTTCAGAGAGAACAACAGAGATTAGTTACTTTTGTCTCTTACAAAACCATGCTAGAATTTGCTAATTTTACTCTTAACATGCTCATAGATATCATCATAAAGAATACTTTCAAAAATATTAGCAATACTATTTAACATATTGATAGGACCGTAGTTTTGAATGTCATTTTTTTTATCTTTTTTATGCATTGGGGAAATTGTTGCCACTTTTAAAATATCTGGAAAATATTCTGTTCAATCGACATATTAAACAAAAACGCCAGAGGTTTAGCCAAGGGTTCAGTCATTCCCTTATAGATATAGGGTAATATATTGTCAGGGCATGTAGATTTTTTGGGTTTAAGTTTTTTACAACATCTAATTCTGTGATAAATTTAAAGGTAAAAGAACCCCACTCAGTATTTTGAGAATGACAATGTGTGAAGTCAGATATATCATACACTGATGCAAAATATTTAGCAAAGGCACTCGCAATATCAAAAGGTGTATTAAACTTGAAGTTGTTTAATGTCATTTTTATGAAAATTCCACTATTCTTATATTTTGTCTTAAAGAAAGTCCAGAATTTGTTTGGGTCAGCAAGTAGATGGTCTTCAAGTGAACGTTTGTATATGCTCATATTTGGTTTGGTTTTTAATATCATTTCTTAAAAGCTGAAATTCAACACTCTTTGGACTCTCTGAGGCTTTATTTAAACACAAACAATGCGGACTATTTTTCTTTTTAATCTTATAGATCCAATCTTGAGAGAACTAATTTGGAGACCTGGAAGTAGAGTTGTTGGCCATTTTTTGGCTTTAGGAATGGAAAAATTTAAAAAAGTGTACATTTTACTATAAAAAACATTAAAAGCGTTTTTAATATCCTTATATAAGAATAATCAGAACCAGTAAAACTGAAAAAATAAATGATAAAGATGCCAGTAGTTACGTTGAGCATAGTTGGTTGTATATACCTTTTTGTTGCCTGGTAAATCCGTTATTTCACTTACTCTGATACTGAAGATGAGAACGAGCTAATACGAATCTTCAGCCACTAATGGACAGTCAGACCTTGCCACAGTATAAACATCTATATTAGTCAGAGCAAAATCTAAAAATCTATTTATACAATTAGGAATAATATTTATTTTTGCAAGTTATTAATATTAAGAAACTGCTGCATCACAATCTTAATCTTTATCTTAAGTATTACACAATTACTATCACAGGTAACATTAACAAGTGCATAAGGTGTTACATTTTTGATTGCTAAAAATACTCCTCCACCTCGCAGCCTATGGTCTGACCTATATTTCCTAAACACTGTGTACCTATTGTCGAGAAAAGTTCAGAATCAAAAATACCTTCTTTTAGCAATGTCTCAGTAAGGGCAATTATATCATAGCTTTCAGTTAGGGCTTTAGCATATTTTGTATTGGTTTTGGTTCTTAAACCACGTACATTTTGATATTATATTGACATCAATTTCTTTGGTTTATTAATGTTTATATTACCTACTATTATGATTGTTCTAAAGCTATTTTCTAGTGCCATTTTTAATGTAATTACTATTTAAATAGGAATAAGCCACAATTAAAGGTTAAAGTACGTTTATTGACGTTTCAATTTCTTTGAGAACGATTTTCGAAGTGGAAATTGAAACGTCAATAAACGTACTTTAACCTTTAATTGTAGCTTATTCCCATTTAAATAGTAATTACGTACTATTTGTGTTGATTGAGAGGGTCCGTTTATTTTTCTGTCGGCACCCTCCTCTTGATAAAAAATTACCGGGAAATTACCACACCAGTAGACCACACTTCTCTATTCCAAACCTTTCTGAAATTATCTTGGTTAACAGTGACCTTCATTGAAATAAATGTCTGGATGTTTTGACTCAACAGACTCGCAGGTCACTTCTGAAAACTTGTCTCTAAGGCTGTTTCTTAAGTCTTCAGGGTTAGTGTTAGGAGCCAATCTTATAACATGCAGAGATGCTGATGTAGGAACCATCTGAAAATCGGTTCAAACTGGATATTATCCGCAAATTTAAATGAGGTGCGTCCTTTTGCCCTGTGCGTGTTTTACCCCCAACTACCCTACTTGATTTGCTGTTTTTAACCAAGATGTAAAAGAATTGCACTATAGGTAAGAGTTCTATGAATAAATTTGTAAACGAGGTATAATTAAATATCTTAGCTTTTGGGAAGCGCAAAAAAACTCACTGTGCTTTTTTCATCTTGACTACAAACGGCTGTTTTGTGTATAGAAATCGGTTAAATAAAGAATGGTTTCAATACAGGGCGAAGAAAAATATTATCTTGTATAGTTTTTTGTATTTTTTTTTTTTGTATTTGTATATGAGTGTTGCTGCTTTTATATTTTAGTTAGTTCAGGTGGCTATCAAGGAGGCCAAGTAGGCTCTGGCTACCCAGGAGGACAAGTAGGTTCAGGTTACCCAGGTGGTCAAGTAGGTTCAGGCTATCCAGGAGGCCAGGTAGGATCTGGATATCCCGGATACACACAACAAGGAAGTTATCCCAGACAAGGTTATCCACAACAAGGTTATCCACAACAAGGTTATCCACAACAAGGTAATTATCCACAAGGATATCCTCAACAGGGATATCCCCAATCGGGATATCCTCAAGGGTATCCACAGCAAGGTAATTATCCACGACAAACAGTTTATCCACAGCAATCAGGGTATCCACAGCAAGGAGCTTATCCTGGATATAATCAAGGCAAGTAGAAAAGCCAGCACGTTTGGAAGTTTAAAGCTAAACATACTTTTATTTATTTGGCATACTACGAAGTTTATTTGTAGTTTTCCACTTAAATATACTATGTTTTTCTTTAATTTTCCATTTAGTTCATTTATATGTACGAAGTAGAATAAACTTACATTTTTTATTTTTTCACTTAGAAGTTATGTAAAAAATTAAATGTTATAAAACTAATACCAAATAACTGCTGATAGCTGTAATTTTGACATCAGAAATCCCGAGTATTGACATCAGACAGCCGTCACGTTGACAGCTGACGGCAGTTGAGAAGGTAGTGTGATTTACTGTCCATTGCATGTGTTATAACCAGCTTATACTTCTTCCTTAGGTATTCTTCGTCTCCTATTAGGAGGTTATTATCATCTGTAACAATAAACACTTATCTCCTCTAATCACATGACCTACATATTGCAACTTTTTTATCTTAATTTTATTTATTATTTCCATTTCTTTCTTTATTCTCCTAACAACCTTAATATTTTTTACTCTGTATAGACAGCTTATTTGTAACATCCTTCCGTAGCACCATGTTTCAAATGCTTCAAATCGATCCCTTATTGACCCGCTAACGATCACAACTGGCAAAAATCATCAAAGAATGCTACTTTTCCCGCGGTCGGCATAATTGTCTCAAGCCCAACAGCCCCAAACTCATAATTCACTTATGTGAAAATGTTCACCACACTAACGCAGTCATGTTTGAAATTTGACAAATAATTTGCTGTCGACAGACTTAAGCACAAGCATTTTAGGGCGTAAAAGAGCTCTGTCAATCAACAACACAGCTTTTTATAGCCTATTGTCTACTTTTAAATGTTTTTGACTTTTACTACAACTGTAGTTCAAACCACTCTTGAAAAATATTGTATGTATCTATCCTTTTTTTGGTTAAAGTAATTAACAGGTAGTTTTTCTGCTCTAACGTCCCAAAAAGATTTGGTTTTTTTGGCTTACCAATCAACGTCAACTTCGGTTTGTGGCTTCAAGTAGTATTGCTGCAATACTTATCGTGATTTATTCATTGCTGGAATTATCTTCACTTGAAAAAGTGACCGCCTGAGTTGGAAGACATTTCAAAAGAGAATCGATTCATCGGCGTTTTATATTTATTCATGGCTCAAAATATTTGAAGAAAGGAAGTCTTATAACCCACTTTTAAATTCCTCAGCTCCCTATTGGTCATCGCTGATGCAGCTAGTCAATCACTAAGCTAATGCCTCAAAAAACTGTTTTGATTTCGCAGCAGAAATATATTGTTTAAGCAAATCATCAATAAATAGCAAATGTTTATTTTCTGTTATAATTACATTAACGAAATATTATATTCTTCTTCTTCATTACTCTTTCAGATCTACTGTTCATTCGTACATTATAGGAATATTAAATATTATATTAATGCTCAAAAAGTAAATCAAACTGATCGACTTTGTTGAAATTAAGTTTATTCTGCTCCATATATATAAATGAATGCATGTCGTTATCCAGATAGCATGTTCCGAAAAGCCTGTTATTATTTTTATTTCTATGATATCTCTTATGATTTATTTGGATTTTTGAAATAATAAGTAGTAATGGTATATTCATTAAATTATATGTGTAAAATGGTATTATATTTAATATATACGGAGCATATAAGTATGATGCTGTGATTTCGTTGATTTTAAAAGTTTCCTCTCATGTTTCTAAAGTTTCTTCCCATGTGGTTTAAGTTTCTGATAATATCACATGGTTGGAAATGTGTTCTTGTGTTATTTTAAAAGTTTCTTCTAATATTTCCAACATTTTTATGGATATTCTTTCTATACAAAATAAAGATTTTAGCGATATTTCTTTCTTCTCTGGAATATAAAGTTTCTGCAAACATCTCTTTGGAAATTTCTAAGGTCACTTCTGAGATTTCTTCTTTGACGATAAAATATCTTCGTTGGATAGTTCGGACTATAAAGAAGAAGACGATGAATACAAATTTGAGCAGCCTGGTAGTCGATTGAAACGCATTCCTTACAAAAAAAATGGAGACCATAAAGTAAAAGTTTTCTTGGTTAAAAAAATATTCTTGAATGGACTCAGATATCAAATGTAGGACAATTATTCCATATTGCATAAGATCCAGAAGCCTTCGTAATGGTGATCGGCAACGTTGGATAATTCTGATATGGCACGCGAAGAAGAAGAAGAATCAAATAAATTTTATACAATTTAAAAACCAATATAGCCGTCAATAATTATTTCTCTTCGTTTCATAGTAATTAAATCAAAAAGAAACTATGTGCTCAGTAGATTAGTGTAAAATAAGTAAATTTAGAAGAGAACCTTGTCGAATTATTTATAACTTCATTGAATTTTCGTTTCCTTTAAATCTAATTAGTGAATGTTGTGAATAATTTTTACTTTTTAATTGAATCCAAGTCTAACAAAGATTACCAATAAATGTCTGTTGTAAAAACAAGAGCAAAATAATCTAGAATTAAATAAATTTTAAACCGATATTATTATTTCCATTAAAACAATATACAAAACAATTAGGTGAATATCATGATATCAGGATTTCGACATTTCGTAAATAATTTCATTCATAGCACAATCCATCACAAAGTACGTTCACATTCTAAGTAGGTAAGTCTTCTAATATCGTTTTGGACTAGATTTACCAGTTTTACGTACGTATTTGTTTTGTTTTAATTTAATTAATAATACTAAAGCTTTTGAAGGTGTAGGTAGCCGAAACTAATTTTAAAATAATCAAGCTGCATAAATAATAATAAAAATTGGGGGCACTATGGTAGAATGCTGCACTTTTTGTTTTCTTTGAATATTTTTTTAGAATAACAATATACAGAAGTATATACAATAGCCAGTTTTCTGAATCAATGGTTTTTAATTTTTCTTCGAATAATTGATTCTAATAATAAGTTTCTTGAATATCACAACGTTCTTCTTGTCATTAAACGGACAAATGTGGATAACTCTTTGTAAAAGTAAGTTTTTAATTGTGTGGTTTGTGGCAACAGTTTTCTTGTCTGTAGTGAGATCAATCTTTAATCTTGTTCTTCATTCTCAGTTGCTACATTATTAATTTCTTATCTACATGACCTTACAATTTATTCAATTCAGAAAGCTCTTATACTTACAGACTCTAAATCAGTTCTTCTATCTCTTGCTTCTTGTCCTACAAAACACTGTAAAAACAAATCTTAAAGCCCTTCTCTCTATTCAGAATGCCGAATATAGGCCTCTTCTAATTCTCGCCATTCATGTTTGTTGTAAGCAAGACGTTTCCACATTGGTTGCTGCAGTTCTTTTAATATCGTCGCTTCAGCGCATTTGCGGTCTTCCTCGTGGTCTTTTGACTTTATATGACCGCCAAGACGTTCGTTATCTCCCGCCCATTTCCATTTCAGTTTAGCTGCCTGTTCCACAGCATCTTTTACCTTTGTTCTATTACGAATTTCTTCATTGGTTTTATGGTCTTTGAGTGAGATACCCAGCATCTGTCGTTCCATAGCTCTCTGAGTTTTTCTGATCCTTTCCATGTTTATTTTAGTGAATGTCCATGTTTGAGCTCCATATGTAAGTACAGGTAGGATACAGAAATTAAACACTTTGGTTCGCAGTCTTTGAGGTATACTTTCATGTTTAAGTACGTATAAGAGTCTTTTGAATGCTGCCCATTCCATTTTTACACATCTGCTTGTTTCGGTAGTTTGATTTTCTTTGCTTAATTTGACATTTTGACCTAAAGATGTATATTTGAAGTCATCTTTGTTTGACATTAGTTTAGTTTTGCTGAAATTCATTTTCAGTCATTTTTTTTTAGGAATTCTGTGTATACGTCTTTAGTTATCGTATTCAGAGCATTCCACGTATCGGCTATTAATACTACATCATCTGGATATCTAAGATGGTTTAAGTATTTTCCGTGAATAGGGATTCCCTTATTTTCCCAGTCTATAGACATAAAAATATCTTCTAGGGCAGCTGTAAATAATTTGTCTTACTCCTCGGCTGATTTTTACTGGTCTTGTTTCGATTCAATTACCCAACGTCACTATCATTTCAGCTTGTTCGTAAATATTGTATGACTAATGCTTCTTCTATTGCCCAAAGTTCTACGGTATCAAAAAGTTTTTCATAATCTATAAAAGTCAGACATAATGGGAGATTGTATTCGTTAGTCTTTTCTATTGGGATTTTCAAAGTATATAGATTATCACAGGTGCTATACCCTTTTTTAAATCCAAATTTAATTGTTAACCTGTTTGTAATAATCTTTGTAAAGATTTTGTAAAGTTGTAAAAGTAGAGACATTAGTCGATAATTTTTCAGGTCTGTGGTGTCTCCCCTTTTGTGTAGTAGTATTGTTTTAGCAGTATTCCATTCTTTGAATATATTGCCTTGGAATATACATTTATTAAATAGTATTTTTAGATATGTGATGGCTTCTTCTCTGCCTTCCTTCAGCATTTTTGATAGGATTCCATCGCTTCCAGGCGATGGAATTATGTATTCCTTTTTATTTCTTTAACTGCTCTTTCTATTTCTTCGCGGCTTATTTCGGGCATCACTTCTGAGTAAAAAGTCTTGTAAAAACAAATACTCTACCATTAATCCAGTACTCCCCTTCCAATTTTCTGACCCCCTTCCATGAAAGTCAAGTCTTCCACTAGCGTCTAGCCGTTGGCAGGTCAGTATAATCCTGACCAATCCAATCGCACTTGATTTTGTGTGTAGCGAGTCATTCAAATTATGTACAGGTTTGAATGTAACAGTTCTCATTTCTCATATCACGAAACGTTCTCAGATTGTTCACACAAATAAGGAGTTATGTTTAATTGTTTTGAATACACAGAAACTCATAAAAATGTTGTAGACACTTCAACGGAAGATAGCAAAATCAAGAAAGATTCTAAGAAGTGTCCTTTGTATAATTTTTATTCAAGTTATGTTGCAGAATTGCATTCTCATTTTTAAGAAGAACACAACCTAATCCTAGAAAGTGAAACACTTCAATTTTCCAATTTAGTCTCTTTTTAGGAGTGGAAATGTTTTATTGAAAGTAGTACAAAAACCAAATACGTTAAAGTCGAAAACTTTTCCGCAAAGACTCACAAAACAATGAAGTTTCTCTGTCATCGGTCAGGCTGCTTTAATTATGAAAGCAAAGGAAAAAGGCACTTAAAAATGAAAGGCAGTATAAAAATTGGTGGATTTTGCCCAGAAGTCTCACGGTTGTGGTTGATTTGGCAGAAAAAGTTGAAGTCAATTTTATAAAAACACACATTGGATATCAAACTGAGATTTTACAGTTATTTCCAAGTCTATCTGAACGTCAGTTTATTGCTGATATTTGATTGTGGTTATTATTTTTATTATACAACAACATAACAAATAACAACAACTATGATCTATAATAATAATAAGTGACAAGCAGACAAGCCCTCCCTCACTTGTTGCCAACTCACAATAAGATAATATTCATAATATGTAAAATAATAAAACTGTGTATTTAAAACAACTAAACATTACTTCTTGTTTGAGTGAACAATCCGACAACGTTTCGTGATATGAGAAATGAGAACTGTTACATTTAAATATGTAGTCAGTTTATTGCTGATATTTGATTGTGGTAATTATTTTTATTATACAACAACATAACAAATAACAACAACTATGATCTATAATAATAATAAGTGACAAGCAGACAAGCCCTCCCTCACTTGTTGTCAACTCACAATAAGATAATATTCATAATATGTAAAATAATAAAACTGTGTATTTAAAACAACTAAACATTACTTCTTGTTTGAGTGAACAATCCGACAACGTTTCGTGATATGAGAAATGAGAACTGTTACATTTAAATATGTACATAATTTAAATGACGCGCCACACACATACTCAAGTGCGATTGGATTGGTCAGGATTATCGTGACCTGCCAACGGCTAGACGCTAGTAAGTCTTCCTCATCTTGTGCCATGACCCCCAGATCGTCTGCAAACTTTAATATGTATAAATAGTTCTTCTTTCCTTCACATTTTCTCTTCCAATTTCCAAGAGTCTGTTTAAAAAGCGTGGGAGTTGCGGAGCAGCCCTGTGGCAATTCTTTTGTTGTCTTAATCCTGTTGGAAAGTTTCGTTCCCATATTTACTCTTACAATTTTACTTTTACTCTTACGTTTTCACCGCTGCTGTTAACTGTTGAAGTATATATAGATCCTCCACAGCATTTCTCAACTTGGCTCTTGCTACTGAGTCATATGATATCTCTAAATATATAAATACACAGTAAATTGCTCCATTTTTTGCATTTTATTTTAGATTACTTGTTGAACCTTGTGTATTTGGTGGATACAGGTTAGTACATTGAATATCTTAGGAAACTTTAAAAGTGATAATAAAAAACTTTGTGCATGTGTGTGTAAATACTTAAATAGTGTTCTTTTTATTATTTTGTAAATAAACTCTAAAGACTCAAATCATAATAACAAACTTCAAATACTATCAACAGTAAATACTGGTGGTAAATTGAGTTTTGTTAATTAATTTACGGAACTGTTTTGATAAATTTCTTGGCACAATATGGCCATATAATGGCTTGGCTACATAATGTAAAATAATCCGCGCCTGTTTTTTTTATTTCTATTTTATACCTTTTTTTGACAATATTGTGAACCCGTCTAAAAATTTAGCAAGCTGCCCGAATTCTGGCACTACCTTCCGAAAACATATATAAAAGAATTTTCAGGTATTACAATACTAAAAAACGATATGTACCTCAAAGATATGTCAAGGATAATGTACTTGTATGTATTTTTCGTTCAGTATATATTTCTATAATTATACAATAATATTTCAAAATATAACGGATCAATAAGGACAACATACCTACTCTTACTACCATAGTACATATATACACTACCAAAAGTAATTCATTGCATAGTCAATAAATAGTTTGTAGTTTATTTTTATCAAAATAGTTAGCTGTATACCATCGTTTAAAAAACTTATACAGAAGTAAAACACTTCACATTTGTATGTAGGTATAAAACATTTAATTGAAAGGTTTTTTAAAACTTGTCGTCCAAAATTTATACTGGTACATAACGTGACGTTTTAGATCTAGTTCAGATCATCCTTAGAGCCTACTTTTGCAATTAAAGCTAGCACCAAAATAGTAGCTGTAACATTAATACATGGTTTTACATGTTTCAAAATTCAAATTCTAATGTGGCCCTAGGTCAATGACATTGACCACGTGTTCAAGTTGAGCAAAGAAACATGTTGCTCTTTAAGTATTGAAATCTCTATCTAACGTCATCGATCTAGGGCCATATTAGAATTTAAATTTTGAAACATGTAAAACCATGTATTATTGTTACAGCTACTATTTTGGTGCTAGCTTTAATTGCAAAAGTAGGAGGCTCTGAGGATGATCTGAACTAGATTTAAAACGTCACGTTATGTACCTGTATTAATCTTGGATGACACTTTTAAAAAAGTTTTAAAAAAGCTTTAAATTAAATGTTTTATACCTACATACATATTTGAAGTGTTTAACTTCTGTATACATTTATTTTTGTCAAAACATCTAATTTTATTCATATATTTGGTTATTTTATTTTGTTCTATAGTTTATTTTTATGAACGAGAGAGTAATTAGCATAATTTTAACTGGTATCTCCGACCACTCCATGGGCGTGCTCAAGATTAATTGAAAAATTACTTTGAATAATTGTAAAAAATAAATAAATTATTTCAGTGTTACAAAGTGTTATGTGTATGTAAACAAAAGTGACCTCTTTTATCACACACTATATTAGAACTGACTGGCCTACATTAAAAAGGGTTTTAAAAAATTCACATTTTTTTTAATTTTTAAAAATTACAAAAGAGAAAAAGAGTTTTTAAAACCGTCTAAGGTATGTTAAATAGATGAATAAAAATATTAATATAAAACTTACAGCTACTTGTTACAAATCCAAATCAGATTCAGAAGATGAACTTTCAGAACCAAGATTTATAATAACTGGCTCGATCATTTTATCAGTAATATTGGCCATCTTCCACATTTTTTCCTCTTCTTTAATAGTGTGATTTACTGCCTTTTCCCAGTTTTCAGGTTTTACATTATTTACGGCCTCCAAAAACAACTGTTTAACATCATGAATTTTAAAAGTGGTATTTTTTCTTGAAACTTCACTCTTTATCTGTGCCCATACCAGTTCAATCGGGTTTAATTCACAATGATACGGTGGGGATCTAAGTACTGTCATTCCACGATTTTTGGCAATTTCATCAATTTGTATTTTTTAAATTTTTCTTTATGAAGGGCACACAACGAATAAAGTTCCTTTCTTATAGATCCGGGATGGTACGTAATATTTTTTGAACTCAGCCAATTCTGCAAGTCTTTTTTTAACTACTTGGTTGTGGGCAGTCCTTCTATAAGTCTGGAGTGATAACTTGCATTATCCATTACTATTACACAGTTCTTCGGAAGAAGATCTATCATTTGTTCGAACCATTATTGAAAGACATCAGCGTTCATGTCTTCATGGTAGTCACCGGTACGAGTTGATTCAAAAGTTAATAAACCACCTTCAACAAAACCGTCTGAACTGCCAATGTGTACTATTATCAGCCTGCGTCCCTTTCCTGATGGTGGGTTTAAACCAGTAGATACGTTATTTACAAAAGCGTGCCTTTGACTTGTAACAGTTTCATCCTGCCAAAATTTATTTGGTGTATGACCCTCGTTGATCCATGTTTCATCAAGATAAAATATTTTTCTTTTTTGGTTTCTCATTTCCTTTATGGTTCTTAGAAAATGTCTTCTCCATATGACAATATCGCTTCTTTCTAATAAAATAGACTTTCTGGGATTCTTTTTCCAGCGGAAGCCTATTTCTTTTAAAAGTTTCCATAACGTACTTCGACTCATTTCTGGGTAATCCTTATCATCTCGAACTGAGACAAGAACTTTATCCAATGTTGGAAATTCTTGTCTAAAGAAGAATTTATGCACTTTCCGTCGAAGTCCTTCTTTAAAATGATATTCTATTTGAAATATTGGTTTCCCTTTAGCATTACGTGGCATTTGAAAACTACCACATTTCTCTTCTTGAATAACTCTGTAAATCGTAGATTTGCCAACACCAAGTGTACTGCTAACTAACTCAACGGTCTCATCAACACTTTCACATAAACGTTTGTCTGTAAGTGATTTAAAACAATTAAATATTAATGTTTTTCATTACCTGTTAAAGGACCAATTTTTCGGCGTTTACACGGCACTTCCAAATTTTCCATAACACTAGTATACACAATAAACTGCACCTTGCAACTGAAGTACCTACTTTTAGTGAACTGTTAAGAATTTTGAATACGCCACTTGGACCTTCCTACAAAATGGAAAAACCCACTATCACATTTTCTGTGCAATAAGTTTAGAAGGTAATTATCTAGTCAATTACTGTCGTAGATTCCTGGAATTAAAGAATTAAATGTTTGATTGTTGAAACCCTTACTTCGTGGAATGCACTCATTTCAGATAAAATAAAACGTTTTATTTTATCTAAAGAATTAAACTTTATTTTGCAAATAGGTAGGTACTTATTAAACTTTTATTGGTTATATATAACCAATAAAATAAACATCTTACATTTCTTGCAAATTCATTAGTACCTGTTAACCTCCATCACTCCGACACTGGCAACCTTATTTAGGGATTAGTAACCCTCACAACTATTGTATTCTATTCTGCTCCAACCTTTATACCTGGTGGTCATACTCAATTTAAAATTGTTTTCCTATATACTTCTGTAAACTTGTTGACAAATATCTGTTTTTCATTAAGTCACCCATATCAACAGTTTAGGGATTTGCATACATAATTTATTGTTTTATTACTCTCTCATACATAAAAATACACTATAGTTTTACTTTGACTATTAGATTATAATACTACATTTTCAGCACTAGTAAGTGTGGTGTGCAAATATTTATCGATCCGTTATACATTCTGCTTTTATTCACGTACAGCCTTTTTAGCTATATCGCACAGCAATTTTTGCACGTATTTCATTACATTTAAATAGCCTAGCAGGTTCTCACTACTCTATTTTTTAAATAAGATACTATTTAAAATTTGACTTTTTTATACTAGCTTAACTTATTACACAATAAATTAGTATTTCTATAACGCATACAATAAATCAACAACAGAACAAATCTTTACAGTGAGGCAGATTCTTGAAAAAAAACTTCGTGTAAACGAAGAGACTAAAAGAGTAAAAAACTGACTATCTGTAATATAGACAGAGTAAGTTTTTGGTGCGAAATCAATGTCGCACTAAAAGCTAAGTTTCAGACAAGGATTTTGGCACAAGAGAAGCACTTTATAGCTTAACTGTCTTACTTTGGCCATGCAGAGATAAACAAAAAGATGTCTTCCTATGCTTTATAGATTACCAGAAAGCGTTCGATTATGTTAATCATTCAGATTGACCTAGTAAGTAAGATTGCTCCAGGAACGTTCGATAGATGAGAATGACTTTAAAATTATAAAGAACCTTTATATGAATCAAGTGGCATCTGTGAGAGTAGGACTGGAATCTACATCATATCCACCTCTTCTTTTTAATCTTTACTCTAAAGCGATTTTCAATAGAGCCGTAAATGACACTGAAGATGGAATCAAAATCAACGGGCAGACTATTAGTAATCTTCGTTATGCTGATGATACAATCATAATAGCTGATAGCCAAGAAGCGCTACAAAGACTAATAGATAGAACTACCACTGAAGGAGAACGACTGGGCTTGAAGATTAATATAGACAAGACCAAAGTAATGGTGGTTAGTAAACCACAAAATATGCAATTAAATATAAGAGTAAACAATAAGGACATCCAAAAGGTCCCCAAGTTCAGATATCTCGATAGTTGGATAACTGAAGATCAAGATCCAGACATAGAGATGCGTAGCAGGATTGAGCAAGCCATAACAGCATTTACTAATATGAGAACCAACGTAATGGACCGATTGGAGGCCTTTGAAATGTAGGTATTTAGAAGACTACTTAAAATTCACTGGACAGACACACAACAAATGTCGAAGTATTAAATCGAATGAGCAGAGAACGAGAATTGCTGCCAATAATAAAAAGAAGAAAAACAGCTTATCTGGGTCATATATTTTGAAATTCCAAGTACCAGTTCTTAAAGCTTATTTTGGAAGGAAAGATAGAAGGAAAACGGGGCATCGGAAGAAAGAAATACTCATGGCTTAAAAGCATAAGGGATTGGACAAACCTCGATGCCCATGCACTTTTTAGAGCCACACAAGTTCGAGAGGAGTATGCTAGAATTGTCGCCAACCTCCACTAATTGGATAGGGCACCATAAAAAGAAGATGGTTGAGATGAAAAGGTAATACCCCAGTTTTCGCAGCACTTGGTTGGAATCTCCATTTCTTAAAGCATTCGCTGATGATGGATAGATCATTCTTGAGAGTGTTAGTTTCTAAAGATTCTAATAAATGGATATTGGAGTTTAAGTAACATTGACTTACAAGATATTAGGTTTTTTTATTATTAGGACCGGAACAAACCATTTTTTTTTTTTTTGTTTGCTCCGGTCTTTTTTCTATTATTTTATCGGTATATCGTAAATTCCATATGGATTTTGTTCTTCTAATGGTAAATAACATAATAAAGTCTCGAGAGCTGTGTCTCGGAAATAAAAATTTATGTTTTGTCTAAATATACTTATTTTGAATTGCAATAATAGACATACTAAGTTCAGCTTTTGTAAATTAATGGTAAATATTTCATGTAGAATAGTGAGAACCAAATACAACTTTGTAACTACTACAAAATTATTATTATTCTGTTTTAGGTAACCAAAGACAAACGGGATACCAGCAATATGGAGGATATACACAGACCTCCAAACCAAGTTCAGGGACTTCCATATCAGACAAAATCACTAACGGCCTTAAATCCATAGGTAGTGATATTTTACAAAAAGCTTTGTCTAAAGCTATATCCGGTCATTAACAATGGCTTTAGCTTAATAACTAATTCTAAATTTTATATTTTGTAGATATTTATATGTGGGGGAAATAGATTCAAAACTCATATAATCCAAATAGTTTTTATAATATATAACACGGTTTTAAAATGTTTTACACTGTTATTTGATACCCAATCTTCACTGATTCCTATCAATCTAGTGGTCAACTTCTTAAAATCCTTCTATACGAGGGCGGTCCGATAAGTACGTAGAAGTTTCTCCGGCAAATAGATGTAGGTCACTTCCTGTGAATAACAGAAAACGGTAGGCATCACCTTTCCGGCCCATATTGAATTCTTCAAAGCTCGTTTTCTGGGTGGAGTCCATGTGTTTCGATTGTTTTTTGGTCCCTCGTGTATGCAAATGGATCCATGTTTCGCGGTTGCGCTTCTTGTTTAGAGAAAGCAAATGCGGCACCCATCCCCATCACGCCGACAGCTTTTCATATCCAAAATTTAATTCAGGATGTGATCCACGCAATCTTTTGAGATACCTATTAATTGTCTACGAGATCATGGATTTTTGTTACATTATCCTCCGTGGTAGTCGTTTTTGAGGTACTTGAGCGTGGTTCATCAAAAACCGACGTGCGACTACGGTGAACCTATTTAAACCGACGTGCGAATCGTCATTAAAAAGATGGCGTACAATAAGGATGATCACGATAGCGAAAGCGAGAAAACTTAGTTGCAAAACTAAGAAAATAAGCACAATAATATGTGCAAAGTATGGAAAAGCATTCTATAAATCATGCACGGCACGGGATTGGGCCGGAAAACTCCAAATTTTAGATAAAATTTGTTAAATGAACTAATTTGTTAGTTAAGAAGTAAAAATCAAATCCTAGAGGAAAATAATAAGCTGCTATAGGAAAAAATAGAAAGGATAGAGAAACAGTTACCAAAAAATTCCATGGAAGTAAAAAATGCTGCAAAAACTAAGAAAAACAATAACAATCCATCCATTTCAAAAGAACAGAATGATATGAATGAGACTACAAGGTCAGTTGACATAGTCACAGAACAGCCACTTTGTTCTGTTGATTTGTCTGAGCTGCCACCTAAACCAAGAATATCAAGTAGTTCAATTACAGATGATTAAAGATAGTTAGATAGATAGGTTAGTTACTTTAGTTCTTTATATAGATTACTAAAGACAAACCACATATTTTAATTCATGGCAAAAATTGCTAGAAGAGAACAATGTGATCTAAAAACAACAAACCTTGGACTGTATGAGTTTTGATTCTAATCCTATACATAATTAAACCGACAATGATATTCAGCCGTATTTTTAGCTTATTAGCATACCAATTATGTGAAACAGGATATATTTAGTACTTCAAGTAAGGGAAATTTTTACTATAAATCGGATTTAGTAGATAGATCTCTTAAATGAGTGTGACAAATATTCCCATATTTTGATATTGCTATTTACTATGATAAATTTTATTTTCAAAATGGCTAGTGTTCGGAAATAGCAGGTTACCTTCTTTGCAAAAACTTGAAGATTGCCAACTAAAGGTAATACTTTTAACTTATCTCAAAAACGGTGGGCAAAAACCTGCCAAAAAGAATTCTCTATCTGTAACGATGTTAGCAATCGTCTTTAAATTCGTAAGATCTCTCTTTCTACTTTCTCGGCAATTATAAAATAGAGAATCATGTCAAACTTCCTTGGATATTTTTCCTAATATGTAATCCATTCAGTCACCCTCTTTTTTTAATACATGTAAGTTTTCTTACACTATTCTTCTTCTTGTAGTATCAACCAATTTTGGATATTAACGATCATCATGATACTTTGACGGTTGTTTAATAACCTTCAATAACCAATTGTCTCTTCGTCTACCAAAATTCCCTCATCCAGTATATTTAAAAATTTATTCTCAGTATATATTAAAAAGAAGAAGGAATCATATGCAACCCTGTCGTGTTCCATGTTATATTAATACAGAACTCCGTCTACAACGAGAACTGAAATGACTGATTGATTAATATTAATAAATTGTGAATTTCCGAAGAAGTTTATTGCGGGCAGCAGTTAAAAAGGGTATTTATTTATAGCCAGGACCTGACCAAAAACGTAAAAAAACACGTTTTTCGATCTCATTGTCTCTTTTTATAACCAAATTTGCCTCGCTATAGAGGGTTATAGTTCAATAGAAATTTCCCGGGACATCTAATGTAGCTCGTTATACACGAAACCTCGTAATAACCGTGTTCGTTATAGAGAGATTATACTGTATAAGACATTATTAACTTCTTTCACTGTCGACATCAGTTTTTCATGCTTTATTCTGTCGAATGGCTTTACTAGTCAAGAAAACGTATATAAACATCACAATAAATGTCTCTGTATCTTTGAAATATAAGCTGAGCGAAAAATATGGTTCGTTGTATACCCAAAGCATCACTGAATCTTTTCACCATTAATATTTATTATTATTAGCATTGTGTTAGGTGCTAATAAAGCATCTAGCAATAGATTGAGAGGAATATTGTGGAATTACGTCGTGCCAAATCAATTCGAGGAATCGCTGCATTAGGTATGCTGATCATAAATGTGAGTTTCTAGTTCCCTTAACCATCAATAAAAATTAATTGAAAGCAATGAGAACTTTCAAGTTTTGAAAGATGTGGGAACGAGGATAAAAAAGCAAAAGGTACATTTGAACTACTTTGGACCTACTGTATAAAACGTAAATAAAACCAGCATGTGCTAGAATGCATGTTTAGATTCAATACTTTTCTAATGTAATATTATTGTTAGAATCGTGATAAGTGTTAATAAAGCACCTAACAACAAATCTGGACGAAGTAATCATTATGTAAACTAAAATTAAACCTAGTATGAATATTAATAA
Source organism: Diabrotica balteata (assembly GCA_918026665.1). Classification (NCBI taxonomy): domain Eukaryota; kingdom Metazoa; phylum Arthropoda; class Insecta; order Coleoptera; family Chrysomelidae; genus Diabrotica; species Diabrotica balteata. The sequence goes on along the minus strand of OU898278.1, from coordinate 7,299,888 downwards.
GATCAAAAAAGTCGGCATTAATTCAGCTTGTAGTTCTTTCAAACACCAAGGAAGCCAAAATACAAAAAAGAAAAGGTACATTTGAACTACTTTGAACCTACTGCATATAACGTCAGTAAAACCAACATGTATGACAGTACATATCTAGCTCAATCTTTTTTAGTGTAATGTTAAGTACTACTGATTATTTGTTCCCTATATATTTAAAAACGTTGGTAATAAAATTTTAACTCATTAAAATATGATCTTACAATCGACGCTTTAATTTATCCCTAACTGAATATAGTACTGTACATCGAAGTTTATAGATCCTAAACTTTTAACTGATTTACTGTGTAATAATGATTGGAATTTGTGGCTTATGTTCTGTTAATTCGTTTTCGTATACCTACTGTACCGTATTTGTACTGTACCCAGGAGTAGATATAACAAGTGGCCACAATCTAGTTCTAGCAAATATGAAATTCAAGTTAAAAAAGTTAAAACCAACTGCCAAAACACCGAGAATCAATCTGAGGAAACTAAAAAGAAACTGATATATACCAACAAATCAAAGAACAAGTACACAAAGAAGTTCAGGAAGTAGAAAGGCAAAAGCAATTGACAGCAACAGATAAATGGAGGAAAGTAGAGGAGATCTTGAGAAATATCATGAAACAAAAACTTCAAGAAGACACATTATCTAAAAATCAACAATGGATCACACAAGAGATAAAAGAACTGATGACGGAAAGAAGGGCACACAAGAATAAAAACAAACAACAGTACAAAAAAAAATAATAAAATAATCAAACAGAAAATCAAAGAAGCTAAGGAACTATGGTTATAAGAAAAGTGCGAAGAAATAGAAAGGTAAGATAAATAACATGACAGTTTTAACATACACCGGAAAATCAAAGAGGCAGCTGGCATATACAAGAAGAGGGATAAAAATAACAAGATAATAACGGAATGTACAGATAAAATAAACAGATGGGAAGAATACATAAAAGAGTTATTCGAAAACCACTAGAGAATTAAGGTCGTTGAATGAAATACCTACAGAAACCTTCAGAATATTAAAAAAAAATCATATGGACACACTAATAGAATTATTTAATGACATTTATTATACGAGAGAGATTTCGAAAGAATGGTTAATATTAATATTCATTTCAATACCTAAAAAATTAAACGCAATGAAGTGTGAAGAGCACAGGACAATTAGCTTGATGAAACATATTCTAAAAGTGTTCTTACGAGTGATACACGAACGTATCTATAAAAAGCTAGATGATAGAATAGCTGTACAAACACTAATCGAACGAAGTTGAGATGTCAATTCCGACGTATTCATATGTCTAGTAGACTTCGAAAAAGTTTTCGACAAAGTACAATACCGAAGAATGGCAAAAATACTGCAGAGCACAGAATTAGATGACGAAGACGTGAGAATTCTTGCCAATCTATACCGATATCAGAAAGCTATAATACGAATAGACTAACAAAACTCGAAAGAAATATTTATAAATCCTGGAGTAAGACAAGGATGTTGGCTTTCCCCTTTACTTTTTATATGTATTCAGAAAAATTGTTTAAAGAGGCATTAGAAGACGTCAATGAAGGCATATTTATTAACGGAGCATTTCTGAATAATCTTAGATATGCAGATGACACAATACTTCTTGCGGAGAGCAGAGAAGGACTACAGAACTTGGTTGATCGCATTACCCAATACTGCGAAAGGTATGGAATGGCACTGAATACAAATAAAACAAAAATCATGGTGGAAAGCAACAACAAGATTGAGGAAGACAGTGTTTATGCTAAAGTAAAACTTTTAGGCAGGGTACATAGAGATCAGTACTTAGGTTGCGAACTAAATGAAGAATGGGATAGAAGTGCGGAAATAAAACGGCGTATTGAGATAGCTAGAAGTACTTTTAATAAGGTGAAAGCAATATTATACAATGGAAAACTCAACATTGAAATTAGAACTAGAGTATTGAGATGCTACGTGTTCTCTGTGCTATTGTTTGGAGTTGACGCTTGGAAAATTACAGAGGCGACAGAGAAAAGACTCATGTGGAAAATATCTTAAACACAACATGTAGCAAATGCAGAAACGCTACGAAGAATGAAAAAAGATAAAGAAATACCTTAACAAAATAAAGAAAAGAAAAATGAGCTACTTTGATCACATACTAAGAAACGACAAATACGAATTGATGCGGCTGGTCAGACAAGGGAAGGTGGAAGGCAAAAGAGGACCGGAGAGAAGACGCACGTCCTGGTTAAAGAATCTGAGACAATGGAGTGGGAAAACGTCAATAGAACAGCTGCAGATAGGGTCAAATGGGCCATGATGATCGCCAATGTCCTTAGGGATGGGGCACGTTAAGAAGAAGAAGACGTATTTGTATTATTATTAGTAGTATTGTTCGGCTTTCTAGTTCGTACGTATAGTTGTTAAAATTTGTGTTCATACAATTAGAACTTTATTTTTGAACCACTAGTAGACATTACAATTTTAAAGCACCTGCGCTAATTTACAATCTTCTACAAAAAAGTATTTGTTTCAGGGCTATTCTGTGTTGTATTGGTCTATAGCAGGTTATTTAGTATATGAAAATAGATTTGTATAAATGTACCAAACTAATATACTTAAATTCAACAAAAATTCCCGGCTATAAATGTAAGTAGGTCCAGTAGGTTTGCTGCTTGGGGTGTTAGATTTACGCACACTTTGTTCTTGTCTTTCGTTTTGAGTTGTATTAACAGAATAGCCCTTATTTTTTCAGCACTGGTTATAAGTTGCACTTATCTACTCTTTTTTAACATTTTATTTTACACCACAACTCTGTTTTATCGTAACGCTTTGTACAGCTTTTTAACATTTTTTATTTGTACAAATTTTGTTGGGTATACGATTTTAGATGTTCACTTCAAGGAAATGTAAATTTTATGAAGTAATCAAATTATGATTGTATATACAATAATAGATAAATATTTTGTAATCATGGATATGTTTTTAAAACAAACAACTTTAATGTGATACATTTATTATGCACAGTTCATTGTAACACCACAAATCACTGTAACTACTCATAACACCAAACTCGGCGTGACTAATTGAATGCGCAGACGCAGTGTATGATATTTGCCGACTATTCGTTTAATGTGCCAATGAAAACGCTTGCTGCGAAATATAAACGCAAACATTCTTTAAATCCGTTTCAAATAATTGATATCTTTTTTTTATAATGTAATAAATTGGTGTAAACACTTATTTGGATAAATATCTGTTGTTATAAATAATGTATCAATATTAATTTGTTAATTTTTAACAGTTTATTGGTCTTCTGATGTACATCGTTATTTGCTTATATACCTGGATACACCAGTTGTTAAAATTGATCAGTTATTGACCATTTTTCTTTAAAAGTGGAGACTTTGAGGAACCTTCAACAACGGTAAACTTGTAAAAATAAAGCTGCTTTGAATAATAAGCACTTTGATCAGGAACTTTGGGGAGGACCAAATTTTTTTAGCAGTCAAACGACAAAGTGACTAGGTCTTCTTTGTTTTATTAAAGAAATTGGAAAAATTTTTTTTTGTGTGTTTTGGCTTGGACAATTGTCATTCAGCCAGTCTCAATCAAGATAAGTTTATTAATGTAGTGTGTGTGTGTGTTTGTGTGTGTAGAGTAATTGTCTTGATACTTAGCAAAGTCGACGTCATTGTCTTTGCTAAGAGACGCTAATTGTATCCGAACGTCTGCGGTCCCTCTGGTGTGTACCGATCACACAAGGATAGAAACTATTTTCATTTATTAATTTTTTTTAATAAACGAAAATTTCCACCCAGGTGGGATTCGAACTCACGACCTTTAGGTTTAAAGGCAGGAGCTCTTACCACTGAGCCACAGAGGGGGTTAAATTGGAAAAATGCTTTTGTTCAAGTTTGTGGTGCCGTTTTTCAGAAATTAGTTTAAAATTAGATTGCCCATTTTGCTCGCATTTAATGCGTTCACTTAGCTCTAAACATTTTGAGCAAACATCTGTTCTTGGAGTTTTAAAGCTCAAAATATATTTTCTGTTAAATATAATATAGCGAAAATACGCTATATTTAGTGTACATTAAATATAATTTTGAGACGCTAAGTTCAGATGGAAGATATATTCTTTTCGTCACTAAGCGATAGTAATGGGATTCAGTACATTTTAATTGGTTTGTAAACTTTTGCACTCCTTCCAGCTTATCCCGATATTTCGCAGTTTTTCGATCACCACCTCTGCGTTCAATCGGTACATGGCCTGTTTCATTAAATCGTGTTATCACATAGGAAATCCTGTGTTTTGTAATCCCTAGCACGTTGAAAAAAGCTGCTTAGCACACTGGAACTTTCTCCTCGGATAAAAAATTATGGATGAAACATTTTACCTAGTACTTCTTTGGAGAATACTTTTCATTTTTCAGCCAATCACGGAGAGTACGATTTACAGTGCAGTATTTCAAAATAAAGGCATATTAAGTCGCTTTATATGTTTAGTCTCATAGAAGAAACTATGAAATTTCTGTATATCGTTAATTTTCAGCATGCAGCACCTATATATAATATATAATATTCTGGCATATTCTTCGCAGAATATCTACAACAAGAAATAATTATTATGAACATAAGTACTGAAATGGGTTCAAGTTTTAACAAAATTTTAACAAAATATCAATGTTCAACAACGGCTTAATAATAATAATAATAATAATAATAATAAATATAAATATAAATAATAATAAAAATGAATACTTTTTCTGTATATAAAACTAATTTCTTAGACACATCTATAGTTTAGGAAAAGCACAAAAGCAATATAATGACTTCCAAAACTAAAACAAATTATAATAGCACGATTTAATGGCAAATCTAACCATGTGTTGATCACGTGCATGCGCTAGGTAGTTCTTATTGGCCGCAGCAGAGATTACCGTGTGTGGTACGCACTCAGCTATGGAGATTGCCGCCTTTGATTTTACGCCCTCAATTGTAGATTTAAAATATAAATAGACTATGCGTTTCATCAGGCAAAGTAAAGGGGTCATTTCCTTTTTCCTCTTTTTTTTTTCTTTTAAACTTTTTTCCTCTGACTCTGTCTTTTTGTACTGAAGGGGTAAAATAAAATAACTATCTAACTTGAGAGACACTAGAAACTGTCGGCTTGCTCAATCTATTGTATATATGTCTTTGATTATAATCCGTGTTTGAAAATATGTTTAAAAACCGTTCTTAGCTGACATTAGTTATTATTAACAAAAATAACATATTTATTTGGAGAGAATAATTAAGAACCTTACTTTATAATACATAGCACTTACTGAACAGATTAAGGCGTCGTTTGTTAATAAAAAATGTATATATAATTGTCTTATATTACCAAAAATTCATTTATAATACGAATCAAAACATCGCACCCGCACAAAGTTTGTATATTACCACAACATAACACGTCAGATTTGAATTTTCATTTCGTACTAACATTTGTTCTTTTTGTTGTACGCACTATTTACGAATTTTGTACATTTAATATTTTGATTTTCTTTTGAAGGTGGATTTTTTAATAAACTGCGTGTCAACTAAAAGAAGATATAGTACCGCTAGGGAATTCATTTTGTACTCCATGCATGCTCCATCATTTTTAATTATTTTTTTATTTTGTATAAAAAGACTAAATCCGTTTATAATTATGTAAAGTAATAAAGAAATTATATTATAATTGAGTTTTTTATTAAAATTTTGTATTATTGGGTCACAGGTAACATTAATTGTATATGTTATTCCAGTGGATGAATAATTTGGCTCAAATAATTGAACCAAAATTCGTCAGATATTTCTGCGACGTTGTCACGCTTTGGAAAAAGTCCGAAAATAAAATAAGAATAATAAGTTTCGTCCATCGAGCAAAAAGACAAAAGAAGGAATGTAAAGGTAGTGGGGGCAAAAATATTGTTAGACAGGAAGTGCGATCTTTAGAGGCCACAACAAGGAAAGAGAGTCTCTCTCCTTGTTTGACATCAAATTTAGTTGGGTTATGTTATTGTTTGTCCCAAATGTCACATGAAATCTTATTTATATTGAAGTTTTTTAACAATTGTGTCGCATTTTAGACTATTATCGTTAATAATTAATTAAAACTTTCTCGTCTAAGACACATTCTGAAAAATATTATATAGCTACTGTTAATAAGTGTCGGAAAATTTAAATTTGGCGCATTGGCATTTCCAGATATGTCCGCCATCAGATTTCACTTTTTTGGACTCCTTTTCATAAGGATTAGATTCCCTCTTTTGTCTTTTTGCTCGATGGTTTCGTCCATCGAGCAAAAAGAAATCATAAATATTTAATTTTAATTAAAAAAATAATTATTGTCATTAACATATAAATGAGCACGCCGCTGTTCTGATAAACATACCTTCAACCTTGAGCCGAGATCTTTCGGACACTTGATTCTATAGCGAGAATAGGGGACTGCGTAGTCTATATATTATACCCAGAGAGTTCCCAGCTGTTCTCCGAGTGTAGAGGTTCTCTCTCACCGGCTCTGGAAACCGATTGAGCCATGTGTTACCTCTAGTCAAATTTAATTTAATACTGAACATCACAGTTATTTTACAACACAATGTACAATCTTTCATAACTAAATTTAATTTAAAGGGTTTTTACCCTAGTATTTTGGTGGCTCAGGCATTGTGACCTAGCATTTTTCGATTTTAAAAACCTGATGATGGACTGTGTGGTCCGAAAACGTTTGTTTTATTGATGTGGCCCTTTTAAGGGTTTTTTAAATAAATATACCCATTTACAAAGATTAACCTCTTTTTGTTATACGTGGTATACAGCCAGCTACAGGAATTTTTCCTTGTGGATTTTATATATTATACGTCATTGGGGACAAACAATAACATAACCCAACTAAATTTGATGTCAAACAAGGAGAGAGACTCTCTTTCCTTATTTAATGTGGCCTCTAAAGATCGCACTTCCTGTCTAACAATATATGTGCCCCACTACCTGTACATTCCCTCTTTTGTCTTATTGCTCGATGGTTTCGTCACAGAGTTCTATCGAAGTCCCTACGATCGTATTACGACAGATTTAAAGCCGGCGAAAGCGCGCTACTTTTCAGCAGTAAAAAATAAGGGGGCAAGAATTTAAAAATTACACTTGGACTACATATACCTAAGAAAATTTTAAAAGATATTGTTTATGTTGGCTTTATTTATGATTTTTATCATGCAATAATAAAATCTGGGACTTATTTTATCAACTTAAAACTTGTAATCCAGTAAAACGATTGTTTTATGCCAAAACAATTACAAAAGAGATACCTGAGAATTGGGAAAATGTTGAATGTGGATATTTATTATTTGTATTATATATTACCTACAATAATATAGGTATATAAATGCCAAAAGTTCAAGAATGACTGAATAAGATATATTTAGTTAGTTCGTGTTTTCTTGAAGTAGCATTTACTGTTTTAAGGAGTTCGATAAGGTGACAACTGAGAAAGATTTAGGAAAGAGTTTTCTAGCGCTAAATGCGGACGGGCCGAAACTAATTTCATTTTCCGGTAAATTTAAAACATAGATTGTGAATTTTAGTCGCAAATTAAAAAAATATGCTCTGAATTTTATGAGGCAAATTCAAAAAGTATGCATATAAGTAAAAATGATTATTTTTCGTCTAAGAGATATATATCTTATTTAAAACAACTTATACAAATTTCCATATCACGGGAAATAAGAGTGAAATTGAAATTTGAAACAATGTTTATATTTTTGCCCCCTTATTTGTGTCTACCTAGCGGACAAAGCACACACTAAACTTTAAAAATCAGCTTCACTTATTGTCCTCCAGTTCTACTTCTAATTTATTATCAGAGTATATATCACTAATCACTATTATTAATACATCTAACTAAGGTAACAACTTTTAGTTCTGATGTTTTGTAATGAAATATTATTTTTGGGGTTTATAAGCTGCAGTCTGGAATTATTTTGTCCTGAAATTGTGTCTAAGAATGCAACAGATATTACCAAATGCGATAAGGCAACACATATTTACCATTGCCAAAATGGTACTCCCGAGAATATAGAAGGGCAATAAAAAGAGTTATATTTTGTAAACTAATTTATTTCATTCATATTATAATATATTTTGTAGATTCAAAACATGTAACATTTTTCATAGAGCATAAACCATTCGCGTTACAAAAATCAACTGCAAAAATATAACAAGGGTATGTACAAAAAGTATTCAACTATTAAAATATACACTGTGCATTTACTATAAAAATAACAAAGATTCATATTGACAGCAATTTCATCTACAATTAGGCAGGATTCAGATAGTATGTAGTCAGAAATCTGGCTCTTTAACCTCTTAGCTTAGCCAGTTGAGCCTCAATGTCCTCATCGCTCATTCCTTTCGATTTGGAACCCTGTCCTATCTTGCCAGTCTCTGGTAATGGTGCTCCTGCCATCTAAAAACAGATCAAATCCAAAATCAAAATTGTACAGATATAAAGTTTCTGTTCTAAAATAAAAATAGCCATTAATATTGCCAACCTCCGTAGGGAGACGGCACTCTAAGAAGAATGGTAAAGAACAGCACAACATATCAAAATTATGTCCATAAAGAAGTCCAAAGAGTACCATAAAGAAAAATACCTAAGTCCATATATGCTTAGGAGTTAATAACAATATTGCATTACAAACCCATAAAGTGAGTATGTATTGAAATATGACAAAAACTTATTCCTGGTGTATATAAAGTATTCCCATACAATTCAGGACTGCCCAAAAGCACTGGGGTCCTTCTTAAAGCCCAGTTTACAATTTATTTGATACATTCATACAGATTTAATATCCTTGAATCTATATGTTGGTTCTAAACTTCAAAAACTAATTAAACATGTGCTTGTGTTTCTTTAATAATGCACAGAAATCTTAATATAATATAAAAACTATAATTATTACCTTTCCACTGACTTCAATGCCAATCTCATCTAATACTTGGGTAACAATGTTATCACTTTCCTCTTCATCTCCTGATTCAGTTAGCATGTCATCTAAAGTGTCATTAACTGCAAGAATTAAATTATTATTTTGAGATCATAACAATATCATCCACAAAAAAAAACAAAGTTCAAAAATACATACTAATCATGTTTTTAAATGAATATATTTCTTATAGAGTAAAAACATTAAAAAGTTAAAAAAATATTTTATTGAGAAAATATATTTTCTTAATATACATGGTGCCCCAATAATGTTGGCCATTATCTATATGTTGGAAACTACAACAGATAGAGTGATGAAAAAGGAACACTACAAACAGTTTTCTGTGTTTACTAATACACAAATATTTCTGTGGTGGATGCTATTATCTGATGTTTCTATTGATAAAGTAGATATACTGAACCAGTGGAAGGACATGTTTGACATAACAATTGTTTTTATTACTCAGCTATTCTTAACAGCTACATTGTTATTATTAGGTTAACTCTAGTGGTATCCTGCAAATCTCTAAGCAATACCAATTCCAACAAGCCGTCCCATACTTAATTAGGGTAAAATTGACCAAGTTATGGCTGCAACAGTTCAACAAGATTTAGCACTGCTCACTATTTATGTTGTAAGCAATAAAGAAAAAACTAGAGACAAAATGGTGTATCGTAAGTTAATCTTTTAAAATATATACCTAAATTTAATGCAAATATTCCCCCAAAAACTCCCTTTGTAAAGTTTGTCAATAGTTACAATTTTTCCTATAAATCGTTCGGTTGTAGTTCACAAGATATAGGTGGTGTTTACAATCCTATATATGTACTCACCCATTTCATCTGTCATCTCCATTTTCATATTTTCTCTAGAGAATGCATTAAGAGTAGATGCCAATTCTTCGGGGTTCATAATTTTGTTCATATCTGACATAGTCTTTCCTGCTGTGCCCATCGCATTTGCCAATTTAACATTAGCTCCCATAGCTTTGTTCTGGAACGCTATTCCTTGAACTTTACTGCCAGCTGTATATGTTCGCTGTTTCTGTTTACGAAGCTGCACTAACTGTTTTGCTAATATTCTACAACCTGCTGCATCTCCACTCTTTGCTAACTTCTTAATTTCTTGTTCCTTAAACATATCAAGAATATAGAACTTATTTTAATAGGCAGAACTATCATTTATATATTTAATATAAAATTAGTTATTTGATAATATAATTACCAATTTTTGCTCATCTCGTTCTAGTTGCCTACGATCTCTTTCAATGTCTCTTCCTACTTTCCTTAATGACCTATCAACTTCTCTCTGTTCATCTGCAATACAATGATTTTTTAATACATTTTCATTATATCTTGAGAATTTATTGTTATATTAAAAATTTGTTAAATGCTGCATATTTAGTTTAACTCATACATAGTTGTTATGGTGGCAGGGAATGGGTTAACATTTCACAATTAAAAACAATTGCATCTCTGATCTGTCCTTGTATTCAAATTAGGCCAACAAATAAAACTATACAGCATTATACCTATCAAGTCATTTTAAGCTAATAATGCATATAAAATCAGGAAGTCATTTAAAAGAAAAATTTGTAAAATGTAAAAAATTACCTACCTTTTGGATCAGGTTTGGACCAAAAATTGAACATGTTGATTTATAAGATTATTGAAGAAAAATACTACCAAAATCGTTTAAATATTAAAATTTCGATACTGTTTTTTCGATGAAAACAACTTTATAATTCGTCGTAAACTTTTATAGGATAATTACAATAAATTCCAGTTGTTACTCATAGTTTGTTTTTAGATTTGACTTTGACACTGCAGATTTTGGTTAAGGTCTTTTTCTTCATATGTACGTTTTCGCTCTTAATTTTGAAACATGTAATTAAAAATAATTTAATATTTAATAATGTAAGTGTAACAAGGAGGTAGGGCCCCTGTGAATCTGAAATTCATATCAATGGATTGTGCTGCAGTCAACTGATTTTATGTAGAATTTACAATGCATTTTATCGGGTACCCAGCATTAATTTTTATGTATTTTGTACATAACATGTAAAGTAGATGCATACACCCTAGCCTAGTAAAGTAAATAATTATTATTTTAATTATTAATAAATTATTTTATTTTCCTGTATCACTAAAGATTTTAATTTGTGTTCTGTGACAGTAGTTTCAATATCAATCGTTGAAAACGAAGAAGAAAATAAGGCGAGTATTCTTCTTCTGTGAGAAACATAAATTTTGACAACCAAAATCAAAACAATACAATTTTTTATTTGAAATCATTTAGCAATAAATTATGAATTATTTAATCATCTTTATCATATTGACTACCATAATAAAATGCTCAATTTCCTCTGCAGGTGACCATTCACCTTATTACCAAAGGTGTGTCGAAAGATGTGAAATATTGAATTGTACTGAAGGTAAGCACTCCCAGTTAATATTAATTTTTTTTTTAATTTTTCGTCTTTCTTAGATGGTAAAGAATTTTTAGAAGATAAACAACCAATTGTCCTTAAATTTACATTATGGGACTGTAGTCAAGAATGTCACCATGAGTGTATGTGGAAAACAGTAGATGCATTCCATGAGAGAGATTGGAGAACACCACAGTTTTATGGAAAAGTAAGTTATCATCAACTATATTGTAATTATGTAATAACCTATGTGTAATAAACATTTCTAGCAAAGTAATTCAATTGTTGAATTCTATACAAACATATTTCATAATGGTGTAAAGTTGATCACCTAAAAATGATTTAGGTATAATTTTTTTAAACCTTAGATATAACACTTGAAAAATTATATAAAAAAATATTTTCTAGAGATTTTACTATACTATGTTCATTCCCAAGATAAGCTTGAGATCACACTGATTGGTGGGTGGGTCATGTTATCACAGCTTGTCATTGGTTAGAAATTAATTTTATTTATTATTATTGAAATAATTTCTGGCCAATGGCAAGCTGTAACGACACAACAATCACTGATCACTAGTCTGTAATGGTGAAATTGAACTTATCTTGGGAATGAATGTAGTATAGAAAGAAATTTAATAAGTTTTAATAATAAAATCCATTTTAAATTTTTTAGTGGCCTTTTATCAGGGTATTAGGAATGCAAGAACCTGCATCTGTGATATTTTCTCTGCTCAATGGATATTTCCACATAAAAATGATTAGGAAGTTTAGAAGAGAAGTAAGGGGTGACAGTCCTTTAGTATGGTTATGGCATGCATTCTTCATTGTAAGTATTTAAAAATATAAATTACCATCTTTAAGAAACTCCTTCATGTATAGAGATACAAAAAATGAACTAGCTTAACTTTTATGCAATTTTTTTGGATATGTGGTACCGTTCCCTTCATAAAAAACTGGTACAACTCTTATAATTAAAAATCGTGTTTTTTAAGTTAAGTAAGTTGATCTTGTGTCATGTGTTATTATGATTTCTAGGGCACCGTTGCCAGTTCAACGAAAATATTATATAAAACCAGCTAAGTGCAAGGCTGTGTGACAGACCGCCAGTTTTGAGTATACTAAAAACTTGAACATTATCGAGCATTCTCAATCAGTCATTCACATTAAATTTGTTTAAACATGCATCCAAAAAAATTCTCATATTAATTTTGTAATTTTGCTTCATGTCAATTAAATACTCATATATTGATTTGTATTTTACAACAATTCATGAAAATATTTCAACTCAAAAATAATGACAGATAATCAATCTAGACAAACTTCAAATTATTGTAATAAACATTACAATGAGATATTGGATTGTTACTGTTACGTTTTGAAAAGCGTTTTTTCGCACCGAACATTTTGTAGTATATAATATGTACGATAAAGTATAATGTTAGTTCTACACATTTTTTATCGTTCTTGTAATAAATAATAAATTGTCTGGGTAGTTTGCCTGTTACAATTATTGACACAAAATACAGTTCGAGTTCGGTAGGTAATTGAAATATAAAATTACAGTAGATGCATTCTAATGTTCCCTGTACCAATATCCTAGGTTTAAAGATCCTTCAAACATTTTGAATAATATCTCAACCATATCTCTGCTTATTTAATTTCTTAGATTCAGTTTTTTTTTTTTGGTAATGATAAAAATAATACCTAGAAATTTTATACATTTTTGAACATTATTTTTTTATTTAGATTTAGTGCAATTCCGTTATCTATAATGGCAACAACGAATTGATTTCTGAACACAGGTTTACATTGGGAAAAAAAAGTGTACCAGTTTTATATGATGGGAAGTGTACTTGGAATGTGGGTATTTAGAAGACTACTTAAAATTCCCTTGACAGATCACACAACAAATGTCGAAGTATTAAATTGAATGGCAGAAAACAAGAATTGCTGCCAATTATAAAAAGAAGAAAAACTGATTATCAAGAGTCATATATTTCAAAATTTTAAGTACCAGTTCCTAAAGCTTATTATGAAAGGGAAGATAGAAGGAAAACCGGGTATTGGAAGAAAGAAATACTCATGGCTTAAAAACATAAGGGATTGGACAAACCTTGATGCCCATGCACTCTTTAGAGCCACACAAGATGGAGAGGAGTATGCCAGAATTGTCACCGACATCCACTAATTGGATAGAGCACCATAAGAAGAAGAAGGTTCTTGGAAGTGAAATGAAGGGAAAACATTAATTCTTAGTATTTACTATGCTTTGGCCTAGCTGGGCAAAATGATGGTAAAGAAAATAACAAATAGAAGGCCAAAACCCACTAGGATATACTGATGGTAAACAGATAGAGTGGTGAGAAAAGAATTTCATTACTAAATCAAGATTTAGTCATCATAAATTTACAGAAATTTTTTATAAACACAAATTAGTCACTCCTGCTAAACCTCTTCACTATACACTCAAAATAATAATAGATTTGGGTAGGTTTCTGTGATTCCTTTTTGATTTACCTAAGCATATATCTTTTCAGGTTTCAGTACATGCATGGACCTGGTCAGCCATTTTCCACTATCGAGATTTTCCTTTAACAGAAATTTTAGACTATGCCTGTGCCTTCTCTATGGTATTGATGAATTGCTATGTTATGGCTATGAGGTAAATGTATTTTCGTAATTTTACTACTCAATAAAAAAAGTATTTATTAATAATAGCTTCAAATTCTTCTGAATAAGGTTGTTTTCCTGGAGAATATCTGTATACACCAGTCTTACTGCAGTCAATAGGCCTATTGTACTTGTATTGTATTGGATTTTCCAGCTGCAAACCCATATTGAACTACAGATAATAATTCTTTACATTGCCAATATAGTTGATTGTATACTCTTTTATCAAATAACTTTGGTATTGCTGATTGCTTAGAGACTCTACGATAATTTTTTACATTATCTTTGTTATGTAATGTAAACATAGCAAGAAACACAAAGAAATTGACCTAGTTAGTGCATTGTTTGATAATTGTTTAAACATAGAAAAAGCACGTCAAATAGAAACTGTTGTTGTAAAAATAACACCGCTCGTGGCCCAAATGAAGCATAGAATTACTAACTCAGCGAAAACGCAACCTTGGTACTACAACCGGTCAATGAGGACACGCGTTGATAAAAACCAAACTAAGGAGGCCAAGCGGGAGTATATATAATAGCGGGGCACCGTGACTGGCCGCTCAGGTAGTATTGCCGGCATCGGGTCGGACGCGATAGCGTCCCGTACGCGCAGGCAGTCGGTGTCTTCGGGCAGGGTTGTTAATACGAGAGTCGGCACCAGGTGCGGATTACGCGCGATTGATATATTTCGACGGGGTATAGTTCCGTATAAGTGTCGGGTACTGAAAGAAATCCGATTTCCAGAGGAACTGAAGGGCGTATCATTAGCTAGAGCCTAAATACGCGAAGGTAACAAAATTCTATATACTAACCCGAGTAAATTATAGTATTACAGATTGTCACCCCTTTACTTTCTTGCTAAGATCTCTTTTCGTCTCCCTTCGCGCCGAACGAGTTATTATTAATTATATCTGACAGCTTGTTAACTTAATTGTAAACCACCTAGTATATTCAATACATTTGTAGACTCTAAATTTGGTTTTTATGCTCCTTCCGACTGATTCAGACAGAGACCAGAAGAGTACCAAATTTCGGCTTATACATTTATCCGGCTTCTAAAGTAAGTCCATAGACTCAAACTCTTTACAGGACCTGAGACCTAGAAGTCCTTAACCCCTTTCTTCCTTACGTAGTAAGAAGTAAGTTCCTTACCTTCTCGTAAATCCACGAAGGTGAGCCAGCCCTCCAGACTAGTGGGACCAGTATTCCTTGCAGCCGCTCGCAGGGATAAGCATCCTTTAAGGTTCATCACCAGTATATTGTAACTAATCTTGTAATAGACAATACAACGATTGAGCGTTTGCCCTGTTATAAATATCTAGGTGCTTGGATCACAGACGATACTGATCAAACAAAAGAGATTAAATGTAGAATAGAAATCGCTAGATCAGTCTTTAATAGAATGCGCAAACTCTTTTGCAATCGTGATATCAATATAAAGTTAGGAATAAGAATGCTGCGGTGTTATGTCTTTTCTACCCTGTTATATGGAGTTGAGGCTTGGACACTAAAACAGTTGACCATAAAAAACATCGAAGCTTTCGAGATGTGGTGCTATAGGTGCATTCTCAGAATATCATGGATGTACCGCGTCACTAACACGCAAGTACTCCAAACTTTAGACAAAAGATGCGAAATTCTAAATGAGATAAAAACTAGAAAGGTGGAATACTTGGGGCACATTGTGAGAGGTGAAAAGTACGAACTTTTAAGAAACATCATGCAGGGCAAAATTCAGGGTAAAAGAAGTGTGGGAAGAAGAAAAATATCGTGGCTTCGTAATCTACGTGAATGGTTCGGGTGTAGTTCAATTGAACTTTTCAGGCGCGCTGCTAACAAAGTCGCAGTGGCCATGATGATTTCCAATCTCCGCTAGGAGTGGCACGAGAAGAAGAAGAAGAACCAGTATATTACAGTGGTGACAGCGTTGTACAGTGGTGAAGATTTTCTCACCCTCTAGTTCCAGATGTTACAATAGGGGATATAACCTCCCGCTAGTTGTACAGTGGTGACAGCACCACATCACAGTGGTGACAGCGGAGCCCTAGTAGTTGTACATTTGGCGACAGCGGTGCCCCCAGTACATTACATTTCCAGCTACATTTACTATTACATTTCCATGTTACCAGCTTTAAAAATAGGTGATACATAGCTTTCTTTCCATCTAGTTGGGAAGGAGCATGTAAGCAAAGATAATTAAACAGTAGGTGTATTGGTTTGGAAATTGTAACTGAACAATGTTTCAAAAAATAATTTAGATTATTATCTGGTCCCGTTGAAAAAGAGTTTTTGAGTTGACATATACCATCATGAATATCAGAAATTTTAATAGTATATAAAGATTTATTTGCTATGAATGTTAAGTTAATTTTAGTAGTACATAAAAGATTAAATGTGTAAGCTGTATGATTATTATCTGAAGGCATTAGAAGGTCTACCGCTGGTTCTACTTTGACTTCAGATATATTTGTAAACATTAAATCTAAATATTTACCCCTATCTTGAATGTACTACTTTTTGAACAAAATTATAAAAAAAAATATTTAGCAACTACTAATGCATTTAGTATATCGCCTCAGGTAAATTATACTCATCTAGTATTATAAACTTGCTATCTGTGTGTCCTTGGTATATGGTATTGACAGATTCACAGTGAATTATGTAGCATTCCATTGAAGATCTAGGTGGTAGATACTCCGATGACTGCACCAATAATGTTATGGTGATAACTTAACATTAGTTCCGCATATATTAGTTCAATGGTATTATTAGGAGAGGGAATGAGTTTTGACCTAAATCTATCAGCTATTGCTAGTCCTAGTTCCACCTAGCTTTTTAGAATGTGTTGCCATGCTCCTGTCACGATACATATTATAACCACGAAATTTGAATTCATGTTCTGAAAACTTGTCACTCAACCATGATTTAATAATAACTATAGTATCATATGAGCAATTTAATACTGACATCTCTAACTGCACTTGATAGGAAAATGCTCAAATAACAAAAGTTATACAACGCTGTGTGCTTCCGCCCCAGGGGTGTAACTTTTGGAATATGTTTATTTTATTTAAGTCAATCAGATTTTTATGCATAAAGCGCTTAATGCATGCAGTCCGACAGAATTATGAGGTAAAGATCTATTTTCCGCCTGAGTTACTGGACCATTAGAGTCTATGATACTGTAGTCCAGAATTTCTAATAATTATTTCCAACAAAACTAGCGCAATTTTTTAAATTCCTTGTCTTTACTTTGCTTCATTAGTGTACAATTTAGTATCTACACTGTGTTTTTTATGAGGGATCCTTATACCAACGATTTACTTCAATAAAAAAAAATATTTTTAGGTTATTATATGGTAAACTTCCTACATATGGGTTAATTGGAATAACACTCATTTTTATACTGTTTCTGATGAGCCATGTAGCATATTTAAGTATAGGACGCATCGACTATGGTTATAATATAGAACTCAACATTGCTGTTGGTAAGTTGTTCTATTTCTATGTAGTAATTTTCATATTTTTCGGGCAGATTTGAAGCAATATACAAACTAATTACATATTTAAATTCCAAAATGGAATCATTCTAAAAAAATCTCGTTTTGACATTGTCTAAAATCTGGATGGCTGACAGTTACACAACAGAATACAAAATTTACAAAAATAAATTAAATAAGTTAATTATTGAAACACAAATAATTATTTTTACTCAGAAATTAGAAAATATAAAAAGAGTTCCAAAGGTCTATGGAATACAAGTAAACAATTAGATAATGATAGCACAAAAAATAAAATCAATGTATATTAAATAAAAATATTGAGTTAATCACTGATAAATCAGAATATTAGCAACCTTTTTTATGATTTATTTTCCAATGTAGGGATTGAGCAAAATAACTAAAGATTTTTTATATGGATTTTTTTTCAGGTACTTTCACGGCACTTTGTTGGTTTGTCTGGTGTTTTTATAATCGTTCTAGTCAAAAGTATGTATGGAAATGTGCTATTTATGTAGCAATGTCCGGACTTGTTCTACTGTTGGAATTAATCGATAGGCCTCCAATATATTTTACAGTCGATTACCACGCATTGTGGCATTTCTCCACAGCACCTCTCATTATTTTTGTATATGGGTATGTATAGTAAATTATCAAATGTATTAATTTTAACAAGTATTAATGTAGTTATTAGTTTTAATAAGTATTTAACAAGTATTCAATGTTTGACATATTAACCATCACAATTAATCTATGGTTTAGGTACAAAACTTTTCCATCGACTGTGTTTTTAATAAAATGCAGAAAATATAAGTCGAAATTGTTATTTGACATATACAGAGCAATAATTTTTATGTTTGAATTAATTTGGGTCAATTGAATGGTTTTGTGGAAAAGAAGAAGAAGAACGTGGATATAATTATAACAGGAGACCTTAACGGCAGAACCAGAAGGAAAGAAAACGATAAAGTAGTGGACAGATTTGGAGAGGATGAACAAAACGATAACGGAGAACATCTGATTGAATTATGCGAACTAAACAACATAAAAACCACCAACGAATTCTTCAGTCATAAAAATATTCATAAATATACATGGATGCAAGAAACATGAAAGCTGAAATCGATAATAGACTACATAATAATCAAACAAGATACCACAATTAAGATCAAAGATGTGAGAGTCAGAAGAGTAGCAGAATGTGGAACTGGCATAAACTACTGACAGCAAAAATGGGCATTAATTGGAAACATAACAAGACCCCTTCTACAGAAGAACCGTTGAACACTATAAGAGAAAAACAATACAATATAGAACTACTCCAAGAACAATCAATAAGAGAACAATACAACCAACCTCTAGACCAAAAATTAATAAAAAATAAGCAGCAGAACAAATAAACTGCACTATTATGAAATAAATGAACCAACAAAAGGGATAATTAAAAAAAAGCAACTATACAGAAAATGGCTGACTAGAAAAAACGATGTAGTTTATAAAGAGTATAGAGAAAAAGATAGAGAAGTGAAAAAACAAATAACACAACATAAGAATAAAGAATGGGAGGGAACCTGCTTAAATATTGAAACATGCATAGGCGGTACAAGAACTTGGGAAGTAATGGAAAGTACTGAAAGGATTGAAACAAAACTCAAAAGAAAAAATTAAATTGGGAAATATACAGAACGGGGCGTTTGACATAAAACGTGACATACAATGTGAAATTCAACGGAAGACGTGACGTTTGACATAAAATGTGACATTCGACGTATGACGTGACATAAAATGTGACATCTGATGTATGACGTAGTGTTTGACATAAAACGTGACATAATATGTGACATTCGACGTATGACGTGACATGAGATGTGACATCTGACGTATAACGTTGGGTTTGATATAAAACTTGACATAATATGTGTAACATTAGATATATGACGTGACGTTTGACATATTATGTGACATTCAACGTCTGACGTGACATAAAATGTGATATCTGACGTATGACGTTGCGTTTGCGTAAAGTAGATAACAAAAATAACAACCATTTGATATGAAATAATGTGAATGATCTCTTTGCGTTTGTTTTTTTGTGATAACATATTCATTAGCCCATCCTCTTTCATTTTGACAATGTTGCCATGTTTGATTTTATGGTTGTCATATTCGATATCCCATCCTCTTTCATTTGACGTCTCATACGTCAAAATTGGACCAATAGCAACGAGGGTACAATATAGTACCGCTGTGGCAATGTCTATCCATCTGTTTTTTGTGTTAACGTATTGGATATCACTTCCCCTTTCATTTAACGTCTTACACGTAGTAATCTGACTAATAACAACAGAGAAACGATATAGTGCCGTTTTGGCATTGTCTTTGCGTTTGTTTTTCGTCCTAACATATTTATTACCACCTCCCTTTCCATGGATATCTTGTACGTTGAGGCGTTTAGACATTACAAGCCTAAGGTCCTTTTTACAATGCTGCCATCTTTGTTTTTGTGTTAACATATTCGTTAGCCCCTCCCCTTTCCGATGATACCTCTTACGTCACGATCCGATATGCCGTCGTGCCTCCATCACGATGACCATGAGCCAAAAATGACCAGAATAGACCTTAGCGATTTCTTATGGGATTTAACATGGGAAAATAGCCAGAACTGTCACAGCCCCTTTACTAAAGAATGAAAAGACTATTACAAGGAACTGTTAACAGAACAAAGACCACAATTCATTGGGAAAGAAAATAGGCGAAGACGAAGCAGATTCCCACAAGAAGAAATAGAAATAACAGATAGGGAAATGAGAAAGGCCATAAAAGCAATCAAAAATAAGAAAGCACCAGGACCTGGAGGCATCTCACCTGAGCTTATAAAGTACGGCTCAAAAAAATTAAATGGATATTTCAGAAAGCGATAAATGGAGAACAGCTCCCAAAGGAATGGACGGAGGCCTATATGACATATATATTTAAGAAAGGAGATGGAAAACGATGCGAAAACTACAGAGGAATAAGCGTAATATCATTAATAGGAAGATTATATGGGAAGATACTGCGAGAAAAGATACTGCAAGCGATAAAGGCAAAATCGGGGAGGATCAGGCAGGCTTCACCATATACTAAGGCCGGCCTAGATATTAACCTCGCGAAAACAGAGTACCTACCTTCAAGTGAAGAAGACAGAAGATCTACAGATTGACGACAACGTAACAATCAAAGGAAAGAATAAATTCCAATACTTGGGGTTTATACTCGTAATCACGAAAAAGGCAACAACAGAGGAAGACATTATGCGAAGATTAGGACTAAAAGAAATAGCAATCCTGAGTTAAAACGATTTAACTCAGTATGGTGGGATAGACACGTAAATCCCGATCCCCTATCCCCGAGCTACTTAATTGTCCTACCTACCCTCGGGAGGTTGTTTGAAAAGATAATAAATGGAAAAATACAAGATGTTGTAGGACATCTAATTAGCGAAGACCAAAGTGGATTTACGCCTGGTAGATCTTGTACTGATAACTTGTTCATACTCCAAAAATTAATAGAAAAAAGAATAGGGGTTGGTACCGAAGTACATCTAGCCTTCATCAACCTAGAAAAGGCGTGTGATACAGTTCCAAGACTTAAATTGTGGCAAGCTTTACAACAACTCGGCATTAGTCCATACGTTTTAGGAATAATCACAGAAGTATACAGGGATATCACCACTTACCTAAAAATCGGAAATATACCATCAGAGCCAATAGAAGTAACTAAAGGACTAAGACAAGAATGCAGTATGTCACCCTTACGGTTTAATTTATATATTGAGGCAGCCCTCCAAAAAGTGGAAAAACCACTACCAGTGGGAAAAAATGGGAATCCCCATATGAAATGAACTTTGCAGATGAGATGACCAAGTGGTCCTAGCTCAAGATCTTATGATCTAGAATTTATGATAAAGCGTGTATACAGAGAATATGTAAAATGGGGGTTACAAGAAGAAAACAAAATATTTAGTTATCAATTCAGATGCAAGATTTGAAGTATTGATAGACGAAGTCGTGGAAATAAAACAAGTGGAAAAATTTAAATATTTAGGTGCGCTCATTGATAAGAACGACTTGGGAGAAACCAAAATTAAACACCGAATTAATCAGGGAGGTAAAATTCCAGGATGTCTAAACTCCTTATGGAGGGATGGCAACATTTCCAAAAGAAACAAACATGGCTCTGAAGTATGGACAATTAATGCAGACCCGAAGAGAAGATTGTTGGCAGTTGAAATGGATTATTTGAGAAGATGTGCTAGAAGATCAAGGCTGGAAAGGAAGACCAACGAATCTATGAGAAATAACATGAATGCTACAGAAACAGTAATTGACAGAATAGAAAGTAGAAGTTTAAAATGATTTGGACACCTATTGAGAATTCCTGAGGAACGTTGGCCCCAACAGCTTCACAGATGGAAGCCCCCTGGAAGAAGAAAAAGAGGTAGAGCTCGACGCTCATGGAATGAAGAAATTAGAAGAGCGATGGAATCGAGAGGTTTGGAGAAGGAGCATGCCTTGGACCGGGAGAATTGGCGGAAGAGATTGGTCTCCAAAATGTATTGTATTTACAAGTTGGATCCTTTAATAGTATGTTTGCGTTATACCCAAACTTCCCTTTTAAAGTGAGTCAACAGGTTTTACATTAATATAAATGCACAGTCGATGGAAATTATATTAATGCATTGAGATATTACTTCTAAAACTGATACTTTTTTTGGCAATTTATTTATTTATTTTTTATGGAAATTATTTGAATTTTTTTTAGATTTGCTATCGATGATTGCAAATATTTGAGAAATAAGAAAGACTTGGCGAAGAAACTGCCCTGAGGATCGGACAAGAGAACTAAAGATAAGAAGTATAAACGTCGAAATGCCAATTCCTTGAATAACCACAAAGTCATATCATTTTATAGATAAGTGGTCTAGTCACTTCAAAACGAATAATGAACAAGACTTGTTTTATTTAGAATTAATTATTTTTTGTCCGTCTTTAAGGAAAACATTTAAACATTAGAGTAATATAACAAAAAATAATTAGTAGGTTTTTTAATGTTAATATATTTTTTTTAATTGTCATGTAATCATCATCGACATTAAAATAACATGAAAGATCATGGTATTGTTTTAAGATTTATAGGATCATTTTTTCCATCGTCGTTTGTCCCGTCAAAGGGAGGGAGTAATTTTTTTACATACAGTGGGTGGTCAATTTATCATGATCAGTCATAAAAAGTTTTTCAAATTTGTTCAAAAATTTTATAATAAAATCATAAGCTGCTATACCATTAAGCTATGCCACAGAATAATAAATAATCAGAATGCCCAGTCTACATGGAAAATTAAGTACGCGCATCTCGTTCGCACATGTTTTAAAGGGAACCAGTTTTGTTTATGTGGTGTGCATTGAAAAATTAATCCAGTTTAATTGACTTACGGCAATCATAGGCATACTATGCAATTATTTTAACATTGTTAAATATAATAACATAAATATATTATAATTAAACATAAATATAAACAATTACATAACCTCACAAATCATATGTCTATAAAGACCCATTACACGAAATGTGATACTCAATCCGAGTCTGTATTCTGTGTTTCCTTCTAAAACATGGCGCGCGTGCTGAAAAACCTTAAAGGCGGCATCTGAGAGTGGGAATTCTGATTTTTTCTGATTGTTTAATATTCTGTGGCTATGCCAATATATTTTGTCACTAATAACCTTACTTTTTTGACGTTTATATCTCTAGAACTGGCATTTGTGTCAAATTACGTGACAACATACACATTGTGGTGAATGGACAGCAGGAGTGTGACGTCACAGCTGTCATATTGTTGTTATTACTTTCCAAACAAAAGTTGAAATGCCAAATCTCAAGAGTTTTTAATTTCTATAAAGTTAACATTTTGCTTCCTCGGCTACTTTTTCTTTTAAGTATAGTGTTTTTTACGATAATACCACCACAATTCAGTGTTCTATTTCTATGAAATATAGTTTAAAAGTATACATTAAAGAAATTCTAACCTTACTTTATTGATGCATTCATTTTATTTCTATTTTTATAAAAAAACATGCTTTATTATTTACACAACCTTGTAAAATTATTGTAGTAACTATTAGAATACTTAAATATTGCAAAAAGCGGAAAGATTCTGTAAAAAAAATTAAAAAATAACGAAAAATACAAATTATCCACACCAAACAATGTTTGTTTGGAAAGTGAAACTGGCAGATGCCAATCAAATCTACGTCATCACTCCGGCGGTTCATTTGCGCTTGGAGTTTACAACTAAATTTGTATGTTTTTGTATTGTTTTTCAAAGATTAGTATCATGTTATCTTTGTAGTATGTTTTATCAATTTATTAGTGGTGATTGTGAGTGAAAAAAAACTATCAGTTTTAATTTTAAAGACATTTTCAATTCGATTTTTGAGAAGAAAATCATATGGGTAAGGCTAAAGACGTCCCTGTGTCGAAAATGGTGGAGATAAAGACAGTTTTATTGAATACAAAGCTTTACCAGCGTCAAATATCTCAACACTGCCAAGCAGCGCAAGCAACAGTGAGCAATATCAAGAAAAAAATTGATACCAACAAACACCTGACTCACCAGCGTGCCCAAAAATGTGGTCGAAAACGTATTACTATACCCAGAGACGAAAGAAAAATGAGGGATATCTTCGTAAACAATAGAAAGAAGCCAAGAAGAATCCTCACGGGACTTATTCGTGAAGCTGGGATGCGCATTCTGACATGACAGTCCGCAGAAGGCTTGCTGAGCAAGGTTTCAAATCATGTCCCTGCCAAAAAACCAAAGTTGACCATCGCAATGTTGAAAAAGAGACTGGAATGGGCCAAAGAACACCAAAATTGGACAAATTAGGATTGGAGTAAGGTTAATTACGTTACTACTAAAGTTTAAATCCCTATAACCACTGTTTTTATCCTAAAAAAAATATCTTAATTTTTTTTTATTCGCGGGTTTGTTTCTCCGATGAGTCTACAGTGGAGATACTCATGGATAAGTCGGCCTTCGTCCGAAGGCGAGTGGGTGAAAAATATCACAAGGATTGCATAGTGGAGCGAGTAAAGCATTCTCTCAAGATCATGGTATGGTCTGTGATCAGCAGTAAGGGCACAGGGAGGCTGTACATTGTGAATGGAATGATGAATCAATATCAGTCTATTGAAATTCTGGAAAGAAAGTTCATGCCACAAATCAAAAACTGGTTTAGCGAATCAAAGGATTTTACCTTTATGCACGATTCAGCACCGTGCCATACGGCAAAAACAGTAACATCGTACCTGGAAAAAAAGAAAATTAAAGTACTGAAGTGGTCAGGTAATTCCCAAAACCTCAATCCGATCGAAAATCTATGGGAGCTTATGAAGAGGGGGATTGCCCAGGAAACTGTCACAAATAAGCAGCAGTTAATTGAGAGACTTATTGCCACCTGGCACAGAAACTATAAAATAAAAGAAATTCAAAGCATGCCAAGCAGGATCAAAGCTAAAGGAGGTCACACAAAATATTTAATAAAATTGTTATTTAAGGTCAAAGAAAAAAATATTTTAAAATTTTGTAAAAGAACGTGTTTATGATCTATTTTTATATTATATTCACATCATTAGACGCTTATATGCAGTTTTATTCTTTATTAAACAGCAAAATACCAAGTTTTTTGAAGTGATCATAATAATTTGATCACCCACTGTAATTGACATTTAGCATATCGTGTCTTGGGATACAGGGGTACTACAAAGCAACTACATATATTGAGATCCAATCCAAAGTTCACCTCTTCGATGAATTATAAATCATTCGGTATAGTGCACTGAGAGTGAATAACGAGACGTATGGCTTGTTAGTATATACCCAGCTCTCCATTACTCCCTTATTACCAAACCTATGGTCTACGAATTATATACCCATGATCCATGATATTGAAATGTAAATAATAAATTTAGTACATTAGGGCTGTGCATGTAATGCTTAGATAATTTTTTAAAAATTAGTGAAAAAAAATGTATAAAAGATCATGAAAATTGTATAGTTTGATTCATGAGTCTTGTGAGTATGAAAAAGAAGCAAATTTAATTTGTTATTTTAAAATTTTCAGTGTAAATGTTCTTCATTGGCTAGATTATTGTTGGCATTACCGTACGTGGTATCTAGGTATACCATAGTACCACAATTGTAGCGAGTGACTAGCGATATTTTCAATGTAGCTGAGGGGAAAGGAAATCGACGAGTCATAGGCGTGCGGTTATTATTAGAAAAATAATCAGGATTTTAAAATGAATTGATTGTTATAGAAATTATTGTCTTCTTTTATAAATGCTTTAGATGAAGAAAATTAACCGTAGTTAAATATCTTTTTTTGAGAAAAACCTTTTATTTTCTTAAATTAACAAACTTATGACTGATTCAAGGATTAACTGTAATTTCTATTGTCAAATGAGATTCAATGACATGGGATTAAAAAAAGCCCTTACACGCCTTAATCTGCGACGACATTGTTGATCTCGGACATTATCTACCGTTAGGGAAAGATATAAACTACAACATTGCAGATAACTTTAAGTTGAATCCTACATGTTGACTGCGTTACATTTTCCCTAGAAAAATCCTTTCCAAAACATCTCTTCTATCTGAAATTATATTCTTTGAACAGTCAGAAGGAGATTTTTGTCAATTTTTAAGAGAATAAACAGATTCTGCAATAATACACAAATTTTTTTGTTCAACAATAATTAAATTTTCTCCTTTTGTCGGTATTCCAACAACAAAAATATTCTTTTCTAAAGGGTAAATGTCCAATTTTACTGGCGTGTGAAAAATACATTAAAACATTATGCACTCGCTATAATTGTGGTATTTTACTGCAGCTTTATGCGGTTTTTGTATCATTTAATTCTTCATTTTGTTGATTATCCTATGTAACATTTTATATAGGAACATTTATATTTTTTTAAATAAAAAACAAAAAAAAACGTAAGCTTTTATTTAATGATGTAATACCCATGATCGTATTGTTCTACAGCTATTTTCTTGTGGCATCTTACTAAAATTTACTATTTTTATTGGGAATAAGCCACAATTTGATCAAATACATGTTCTCAAACTACAAAACAGTAATAAAGCAAACAAATTTTGTTTTTGTTACTTAAAAAAAAACTTCTGGTAATTTAGTTTTATATGATTCATTCATATTGGCGCAATTCAGACTTATATTTTGAGTGGCGTTCATGGGACGACTTTAAATACCCTTGTTTAGGTCGCAATACTAAAAAATTGCTGATTTCAAAGTGGTTGTCGTCACTTACTGTCAATTGTCTAATATTTCATGTCAAAAATAAAATTATAAATAAATTATTAAGGGTAAGTTTTTAGATTTATACGAATTAAATACTACACTTATATAGGGTTAGATAGTCTGCGAATGACATTGCAGACCTACATGTCTCATGCATATTTATTTTCCTTCGAGTATCAAAGTACATATAAAATGTCAGTGAGTAAAAATAAGATTGTTCTTGAATCAGCATGTTTACCACATAATCATAAAGGTAAACGTCTAGTAAGGGAAATGTTGATCAGCAACTGATGGCTAGACTCAGCAACAAGTATGATATATGGGTCTCTCAGAAGTACAATGGCCTAAGTGTAAAATTGATGTTTTGAGATATCGCCAACTAAAGAATTGAGCTAAAAATGAAACCAGTTTGTTTTTATTAACCAACATTATTCTATTCACTTACGCAAACATTCCTGGAACCTTATACAAAAAAAGGTCAATTGGGCCACTATGTCAAATATTAAGTTTGTACGAAAAAATAAAACTTTCACTTGGGTCAACTTATTATCTGTTTCCGATCCAATATCATTGTCTATTGCGGAATGTAAGGAAGAAGACTCTGAAGGTCTTTATATTTTAATTGGTCTATGGGTCTTCCAGCAGGATAAAATATCCAAGTAGAAGTCTTGTCTTTGTATCTGAAAGACGTCTGTCCTTTTTTTTGAGACATCAACACAATTAAATAATACTCTCTCGTTATTAGAATATTTTAAAATAAATTATGAAGGCACTTCTGCTTTGAACATTAGCCACTGTATTTTAAGCCATTCTACTTTTATATCTTGCTCCCCTTTTTTCCGGTTTGTAAGTAACTTCTCTAATTGTTCAGTACACTTAAAATTTTCAGAGGTCATTTTAAATACCTGAAATTTATTATTCTTTTTGGAACTGGAAATAACTTTCACCCAATCGTCTGGCAAAAAAATGTCTTTAAAATATCGTTTTTGTTTTTCGACGACTCCAAAGTCTCTGTCACATGGCAAATAGGAGTGACTGGAAACTAGAAACTTATAATGTATGACTGTGGGACTGAAAGTATTAGAGATAGTCATATATGTACAAATAGATACCAGTTTAATATCTCGATTATGATCTCCGCTGTACAAGATCAAAACAGGTGTGTTAACGTGCGTTTTTACGTAGAGTAAAATGCAAGAATCAATTTATTGTGGGCCCCATAAGGCTATGCCTCATGCCATACATACATGTGTATCAAATTAAATGTAATTACTGTTGTGGTATCTTTATCCTTGGCTGCATCTTCCTTCATTCCACTTCGAGCTGCTTCTGCCTTCCGTAGGTATAACTCTTTTCCTGTTTTTATTCTTCTTTTTTCTACACCTACACAGCTTTTTATTTTAATGGTATAAGCGTCACATCGTTTACAAGTGTCAGTAAAAGGATAACGGAAATGAAGATTAAAATCTTCATTAAATATTTTCGAAAACACGAATTTAGATGCCTTTTCTTCTGGTTCTTCACTTTGCACATACAAATTGAAAAGTTTTGATATATTTAAATTAGGTGACAGATACTCTCGATTAGGATTTTTGTTGCGGCTATAGTGGGATGTATATTTGGCAAATTTGTTAATAAAATCTTTATATTTTGAATATTCGTTTCTCTTGTTTTTTTTTTTCTAGGGTGGTGCTTGCCTCTTATACAGTGGCGAAGTGATTAATTCGCCATCTCTTGATTTGTTTATTAAAGCTCTGGTGAGGCTTCCATCTCAAACTTGTCGAGCTTTTGAGAAAAATGATTTGCAAACAGTTACCATATTACCTGATTTTTTCAGTAATATATAAATTCGTGTCTTAGAACGTTTATTGTGATTTTGAGCTGCTGTATGTCGTCCTTTGTTAACAACATTTACTTGTATATTAATGTAAACAGTTCGTAAATTAAAATCAGATCTTCTTATGGTGCCCCATCCAATTAGTGGATGTTGGCGACAATTCTGGTATACTCCTCTCGATCTTGTGTGGCTCTAAAAAGTGCATGGGCATCGAGGTTTGTCCAATCCCTTATATTTTTAAGCCATGAGCATTTCTTTCTTCCGACGTTTGCTTCTATCTTCCCTTCCATAATAAGCTTAAAATCAGATAAGTTATAGAAACTTTGGAAAATATTTTTTCTTTCTTCAAGAGATAACAACAAATGACACTTTCGTGGACAGCTACAAACTTCATGAAAAAATTGTTTTTCAGACACAATTATTGTACCCCGAGAATTGAAATACGATTTTTCTGAATTTCTTTCCAACTTAGACTCGGATCTTTTCCAAAGTGACTCATAATTCAGTTAAGAAATGGTGGATTTTCCAATATTAAACTTCGTCTATATCCCATAGAGAAATTTATTGTCTCTAAACTAGGCAAACGCAAATACCGGCAAATGATATAATGGTTGCATATATGGCAGTCGAAATAAAATAAAACTTGGGGTAGAATATAATTGACAAGTTTTTATCAGATGTATTACTTAGGTAAAATATGATTTGCGGCCACTTTTTGGCTTATTATCAATGTATTCTACTTTTAAATGTATGTATAAATTAGGCTACAATGTTTTCATCAAATTTGTATGTTTTACCTTCTAAACTATCAAATGGTAAGCTGCAAATCTTCCTTTTTGTAGTTCACACAATAATTCAGTTAGGAAGTGGTTGATTTTCTAACATTAAATTTGGTCTACATCCCATAAAAAAATTTAGGCAAACACAAATACATGCAAATGATATGATAGTTGTATACATGGCAGTCGAAATAAAATTAAACTTGAGGTAGAACATAATTGACAAGTTTTTATCAGATGTATTAATTAAGTAAAATATGATTTAAATAGTTAACAGCTATGAACTGCAATATATACAGGTTTTCTTCTTCTCTATAAGCCATTCTGCTTGTTCATTGGCGAATGAATACCTGTATCAAAGGTTGTTACTCCATTTTTTGCGGGGTCGTCCAATTATTCTTCTGCCGATTGGTGATACTTCTTGCTATTTTGACGACACGCTTGCCTTCCAATGTGCTTATTCCATTCTTTTTTTTTCTACTTAGTGTCCATTCGTTTATGTACTGTATGTTACATTTTCTTCTAATGTCTGTTTTCTTTCGATCTCTCAGCTTATTTCCAGTAATTGTTCTCAGTATTCTTATCTCTGTCGTTTCCAGTAGCATCTGTGTCGTGGCTCCATTGGGTCTTGTTGCTGAGACATATGTCATTATTGGTCGTACACTGACTTTATAAATTCTTGACTTCATCTCAGTGTTAATGTGTCTGTTTTGCCATACAGCGTTATTAAGGAATCCTGGCAATATATTTGCTTTTTGTACTTGATTTCCCACTTCTTTGTACCATTCGCGTCATAAAAAACTGGTACAACTCTTATAATCAAAAATCGTGTTTTTTAAGTTGTGTACGTTGGTCTTGTCACATGTGTCATTCTGATTTCTAGGGCACCGTTGCCAGTTCAACGAAAATATTATATAAAACCAGCTAAAAGCAAGGCTGTGTGACAGACCGTCAGTTTTGAGTATACTAAAAACTAAAATATTATCGAGCATTCTTGATCAGTCAGTCACATTAAATTTGTTTAAACATGCATACTAAAAAATTCTCATATTATTTTGTAATTTTCCACCATCTCAATTAAGTACCCATACATTGATTTGTGTTTTATAACAATTTATGAAAATATTTCAATTCAAAAATAATGACAGATAATCAATCTAGACAAACTTCAAATTATTATAATCAATGAGATTTTGGATCGTAACTGTTACGTTTTGAAAAGCGTTTTTTCGCAGCGAATATTTTCTGGTATATAATACGAGGATAAACTATATTGTTAGTTTTTCACATTTTTTATCGTTCTTATAATAAATAATAAATTAATCTTGGTAGTTTGCCTGTTACAAAACTTATTGACATAAAATACATTTTAAGTTCGGTAAGTAATTGAAGTATAAAATTACAGTAGATGGATTCCAATGTTCCCTGTGCCAATATCCTAGTTTTAAAGATCCTTCAAACAATTTGGATAATAACTCAAGCCTATCTCTGCTGATTTAATTTCTTAGATTCTTTTTTTTTAGGTAATGATATAAATAATACCTATCTAAAAATTTTATACATTTTTGAACGTTATTTTTTATTTAGTTTTGGTGCAATTCCGTTATCTGTAATGGCAACAACGAATTAATTTCTGAACACAGGTTTACATTGGGGAAAAAAAGTGTACCAGATTTATATGGGAAGTGTACATATACACAATACGAATAATCAAAGAGTGAAAGAAATAAAACAATTGTATTGTAAGGTAGAATATATTTTCCTAATATTATTGTCACAGTCACTTTTCATTTAAAATTTTAGAATGTCAACTGAAGTCCTGCTTTCGAAGTTAGTAATAATATAGAAAAAACTAAAATTTAGCATCACACAGAAATAACATTTTGTAAACATACCTAAGTACACTTTTTATAAATTTTCTGATTGCTATCAACTAATAAATTACAGTAATATCACAAAACAAAGAAGCAGCTACAAATCTTTTCGTATAGAGATTTGCCTGTAAATGATTTCAAAGAAGATTTATAGATTTTTTCAGTAAAACGTAATAATATTTTTACGAGCAAGTTTACAGAGTTCTAAGAACTCTTTGAGAATCTCTTTTGCACAAACTGCCCGTCAAAAGTCCCCTTCCACAACTATATTTAAACAATACAAATAATTTTTGGTTAGCTGAATTAAGGATAAGTAATCATTCAGCATGGCCGATGGGTGATATTATGTAGAATATTTTAAACAGTGTCTAGAAGCAGTATGCTTGTATACAGGGTGGTCCTTAAGTAATTGTACAAAAAGAAACCGCAGATTCTATACTTTAAAATATTACGATTTAAGCCAACTTGCTTTAATAAAATATTGATATTAAAAAAGATACAGGGTGTTAAAGTGGAAATTTAAAATTTAATTTTTCGCTATAGCTTTCATGTCTGTAAACATTTATATACAAAAATTTAGAGCTGGGTACTATTTAATATCTGAAATTATAATTTGATGAATACTTTGATATAGCTAATAGAGGGCGCCACATATGCCACATACGTGGCATAAATTTGCACTTAACTTTTTTGTTCTTTAAGTTACCGGTATTCAAAATAAAAAATATTAAAGATACATTATTTTAACAAAAAATAGGTATACTTGTTAATAACTTCAAAACTCAATAGTTTTCGACATAATCGCATTTTACAAATCAACTGCATAATTCTGATTTAACGCAATTACTCCAGGCAATGGAAGAAAAATAGATAAAAACATCAATACTTCTGAATTTTGTTATTAAATACCTTAATAAAGTCAATAATTAACGAAATATTAAATAAAATAAATACATCAGCAGGATATTATGTAGGAAATTATGTAGTTAATTTCTAAATTGCGATTATCCCGAAAACTGTTGAGTTTTGAAGGTATTAACAAATATACCTTTTTTTTGTTAAAATAACGTATCTTTAATATTTTTTTCTTCTTTTTGTACAATTACTTAAGACCACCCTGCATATTTGTTCGATTTTGTCGCACAGTTTTAACATGGCGACAGTATAAACAAATATTTTGGACTATCACTAATAGTTTGTCAGTTTTAAGCTTTTAAGGAAAATGCTCGTGCAGATCAATTTATTCTTCCAGTTTCTCACATTCTTACACAATGTTGACATTTGTCAAAATATTATGTTTTCGATATTTTTCTTACATGATAATATAGTACGCCACTGCAACAGAATCCCAACTTAAGGTCGATTCAGACATATCAGTCACGTCTTGTCACAGTGATTGCGCCGAACCGAACAATCCGTCATACAAAATATTCTTTAATACAAATATGTTGCCGGCATTCACACTCATCAGTTGACAAACAGTTTCCCAGCTGTCAGATAGTTGATAGTTCTGTGACCAAATAGGACCGGTTCGGCGCCGAGACTATGACGGGACTGATGTGTCTGAATTGACCTTTAAGGTAGATTCAGACACATCAGTCACGTCTCGTCACCATCTCGTCACAGTGATTGCGCCGAATCGAACAATCCGTCATACAAAATATTCTTTAATACAAATATGGCGCCGGCATTCACACTCATCAGTTGACGAACAGTTTGCCAGCTGTCAGATAGTTGATAGTTCTGTGACCAAACAGGACCGGTTCGGTACCGTGACTGTGACGTGACTGATGTGTCTGAATCGACCTTAAATCTGAACATATTGAAAGGTATATGTTTATATCATGATACTATAACAAACAAGATATGCTCACTTGCCGTTCTAATTTTGATCGACTTTGCGCATGTCGTCATGGTGAGACAATGCCAGGGGACTTGTTTGTATCATATTTTAACGATGCAACATCTGGCAAGGTTGTTCCATGACTGTAATGAACAACTTCAAAACTTAAACTGTTAACGGTAAGTATACCTCGATGCCATATCTTGCACTAATAAGTCATAACTAGTTACTTTCTGTAAAAACGTGTTTTGAATATTAATAAGTAATTTGTAAAATTAATTAAAGACATGTATGAATCTAAGATTTGATTGTGTGTATTACAAACAAAATAAATATTGCTACAAAACATAAATTAAATATAAAACGTCGGCAAAATGTAAAGAATTTGACCATAAAGGAAAAGCGGGTCAAACTTGAGACTTTATGAATATTATTTAGACATTTATTTTACAATATTTGTGATTTTTCTTTTGTAGTATTGTAATTATCTTTAATATTTTGATTTAGAATTTGTATTTTAAAATACATTTTACATCTAAAAAAAGTAATTTTACATATTCGCTAACATTTACATATTTTGCAGCTTCTATTAAGTTTTTTAAACAATTTTTTGTTATTTTTAATGTGTCGCCATTATAACTACGAAAAATATGTTCCAGTTCACTACATACATCCAAAGTAACTTTTTTTAAAGACCTATCAAAAATAAAGTATTACTTCAAGTTCTATTAAAATGGGCATTAGTATATATTATTATCTATAGAAACATTTATTATTATCCATAGAAACATTTACTCTGCTGTTATAATATTGATATATTAATTCTCTGCTGTTATTAATATTAATTCTTTATATTTATATAACTAGAATTGCATCAAATGAAAAATTTAAATTTAATTTTAAAGTTTAACTTGCTGTCATTAATTTTGTCAATTTGGCATTTTGACAACTTGTCTCAGGCTTACGTCACAAGAACATGCGCGTTGACTTATCTTGTTTTGTTATAGTATCACGTGTTTATATATTGTTATTAAAACAAATTTCGCTGAAGTCATCTTTTTGACAGATGTCAATAAATGCACAAATAAATTTTGTCAGAATATGTACAACAGAAAGGGGTAGTTTAACTGCTAAATTTTTTTGTATAAAAGCTTATGACAACCAAATTACTACTAATGCATGTTTTTTTACTTTACCGCAATAATCACCATTTTGAAAGAACAGAACAGAATGGCAAACAAATCTAGTAACATAATAAGTGACACAAGACTCGTCAAATGAATTAATACTTGCCATATAATCCTAATTAACCCTTAACCGACGTCCTGGAGTCCCTCGGACTCCGCAATTCAAACAACGCTTCATATTTTCCCCACTATTGATTGAAACGAGTGGTGTCATACAGTACCATCAGGTAGTAGGGAGATCTCCTTTATGCTTATGCGAAATCTCGATCAGTTGCGTAGAAGTTATCGAATAGAACATATTAGAGTCTGAGGGACTTTACGACGTAGTTTGTGATAGTTTTTATTTCAATGGCGGTTTCTAAAAGTAAAAAAAGTGTGCATCCAGACGATGCCAATTTTGAACAACAACCGCACAGAATTTAGAGACACCAATAATACAGAGATCAATGGATTTCTGGGCCTTCTGTTATTGACATCAGTCTTCAAGTCTAACCATGAAGACATCAACGCACTGTTTGCTGCTGATGGTACGGGGAGAGAAATATTTAGAATGGCATTCTCAGTACGTAGATTTGCTGTACTGCTAATATGCCTACGATTTGATTCACGAGTAGAAAGAGCGAATCAAGCTAATACTGAATCAGCTACAACAATTTTCCACATTTTAAAGATATTCAACCAAAATTCTTATGTACTAGGTGCCAATACTATAGTCAACGAAATGTAATGCTTGTTTACCTAGTAAACCCGAAAAGTATGGAACAAAGATTCAATGTTTGACAGATGCTCGCACCCACTATGTATACAACACTTGACTGACGAAGAAAAAAAACTCTCTATTCCCTCCCAAGCAGTGGTTCGCCTTTACAAGCCGATCTATGGCAGTAATAGAAATGTTACAGACGACAACTGGTACATATTAGTGGAGCTTGTAGATGTTTTATTAAATAATAATTTAACGTATGTTGGCACTATGAAAAGGAATAAGAGAGAAATTCCTTAAGAGTTCCTACCATCTATATCAAGACCGGTAAACTCAACTTTATACGGATTAATAAAAACTAAAACTATAATCTCTCGAGTACCAAAGAAAAATAGGACTGTTCTTTTTAATATCCTCGCTGCATCACACCAAAGAAGATGATATCGAAACTGGGTTACCGGAAATAAATGCGTTTTATAACAATACAAAAGCATGCGTAGACTCAGTAGACGAAAAATGCACAAAATTCTCGTGCAGTCGAAGATCCAGGCGTTGGGCGATGATCATATTTTTTAGAATGATCGATATGAGTGCATTAAGTGAATATATTATTCACCAGGCCTGTGCCAACAGGACAAAATATACAAGTTTGGAGTTTCTGAAGATTTGGGCACAGCAACTATATGAACCACTTCTTCGAGAACGAGAAATTAACCGACGTCTTCCAAAAGAACTAAGACTCAGCATTCAAAAGGTGCTAAGAATAAATCCAACCGAAAATGACGATCATACAGATACCTTATCCAGGAACGCTAGGAAGTACTGCTATTTATGTAACCCAAAATTCAAAAAGAAGACTTTTCTGTGTATACAGTGTAAATAACCAATCTGTTTGCAATGTAGCAAAAAAGATGTGTAGTGAGTGTGTAAATAAGCGTGAAGAAATGTGATCAACTGGTCAATTTTCAGGACTTGCACAATTTTTTTAGAATACCTTTTTGTATGAAAAATATTATTTTAGTATTTAATATAGTTTTAAAAATGTGTTTTTGAAAAAAAATGTTTATATAAAATAATTTGTTTTTTTATCGACGCAAAAGCTGATAGAAGATTTTTCGGTTCATTCAATTTTTATTTTTCTATAAGTTGGTATTATTTTGTATTGTTTTGTTAACTTTTTATAATAAATATGCTTTCTTTATTGGTCTTTTTAACTTTCATTAACTCTAATATATTATACTCTAATATAACATATAGCGACATATTACATGACACTATGAATGATAATAGACATATTTGCTTTATTAATATAAGGAAATATAAGTTAAATTCGCTTTATTGACCTGAAAAGAGCGTCTGACTAATTACAAAATAGAGAACTAGCCAGATATTAGCATATGACACATCAAATCAAACGACGTGAGACGTACTTGGATTATATGCAAAAAGTTTATTATTTTAAAAATTTAATGACTGTAGAGGACAATTGATTTGATCCCCCATCGCATGCGATGGGCAAATTTACTAGTTAACCTATAAAATGACTTTTAATTGCTAATTAAACATTAATTGGATTCCAAGCGCCCATGTTCTTACGGGGAATATTTAAAATCACTCTCATTGTGACGTAATACGCGAACTCGTCCCAATTTCGCGTTCGGAAATATCATACCTGTTATTTTTTGGATCATGATCTCGGGATTCGAAAAAAAAGAATACATTGAAAACACATTGAACATTTTGACAAGCGACATTTTGTACCTACGCCCTTAACCTCATACCGTTAAAATGAGTCTTCTTAAAGCCCATGCTGAGAAACTTCACCACAAGTGGCGTTTGCTGTACTCAGTACTAAGTTAAGTTGAGGAAAAATATTATTAGTTTTACTGAAATCAGTTCGTTTACAATTAACAGGACGGGAATTCATATTCGAGGTTTTCTTTGTATAAAGTGTAAAGCATTTCAGACAGTCGAGGTGGAACAAATCTAGTTAATGAAATCAAACTAAAGGATTGTATTGCTTAACTTGTTACATATCATTGTAACGCCCTACTCCTTCGTAGGAGTGTGGCTACAAACCCAGACACACTAAACTAATCACAATGACGTGTGTCCGCCAGCCCGTTAAGGCTATCGAGCGGATACGAATTTATACATTGCTGATATAGTCGATTTACTGAGGTTGAGAATATTTTAACAAATTAATTCATACTCTTTTTCTTGCATAATATGCCACATTGCTTTATCAAAAACAAGTAACAAGTTTAAGAACGACTCACATTCATATTTGTCCACATCGACTATGCAATAAAATAAAGACTTTATTATACCGTTTGATGAAAAATCAAAAGAATAAATTCTCTCTGAGTCTATTTGTATGTAAAAAATTGGTTGCTAAAGTTGTGGTTTACTAGATCAGCGGTATTGCTATGAAGCGGCCGTAATATATAGGTGATGCAGCAGGTGATACAAATCAACTGCCTTGTAATGGTGAGTATATTTTTATCGAGTTTATATTATAAGAAATGAATGCATTTTAAATGTTTTAAATTCCTTATTAATTCCTAATTAAAACATACTCCGCACAAATTAATTGTTCAAAGTTATGGTGGCGCATTTTTATGAGTGGTGGATTAAATGGTGTGCAAAAAAATATCAAGAAGACATATCCTCTTGCAAATTACGTTCATTGCTATGCATACCAAATGAATTTATTTATGCCAAGTGCATGTGCTATCAATAAGCAGGCTAGGATATATTCAAAAATCTTCCCAAACACGTTGGAATTTTCAATCACGGGGTGTTCATACTGTTCATGAAAATAGAAAAGACCTCATTGCAGTTATGGACATTTTACAAAGTACTTCACGTGATATGTCATCCATTAATCAAGCAAATGGTTATAAGTTAAAGCTACAGGATAAACATTTTGTATTGTTCTGAAGCTATTTTCTTGTGGCATTGTAAATTAATTACTAGTAAACTGGGAATAAACCACAATTAAAGATAAAAATACGTTTATTGACGTTTCAATTTCCACTTCGGAAATCGTTCTCAAAATACAAACAGTAAATTAAACAAATTTTGTTTTTTGTTACATAGTAAAAAATTCTTCTAATAATTTAATTTTATCTGACTCATTTATATTGACAATTCAGACATACATTATGCATTTTAAAGTAGACGACTTTAAAATGATATTGCCAATATTGTTGAGTTGCGCTCCTGGGACGACTTTACTTATAAGATAGTTCATTCGATTACATGAAATCAACTTTAACTTGAGAATATCCGTCAGAAAAAAAATCATAGCATGTAATTCGTCTTTAAAAAGACAAACACATGACATGATGACAGTAAA
The DNA here is from genome assembly GCA_918026665.1 of Diabrotica balteata. Lineage (NCBI taxonomy): Eukaryota > Metazoa > Arthropoda > Insecta > Coleoptera > Chrysomelidae > Diabrotica > Diabrotica balteata. Next base: position 7,261,302 of record OU898278.1, on the reverse strand, counting down.
ATTCTCCTGGTAGTGATTCCATAGTAAATTATGAGGGAAAAAAATATATGAGGAAAATATATGAATAATATGAGGAAAATAACAATACCGTACATAAAAGGACTATCAGAAAAACTTAAAAGGATAGGAAATAAATTCAACATTTCAACAACATTCAAAACAACAAACACGTTGAGATCTATTTTGTCCAAAACCAAACCTAACAATGAACAAGAAAGGACAAAGAATTGCATTTATAAAATACCTTGTGAATGCGATCAGTTTTATTTAGGTGAACCATCAAGGCCATTAAATGTTAGAATAAGTGAACATTAATCTTATATTAAAAATAGAGAATTTGATAGATCTCAAATATGTAAACACGCATGGGATAATGAACATAGGGTTCAATGGAATAATTCAAATGTAGTCCTAAAAGAAACGGATGGCAAAAAAAAATCAAAGAAGCGGCTCTAATTATGCTAAATGAGGCCAATTGTGCCGCAAATTCCTCGGCAGAATGTAGTAGGATCTGGTTACCAATATTGAAAGAGGAAGTTATTAATAAGAAAATACCAGTATTAGTAAGTCAGTAACATATAGAGGATACATCATTTCTGTTTTTTAATTAACGTAACATATAAAATCAAAATTTTGATGTTTGTTGAAGGTAAACTAAATTCACGAACAAATACTTACAATGTCGGGATAGTATTATGAGGTTTTTTTCCTGGTTTTTTCCTCATAATTTACTATGGAATCACTAATAGGAGAATTTTACTGTCATCATGTCATGTGTTTGTCTTTTTAAAGACGAATTACATGCTATGATTTTTTTCTGACGGATATTCTCAAGTTAAAGTTGATTTCATGTAATCGAATTAACTATCTTATAAGTAAAGTCGTCCCAGGAGCGCAACTCAACAATATTGGCAATATCATTTTAAAGTCGTCTACTTTAAAATGCATAATGTATGTCTGAATTGTCAATATAAATGAGTCAGATAAAATTAAATTATTAGAAGAATTTTTCACTATGTAACAAAAAACAAAATTTGTTTAATTTACTGTTTGTATTTTGAGAACGATTTCCGAAGTGGAAATTGAAACGTCAATAAACGTATTTTTATCTTTAATTGTGGTTTATTCCCAGTTTAATAGTAATTAAACATTTTGTATTTTGGTTATTTATTTTTAATAAAATAATGGCTCACGTTGAAATTATTTTTCATCAATTGCAAAAAGTATGCACTGATTCTGTTAAAGTGAAAAAAGATTTGGAGAATTTTGAAGCAGCAATTCAATGTATGAAAATTCACGTTGCCATACAGCAAGATCAACCTGTGAGTACCTTAATGAGGTCGGGATTCAAGTTCTACCATGGCCAGCACACAGTCCCGATCTTAACCCAATTGAGCATATCTGGTACAACCTCAAAAGACGGGTAAGAGCAAGAGTACCAGCCCCTGCATTCTTTTAAGAGCTGAAGACAGCTGCGGTAGAGGAGTGGCACAATATCCCCCAATCTGATATCCAGGATATCATGAATGGATTGCCAAACCGGCTCCAAGAAGTCCTAAGGTCTAGAGGCGGCAACACCCATTATCGACACCCAATTTTGTTTCAATTAGACTTTTGATTTCCAAAATATTGTTAATTTGAATTTTATTCGAAGATTTTATTCACTGGATTTTTACTGTGATTTTATTGTTTAATGACTTTTTTTCAAGAAGATTATTTTTTCTCTTCCGCGGAGATAAAAATTGAAAAAAAAAACATTGTCTATTTGTTAAAGCACCTTACTTTTGTATTATCAAACATAAGCGAATCAATCAAAAAACAAAATGTTGAGAAAGCATGAGGCTATAGTTACAATTTAATTTCAGTATTCTACAAATGCTAGAATATTCCGCAGGGTGATGCAAACTTTAAGAAAAAAAAAACATAGTTTGATTCGTACACCCGGTATACAATGAAAATTTACCTGTTTAGCAACAATATTATTATAAAGATATTGTCAAGGAATAAGGCTATAACATATTAAAAAATCACTTAAATCGGACAAAAGGTTTAGAAGATATAAGAAATAAAAAATTACCCATTTTTAATGTGGTCGGTAAATTTTGGCCCAGAGTGTACATTTGAAGAAACTATTCAACTTTAAAGTATATTAATTACAGTTCCTATGTCAACATCTGAAGCAGAACATTGTTTTTTCGATGCTAAAACGAATTAAAATATTCCTTAGAAATACCATGAACGAAGAACGACTTTGTGCTTTTGGTATGCTATATCCAGAAAAACATATTGTAAATGGCATTGATAATTTTAATGATAAAGTGATTGAAAAATTTGAACAAAAAAAGAATGGGGGACTTCATATATGGGAAACTTTAAAACTGATATTAAACAACTTTATATGCGTGTGTGTCGAAATAGTGCAAGCACTCCTGACCATGGCGCAGTAGACGAAATTTGGTTTAGTCCCTACTTCCACGCGAAACGCACTGTACTATGCAACGTGAATGGTAGAACGTTTCATTTTGGTTAGCATAATTCCACTTACAATATAACCTTTCTTCATTTACGTGAAATTTGACTTCGCCTTCGCGCAACTCCATGGTCAGGAGTGGTCACTATCTCTAAATACTGGAATAGTGTTATTTTTATAAATTTGTAACTAGACTAAATCGTAATAACAAATTTCGAGTACATCAGCAGTAAATACTGGTGGAACTATTTTGATACATTTTGGTTAATTTCTTGGCACCCCAGAAATAGCAGAAACATATATAAGATAAAAGTATCTGCACCTATTTTTTTTTAATTTCTATTTTATACCTTTTTTGACAGTATCATGAACCCGTCACTAAAAATTTAGGCAGTTTTCTGAATTCTAGCACTACCTTCTTAAAGTGATAAGAGCCGTAAATGCCTCCTATACAATGGCATTCACAATACAATTGTCATTCACCACTACTTTACGGCCGCTAAAAGACACCGCTTTACTGAGAAATCCTTCTGTAAATGGCTATTATTTGAGACACTACGCTGTGAAGGATATTGATTGAGAAATAATCTATAAAATATTTATTATCTCCGGTACTTCAATAAAAATTAAATAAATCAAAGTAAATACCCAAAAAAAAACAAATATAGACACTAATATTCTAAAAGTTACATTGAAAATGGGTATCAATGGGAATATAAAAAAATTGTCTCAAATAAGTAGCCATTGAACCACACAATAGATCTTATTGCGTGCATCATAAGATATGTACACTTTATAATTAACAAAATTAAGTTTGAAAACACAACCCTGTAAAATATTACATATGGAATCAGAACACACGTGGCAGATACATCTGTTATCTTCAAAAACATAATTTTCACTAAGATAGTATCAAATATTCATAGTGTAAAGACTTTTAATTGCAGACAATTAAATAAAATAAAATACCAATGTAATCATATATTATTTCATTTTTTTGCTAGCACAGAACATGATTTGTCCAGTTTGTCCCAAAATTGATTAAAAATGTTTGCTGGGTAGATTAGTTTTTGAGGATAACCGATTACCTAAATAGTCAGAATACTTTGGAAGATATTTAAGCAAGATTAAGTCTTTTAAACTCTAATAAGCTCTTAAGATGGATAGATTGCATTTCCTCTACTGATTATATATCTTAAAGAAGTAAAACTAACATAAAATATTGCCCAATACCGATCCTTTAGTGTGTTTCTGTCAAATATACAAACCCAGGTTTCATTTGCTTATCGTTGATGGTGTTACAACTAAGACATTTTGTCCTTCATGTAAATAACGGCATGAGGAAAAAAAATCAACGCATAATGTAATGTGAGCGTAGCAAGTGAGTGAGAAGTTGGAAAAAAGGGCTAAGTAGCATAGAAAAGATAATAATTATTCGAGATAATTATTATATATTCCAAATCAAATAAGGGATAATTATTACAGTAAAATTTGCATTTTAAATCAAACAAAGAAATTGACCTAGTTATTGCATTGTTTGATAATTGTTTAAACTTAGAAAAGCACGTCAAACAGAAACTGTTATTGTAATGCAATATAGGACCCACAATTCAGCGAAAACACGACCTTGGCACTATAACCGGCATTAAAAATATGAGCTCGATAAAAACTAGAAAACTGGAGCAGCCAAGTGAGTAGTCAGTGATAGCAGGGCACCGTAACTGCCCGCTCAGGGCAGTGATCGCCGGACGCGATAGCGTCCAGTACGCGATCAGTACGGACAGTCGGTAATTCTCCGGGGAACGCTTATCATCCGGCCTAGTATCGCGTGTAGTCCGGTTATTGTGGCAGCTCGTAAGTTCGTACCTCAGGAGGAGACCCTCAACTGACCGAGTTCCAGAAGACTGAACGTGTCGTGGTTGAAAGCCCTAATACACACATAAGGTAACAGATTTCTTTATACTAACCTGTGTCATTATATTAGTACAACTGTCAACTCTTCACTCTCTTGCTCCTCGACTTCCGACGCGCAGAATAACGTGTTAACGATTGTATTTGTAACTTCAGGTTAGATTCAATATATTGTTGACTCTAAATTAGTTTTTTTATGTTCCTTTCGTCCGACTCTCTAGAGACTAGGAGAACACGAGATTCTGCATATGCATATCTCCGGCTTCAAAAGTAAGCCCATAACCTCTGCTCTTTACAGGACCTGAGACCTAGGAGTCCTTACCCCTATCCCGAAATCCCTTATCTTCTCGTAAATCCACGAAGACGAGCCAGCCCTCCACACCAGTGTGACCAGTATTCCTTGCAGCCGCTCGCAGGGTTAGCATCCCTTGAGGATCTATTGTGTATTTCATTTGGTGACAGCGTTTTCCTTACCTTCACATAACGCTCCCATTCCTATTATTTTACAGTGGTGACACCGGAGTCGCCTCATATTATTACAATAAGTTCTGACCCTTATATGTTGCACTGTGGTACAATGTGACACTGATATTGCATAGAAGTATGTGTAAGTGTTTTTAGTGTGAAATTTGACATTAAACTTGAAAAAATCGCTACTGAAATTGGTAGTTCATTAAAAGACGCGTATTTTAATAACTGATCATCGAGTACACATATTTTTCAAAACGACCGAAATGATCAAAATAACAATATAAAAAAAATAGGTAATCTAAAGTAAATTCAACTTCAAGCTACGGACATAATAAACACAAGTCACCGCGTGATAGAGGTCCTGTCATTTCAGAAAGCATCTAATTTGCATATTATCGCACTGGACAGAGATCAAAATTCGAAATTTCCACCTAAGCCGCCTAAAGTGCAGAGAAGCCATATCGTATTCTCTGCACTTTTGTTACAGTCGTTATTTTTAGCTATTATTACGTTTACTTTGTTATTTTGTTTACTACATCTTGGTCTGTAGATAGTTCTATTACTATGTGATCATCTAAGATTCCATGGTATGTTTCCATTACTACTTCATTTTTATTGTTCTGAAGCTATTTTCTTGTGGCATTGTAAATTAATTACTATTAAACTGGGAATAAGCCAGTTAATTAAATTATTTTAACACAATTAAAGATAAAAATACGTTTATTGACGTTTCAATTTCCACTTCGGAAATCGTTCTCAAAATACAAACAGTAAATTAAACAAAATTTGTTTAATTTACTGTTTGTATTTTGAGAACGATTTCCGAAGTGGAAATTGAAACGTCAATAAACGTATTTTTATCTTTAATTGTAGCTTATTCCCAGTTTAATAGTAATTAATACTTCATTTTTATTTACCATAATTTTTTGTAAAATAATATCCACATTTACTGTAAAATAATTATGCCAAATTGTCATTATTCCCCTAGCTAATTCACTTAGTCATAGATAGTCATCATTTTTCATATGTGGAGAAAGAGTTTATAGGCTCTTGTTTTCGTAGAAAGCTCTTATTTATATATTTTTTTTAATTTTCTACTATCGCTTTGAGTTACTTCTCAATGTACTTTTTTGTTTCTTAATGTAGTCTGTTTAAAATTTGAAGAATTATTCCTGCAACATACTAATCATTTTGAATTATTATTTAGGTCATCATCATCCTTATCAATGGCGTTACAACTCTTCGTGAGTATTTGGCGCGTTTACTATTCCCTTCCATGTTTGTCGGTCCTGTGCTACTATTTCCCATTGCTCACACCCATTTTCTCCAGATCTTCTCTTACTGCATCTTTCATTTTACTTATACGCTGATTATATTTACGTCGTTATAGGCATTTCTATACGGACCGTATCCAGATTAACATGGCGAAACTGTCTCTGTCTCGAGCTATTCTAAAGAGTTGCTCAGCTTTCTTTATTCCTGTCCACTCTCTGATTAAATCGGTCTCCCCTTACTACGTGTCCAAAATAGGCCATCATTCTACGTTTGATTATCAAGCAGCTCGCGAGCAGCATTTGCTCTCTCAAGGACTGCCACATTTGTCAGAATAGCCGTCCATGGAATTTTTAGTATACGTCTGTGCAGCCACATTTCAAAGGCCTCCAGACGATTAATGGTGGATATTTTTAATGTCCATGCTTCGACACCGTATAAGAGGACTGACCAAATGTAGCATTTAACCATACGCTTTCGAAGTTGAAGTTTCAAGTTATCATTACAGAAGAATGACCTCATTTTTAAAAATGTAGTGCGGGCTATCTCGATTCTACATTTTATCTCTTGATTTGGATCTAGTTGTTCAGTTGGCAACCAAGATATTTAAAACTGGACACTCTTTGAATTATATGACCATCAACATATAATCGTGCATCTTGATGTGCTAAACGGCTAAACATCATGTGTTTTGTTTTTGAACAATTTATGTTTAGGACAAACTCTCTTCCCACTGTATCAATGGCGTTTAAAAGGCATTGTAATCCATTCATGTCATCACTTAAAATAACTGTATCGTCTGCATATCTGATTATATTTATCAGAATTCCATTAACTTTCACGCCCCATTCCAAATTATGCAGAGCTTCTTTAAATATTCTATCTGAATATAAATTAAATAACAGTGGGGATAGTATACAACCCTGTCTGACACCTCTTTGTATTTTACATATTTCTGTCAATTTTCCGTTTATGCAAGCTGTCGCTGTTTGACGCCAGTATAACTTTTCTATGAATCTGCAGTAATACATTTAGTGTAAAGAGGGCGTCCCGAGTTCCCAGTCCATTTCTGAAGCCAAATTGTGTTTCATCCTGATCTTCTTCACATTTATCTCTGATTCTACTGTGGATGATGCGTAGAAATATTTTAAAAGTGTGGCTCATAAGGCTTATCATTCTATAGTCGCTACAGTTTTTCGGAAGTTGTTTTTTTGGTAGTGTTATGAATTCGGACTTTAACCAATCTTCAGGGATATCACCAGTCGAGTAAACATCATTGAAAAGTTTGACCAGTATTCCAATGTTCTCTTCATTTATAAGCTTTAACATCTCTGTCGGTATGTTATCAGGGCCAACGGCTTTCTTGTTCTTTGCTAACTTTATAGCATGCGGTCTCTAGATAATAAAAACAAAGTTGAATTTTCTTCAAAGAGACCTTTACGAAAGTCGTGTTACTGTTAATAAATTGTCCTGAAGCTATTTTCTTGTGGCATTGTAAATTAAATATTAGAATAAGTGAACATCAATCTTATATTAAAAATAAAGAATTTGATAGATCTCAAATATGTAAACACGCATGGGATAATGAACATAGGGTTCAACGGAATAATTCAAATGTAGTCCTAAAAGAAACGGATGGTAAAAAAAGAAAAATTAAAGAAGCGGCTCTAATTATGCTAAATGAGGCCAATTGTGTCGCAAAATTCCTCGGCAGAATGTAGTAGGATCTGGTTACCAAAATTGAAAGAGGAAGTCATTAATAAGAAAATACCAGTATTAGTAAGTCAGTAACATATAGAGGATACATCATTTATGTTTTTTAAATAACTTAACATATAAAATCAGAATTTTGATGTTTGTTGAAGGTAAACTAAATTCACGAACAAATACTTACAATGTCGGAATAGTATTATGAGGTTTTTTTCCTGGTTTTTCCCTCATAATTTACTATGAAATCACTAACAGGAGGATTTTACTGTCATCATGCCATGTGTTTGTCTTTTTAAAGACGAATTACATGCTATGATTTTTTTTTTCTGGCGGATATTCTCAAGTTAAAGTTGATTTCATGTAATCGAATGAACTATCTTATAACTAAAGTCGTCCCAGGAGCGCAACTCAACAATATTGGCAATATCATTTTAAAGTCGTCTACTTTAAAATGTATAATGTATGTCTGAATTGTCAATATAAATGAGTCAGATAAAATTCAATTATTAAAAGAATTTTTCACTATGTAACAAAAAACAAAATTTGTTTAATTTACTGTTTGTATTTTGAGAACGATTTCCGAAGTGGAAATTGAAACGTCAATAAACGTATTTTTATCTTTAATTGTGGCTTATTCCCAGTTAAATAGTAATTAATGTTAATAAATTGAAGAACAAAATTGAGAGAGATTTGGATATTAAAGTATAAGAAGCCTCGCTACGAATAAATTCTTCGAAATATGAATTTCCGTTGGAGGAGAGCACAGGACAACAGAAAATTTGTCAACGTTTAATAATAGTGCATGCTGGTGGTAAAATGGGATTTATTCCAAACGCGCTTTTAATATTAAGCCTGGTAGTAAATCTGGTGACTACCACTTAGAAATAAATGCCACGAATTACCGCAAATGACTAAAGGAAAAACTAATTCCAAATTTACCCCCTAACTCAGTGGTTGTTTGCGATAATGCCTCATACCATTCGGTACAAGTGAATCCTGCGCCTAAACGAAACCGTTTAGGTTTATAACTTGATTGTATTATTAACAGAGACCCTCGGATTACTATAGCTATTCCTTTTCGAGTTAATTTTACTTCCTTACACAAAAGTAGACACTACCAGACTATAGCTACACTATGATTGTTAACAGTATATAAAATATGTACAATTTATTTTATGATAAATAAAAATAGGAATAAAATTATTGCACCAAAGATATGATTCTAATTGCAGTACGTAAAAAATATGATTACAAGTGTTAAATAACACTGAAAAGGTACGTGGAAGAAGGGATTTGGTTTACATTTTGAGATATTTTCTAGAGCCATCTATTGAGTAGTTTTCAAACTATTGCATATATGAGAGTTATGTGAATACAATTCACTTTGGAAATCATATTTTCAAACAAATATCACTATCCCTCTTTCACCACGTTATCTCTTCAATTTAAAGAATACACAAAAAAAAGTTTTATCAACAATATCTCACTTTTTGGTCATTAATGCAGATGGTAATGTTTCGGTTATTTATTATTTTTGTTATCTTTTGCAATACAAATAAAGACAAAAATAATTGTAGAACATTATTTTGAGATCGATAAAAAAATAAAAGATGGTGCCATGCCAAAAGTACGTCACATATTATTATTAAAAAAAGTTACGTAAAACGTCACATCAAATGTTTCGATTTACCTAAAATATTATATATTACGTGACTTTTGACATAAAACATAAAATTTTAATATAATACATGATATTCAGATGTTTTACGTGATGATTCGACATAAAAAGTGACATTTGACGCGAGACGTGACATTTTATGCGACTTTTGGCATAATACTTTGATCAAATCTTTAATTTTTTTTACATTTTTACGCCATTTTACATTTTCAAAAATTCAAGTAAAGTTACTTTTTTACCATTTTTCTTTATAATTATAATTTTTTTCTCTAGAAAGTTTCTTTTGAGAGAAAGTTTGTTCGGAGACGTCCCAAGGAGAAATACAAGCCCGACTGCATTGTGTCCACCATCAAACACTCACCATCACTCATGGTCTGGTCTGTGGTATCCGACAAAGGTACAGGCCGTCTCTACCTGGTGGAAAACACGATAAGACAAGACCAGTACCGGAACGTACTCGAGACGAGACTTTTGCCACAGCTGCAGGAATGGTTTCCTGGAGAAGAGGAACCCATATTTATGCATGATGGTGCTCTTTAACGCAAGGCTAACAGTATTTTAACTTATTTAAAACAAATATTAAAGTTTTTGACCGACCAGGCAACTCACCTGATGTGAACGCTATTGAGAATGGCTGGGAACTACTGAAAAGGGAGATTGCGAAAAGAAAATACCTTACTATAGTTTATTTTTATGAACGAGAGAGTAATTAGCATAATTTTAACTGGTACCTCCGACCACTCCATGGGCGTGCTCAAGATTAATTGAAAAATTACTTTGAATAATTGTAAAAAATAAATGAATTATTTCAGTGTTATAAAGTGTTATGTGTATGTAAACAAAAGTGACCTCTTTTATCACACACTATATTAGAACTGACTGGCCTACATTAAAAAGGGTTTTAAAAAATTCACATTTTTTTAATTTTTAAAAATTACAAAAGAGAAAAAGAGTTTTTAAAACCGTCTAAGTTATGTTAAATAGAAGAATAAAAATATTAATATAAAACTTACAGCTACTTGTTACAAATCCAAATCAGATTAAGAAGATGAACTTTCAGAACCAAGATTTATAATAACTGGCTCGATCATTTTATCAGTAATATTGTCCAGCTTCCACATTTTTTCCTCTTCTTTAATAGTGTGATTTACTGCCTTTTCCCAGTTTTCAGGTTTTACATTATTTACGGCCTCCAAAAACAACTGTTTAACATCATGAATTTTAAAAGTGGTATTTTTTCTTGAAACTTCACTCTTTATCTGTGCCCATACCAGTTCAATCGGGTTTAATGCACAATGATATGGTGGGGATCTAAGTACCGTCATTCCACGATTTTTGGCAATTTCATCAATTTCGTATTTTTTAAATTTTTCTTTATGAAGGGCACACAACGAATAAAGTTCCTTTCTTATAGATCCGGGATGGTACGTAATATTTTTTGAACTCAGCCAATTCTGCAAGTCTTTTTTTAACCACTCGGTTGTGGGCAGTCCTTCTATAAGTCTGGAGTGATAACTTGCATTATCCATTACTATTACACAGTTCTTAGGAAGAAGATCTATCATTTGTTCGAACCATTCTTGAAAGACATCAGCGTTCATGTCTTCATGGTAGTCAATGTGTACTATTATCAGCCTGCGTTCCTTTCCTGATGGTGGGTTTAAACCAGTAGATAAGTTTCCATAACGTACTTCGACTCATTTCTGGGTAATCCTTATCATCTCGAACTGAGACAAGAACTTTATCCAATGTTGGAAATTCTTGTCTAAAGAAGAATTCATGCACTTTCCGTCGAAGTCCTTCTTTAAAATGATATTCTATTTGAAATTTTGGTTTCCTTGGAGCATTACGTGGCATTTGAAAACTACCACATTTCTCTTCTTTAATAACTCTGTAAATCGTAGATTTCCCAACACCAAGTGTACTGCTAACTAACTCAACGGTCTCATCAACACTTTCACATAAACGTTTGTCTGTAAATGATTTAAAACAATTAAATATTAATGTTTTTTCATTAACTGTTAAAGGACCAATTTTTCGGCGTTTACACGGCACTTACAAATTTTCCATAACACTAGTATACACAATAAACTGCACCTTGCAACTGAAGTACCTACTTTTAGTGAACTGTTAAGAATTTTGAATACGCCACTTTAGAAGGTAATTATCTAGTCAATTACTGTCGTAGATTCCTGGAATTAAAGAATTAAATGTTTGATTGTTGAAACCCTTACTTCGTGGAATGCACTCATTTCAGATAAAATAAAACGTTTTATTTTATCTAAAGAATTAAACTTTATTTTGCAAATAGGTAGGTACTTATTGAACTTTTATTGGTTATATATAACCAATAAAATAAACATCTTACATTTCTTGCAAATTCATTAGTACCTGTTAACCTCCATCACTCCGACACTGGCAACCTTATTTAGGGATTAGTAACCCTCACAACTATTGTATTCTATTCTGCTCCAACCTTTATACCTGGTGGTCATACTCAATTTAAAATTGTTTTCCTATATACTTCTGTAAACTTGTTGACAAATATCTGTTTTTCATTGAGTCACCCGTATCAACAGTTTAGGGATTTGCATACATAATTTATTGTTTTATTACTCTCTCATACATAAAATACACTCTAATGAAAGGGAGTTACTTAAAACACTCATATATGAGTGGAATCATAATCCTCACCTTCAGGAAACTATTCAAGCCTTTATCGAGAGCATGCCTCGACGTGTTCAAGCTTGTTTAGCAGCCAAAGGTGGACATACAAAATATTCAATTTATCTCTAGTTTGTAAAAATTATACTTTTTAATAAATAAAACTTTTTTTGGTACAGTTTAACTACACTTCATCTAATTTATATAACGATGCACGTCATCGGCGTCATAGCCTGTGACGTCACATGATACCAACACAAAATATTTAGGGTGTAGGTGTGTTCTTTTTTAGAATCACCTTACCGAGTACACTGACATTACAGCCACTAGACATATTTTATTATATACGTGTAGAAATCATATTTTAAAATTTCTATTAATCTTAACTTGAAGAAATACACAATAATATGTTTCATTTAATTTGTATAAATGCATTATAAAGCGTTTTTATCAAGAACATTCATTCGGAACACACTGTAACTGTAATCGAACGAAGGTAAAATTTTGGCATTGGTAACACTTATTTGACAGTTGCGGTGTTGACACTTTTTGTACTTCATTATTTTGAATTTTAAAGTGAATATCTCTTGTTTTATATTTTTATTTATCTAATAAAATCTGTTCTTTTTAGAACAAAATTAGTGTGTTTTATTTCAAAAATGTCACGTAAGAATTTAAATAGGCGTTGTAAAAATATGGTAATGCTTTTGCAATAATTATGTAATCTATTTGATTTAAAATGGAGTCAGGATTTCTTTATACTTTGGCAACTATGTCAACTTCGATCTCTGATGTAGATAATGACGTAAGTCGTTATCTAAATTAGATGAAGTATACCTAAGAGTTAATATTCACAAAACAGAACAAACCAGTAATTTTTTTCAAATATATTCATAATCATGAGAGAAATAACTTCATATAATAAATTTTTCCTTACTTAGCCTAATAATTTGGCCAGGTACTGTATATAATCGTCTAAGATTTTGTAAAATTTAATATTGGCGCCATTTTATAACTGAATCAATGCTTAAAATAGCTTGAAACGTTAATAAAACTTGTTTTTAATCATCAGTAATAGTAAAATAAAATATTGTTGATCTACTTTTCGAGATTTCTAAATTAGTCACTACTATCTTCAAAATAATATTAAAAAAATATAAAACACAATATTTGTAATTTAACATCAATTCACAAGTTTTTAATTCGAAGTGTCTACTTAACCGCCATGCATCAATAATATACACCTAAGCGGTTACGCAGACACTCCATTCTAACAAATTCGATTAACAAAGAAATAACAAAACAACTAATGATATCACTAGTAACTATTATACTTTTTTTTATACACTAATCAGGAAAAAATTTGAGGGCGAGAACTTTTTTTGTAAAGGTTTACCTCGCCCTTATTGACTATTCAATTATTGTAAAACTACGAATTGTTTTGATAATCTTTTTTCTTTTCTTGGAAATTGGTCCGTTTCAATATCTGTTACAGATCTAGTTTGAAATACTTGGTTAATTTTTGGCGGAGACCTATTTTCGAGCGTAACATATGAAAATTATCTTTATCTCTTTACAAAGAGTCGAGGTGCATACGTTATAATCGATTTAATTGTTAACAAGATGATTTTTACATTTGTATAAAACTCAAGACATATTTTTGTTCCAACATTATAACATTAGCGGCGATATATTAACCAAACACGGCACACCATCTCAGATGATGAGTACGAACAATATCTACTCACACTTTTTAGCTGCAGGAGGATGAAATGCGAAAACCACTCACCACTCTCAAAGGCGAAAACCACTCACCACTCCCAAGTAGGCACGCGGTCACCTCTCCTTGACTTGTTTTCTTTCTACACCTCTACGGCCCTCTATTTTGCCTTTAAGGATAATGTTTAACAGTCTTTAGCAGTTCTCTGTCTTTGTTGACGCTCCTTAGTACTTCTTCATTAGTTTTTCTTGCTGTCCAAGGTATTTTCAGCATTCGTCTATGAACCCACATTTCCAATGCTTCAATTTTGTTCATGATCGATACTTTTAGCGTCCACACTTCTGCACTATACAAAAGTACAGACCAAACATAGCAGATAACCATTATTTGCCTTAGTTCTAAACTGAGATGATTTATTGCAAAGAAATGACTTCATTTTCATAAAAGTAGTTTTAGTCATTGCTATTCTACGTCTTATTTCTATGTCTGGATCTAGTTGGTCCGTTATCACAGTTTCCAAATATGTCATTTTGTGAACTCTCTCAACTTGGACTCCGTTCAACTGAAGTTTTGCATCGGGAGTGGGTCACGACTAAACACCAAAAATTTGGTTTTGTTTGAGTTTATTTTAATGCCCATTTCCTCTCCTACCTCGTGAATACGATCAAGCAGAATTTGAAGACCTTCAATATTATCTGATAGAATTACTGTATCGTCTGCATATCTAATCACATTAAGTAGTTCCCCGTTGATTTTTATCCCATATGTTTGTCTCTCAAGTGCCTTTTTAAATAACTGGTCCGAGTAAACATTGAACAATGTTGGCGACAAAATGCAACCTTGTCTGACTCCTCGTTATATGAGGATTTCATCGGTGTAGTTATCTTCAATTTTTACGATAGCAGTTTGATTACAGTACAAATTTTTAATGACACGAATATCCTTGTCATCTATTCTGATATTTTTCAGTATTTGCATTAATTTTATATGCTGTACTTTATCGAATGCCTTTTCGAAGTCCACGAAACATGCAAATACATCTTATCTTTGGTCACGGCATTTTTGTAATAGGATGTTAAGCGCAAAAAGTACCTGGTTCCCATAGCATTTCTAAAACCAAATTGGGTATCTTCAAGATCTTCTTCGCATTTGTGTGGCTCATGAGGCTAATTAATCGATATTATGAGCATTTTTTCGCATTGTGTTTTGTAGGTATTGCTATAAAGATGGATTTGAAACAATCTGCGGGAATCACTCCGGTGTTATATATTGAATTAAAAATTTTTACTACTACTTTTATGTTATCATTCTCTATTAGTTTCAGCAACTCAGTTGGTGTATCATCTGGACCATAAGCTTTTCTTATTTTAGCATTATTTATAGCATGTTCTACTTCGCATTTCATAATTTCTGGCCATCAGTACAGTTTTAATCAAACTCGGCAATATTATTCCTGTCATCTTCAAACAACTCTGATATATACAGCTGCCATTCTTTTCTTATTTCTTGCTCATTTACAATAATTTTGTTATTAGTGTCAACAAGTACATAGGGAAATCGTTTTTTAAATATATTACTGTAGCACAGAACTACTGACATTAAATGGACCATAATTATTACTAGCATATGCGGACGACATTGACATTGCGGGAAACACAGTCACCAATGTAAAGGAAACTTTCAATAAATTAGATATAGAGGCAAAAAATGGGCTAGGGGTCAATGAAGGAAAAACCAAATAGATGTGCATGAACAGCCAAAAAAGAGACGAGATAAAATAGAGCAAAATGTAACAATAGATTCATAACGTTGAAAGAGTAAAGAGTTTTAAATATCTCGCAGCGACAATAATCGCAAATAACGATATCACAAAAGAAATAAAACGGAGAATTCAAGCAACAAACTGATGTATGTATAGCCTCCACAACACTATTAAATCCAAAAGCCTAACACGATTATCAAATATTAGGATATATAAAACAGTGACTAGACCTGTGCTCATGTATTAGTGCCAGATGTAGATGCTGACAAAAGCAATGGAAAGAAAACTTTGATGGTTTGAGAGAAAAATCTTTTTTGGACCTTATCACGGCCCGAATATTAACCAATACCGAATAAGAACAAATGCCGATGTCAAACAGATGTGTAGGGCTAGCGATGTAGCCCAAGAGGTTAAATCCCAACGTCTAAGATAGGTTGGCCATGTCCACAGACTCCGACAGGGAGAAGGCAAGTAGGACGACCAAGAATATGATGAAGAGATAACGTATAGTCATATTTAAGAACAATGAAGCTACCCACTGACCCAAATATCATAGAAGATCGTTCGAGGTGGAATAACTGACACATAGTGTGACATAAAATCTAGTTTGGATTTATCTTCCGACCACAGTCCAATTATAGTAACACTCTCTTACGCATCAATCTTCAAGAACCCCATTTCAAAATTCTGCACAAAAAACACAATCTAGGACAAACTTCAAAATTAATTAAACACCACCTTAAACTTAAACACAAGGCTAAAGGAAGGCTCTGTTATAAGCTGCTGTCTAATACCTCACAATTTCAATACAGAATGCTACATGCTAGCAACTCTAGTATTAAACAGGCCGATAACAAAAAACAGCCTGTTACACAGAAAAGAATTATTAATTGAGAAGAGAAAAGCTAGGAAAAGATGGCAAAGATCAAGACTACCTTCCAACCTTGCAAGACTCTCGAAATAATACTTGTCAACAGTAAATCACCACGTCACCACTATGTCTTAAAAGAACGAATGTTTAAGAGTATTTGCAGAACATTTAGCTAAAGTTTTCACTCCACTTCCATTACATGACGACGAAGATGATGAAGAAATTCTGGAATATCTGGGCAGTCCTCGCCAAATGAACTAAATAAAGTCATTTGAAGTAATGTAAGTGATCCAATATAATCAAATAAGCGGTACCATACACTAGTCTACTAAATTAGGAGGTTTGTCTTTTTAGTCTTGCTAATAGTCGTTTAGAGGGCGCCACCAATAAAACTTTCCGACACAAATGTAACCTCAATCTTTTGTTGACATAAATCGAGAGTTTCATTGCGATATAAGTCGTGTAGGTACAGTGAATTTTTGAAATTAGGAAGTCGGTTGAAAAATGGATCTTAGGGATCTTACACCAGGACAATGGAAATGCTAACACTGCCCAAAAGATAATAGAGTTTTTGGAGCTTCAAAATATCGAATTGCTAAACCATCCACCGTACAGCCCTGTAATAAGTCCCAACGACTTCCTCACGTCTCTAAGATCAAGAGTTCAATGCGTGCGCAGCGATCATCATTAACGTCTATGTCCAGTTTGTAATATATTCGGTTATGGATGATTTTTAGTAGTAACTGTAGCACATGAGACATCAAGCTAATGGTGCGGTAATCGCTGCATTCTCTTGCGTTTTTCTTTTTGGGGAGACAAATAAAAATCGACGTTAACCACTCTGTGAATAATACGCCTGAACTATAAATTTGGTCCAAGAGTATCATTAAAACATCAATGTGCTTCTCATCTAGAAATTTTAGGAGTTCTATAGTATGTTAGGTCCAAGGCTTTTCCCACTCTTCGTAATATTTCTTCTTTTGTAATATATGGACCTATTTCTTCTGACGTAAGTTCTATGTGCTCCTGATCTCTTTCATCATCGAACAGCTCGTCGATATATTCTGCCCATCTTTGTACTTTCTCGCCCGTCTGTGTTATAGTAATCCCGTGTCTATCCAGAAGTACACCAGTGGGATTTTGTTTTCTTAGTCCTGTCAGTTCTTTAACTTTCTTGTGTAGGTTAATCAGATCATATTTATTTTGAAGGTCTTCGATATCTTTGCATTTTTCTTTAAAGTATTTTTCTTTTGCCTGCTTTATCATCTTCCTGATTTCGTGGTATATATCTCTGTATTTGTTGCTGTCTTTGTTGTAAATATGTCTCCGTTGTTCCATTATATTGAGTATTTCGTTATTCGTCCATTCTTCTTTTCTCTTTGCGGAAGTCTTTAGTATTTCTTTACTGGGTTCCAGTAGACAGTAGTAGGGATTCTTTGATGTCTTTTAATATTCTTAAGGGTACCTTTATGGCTATATGCAAAACTAAAAAGACAAATCTCATTGACCTGCGTGAAGGAAAAAAGGTATATGCCTCTATATTCCCCGATGTACCACAAGCCTTCGACAAAGTATGGCATAATAGACTGTCATATAAGATAAAGAAATTTCCGACTCAAATGTATCTCTTCTTAAAATCTTACCTGCAATATAGATGCTCTCAAATCAAAATAGAAAATGCAGTAAGGAACTAGAAGCTAATTAACTCAGGAGTACCACAGGGCAGTGTGCTAGGGAGGTTTCTATACCTTATTTACACAGCTGCCCTACTAACAGATAACGATCTACATTCGAAGTTCATACTGCAATCATGGTCGCCTACAATGATCCTGTACATGCTGTTCAAAACCTACAAAAGCACCTTAATATTATAGCAGTGGTTCAATAAGTGGAAAATCAAAATTAATAATACTAAAACAACATAAACTACATTTACCACAAAACATTGCAATGTCCCACTTTCTTCAATAATAACCCTATGCAAATCCAACCAGTGGTAAAATATCTTGGATTTGACCTGGATCAAAAACTAACTTGGAGAGATCATATCAAAGCTAAAAAACAACAAGCGGTGGAAAGAATGTTTCCACGTGAATATAACAACATTCCTTGTATCGGAATCATTTAGTTATATTACCAGAGACCTAAAGATGCATAGCATCAAATTGTAGTATACGAAACCGGTCGTCCGAGGTAGAAAGAATTTTTTTACCTACATCGTATTTTAGTCCATTTTTTCGATACGCTATCTTTGACACTCCATTCTCAGGTTATGTAAATAGCCGAAAACTGACACAAATGTAACATAATAAGAAAATTTAACTCATATTACAATACTGAGAAGATGAAGGATAATCTATAGCAAATCTTATTCTACGATTTTTTGCTGTGATTTAAAATGCGTTGTTAGTTATTTTTACTGTTTTATATATAAAACCTTCGTATACGAGCCTCGAATCTTTGCTGAAGAAATAATAATTTAGCAAGTACATACAAGACATACTTAATTAAATTTAAAAAAAAAATTCAGTCCAATCAACCAGTCAAAGATCAACATTTACAACACTCAAACTTTTAAGGAATCATCATGTATTTCAAACCAATATTTATTTCTTTTGGAAAAACACATATAAACAAACTTATAAAACAATCAGATAACACAGCTATTTGTAAGATAATCGTAAATTAAAGGAAAATAATAAACTAACTTTTGCATTAAAAAACGAATATATGCCTTATATGGGGTTAACGGATGTGAAAAGGGGAACGATTAATTGAAACTGTGGAGCAAGAATGTCTCAGAAGCGACATTCAAGTCGTCAAAAGATAAACAGCTCGCCACGATCGTTTCGTTGTTCAAGAAGCTAGAAGAAACCCAACAGTTTCTCACCCTCAACTCCAAAGGCACGTTTTGAAGGCAACAGGTGTAAGTTTTCAGATGAAACGATAAGAAAAAGACTTTGTGCCCAAGGACTGGACTAAATTGGTGTCTTTCACACCAGAACTGGACCATTGGAGATTGGTAAAATGTGCTATTTTCCGACGAAACCAGGATTTGTGTAAAATCAGATGACTGACGAATTCGTGTACTTAGAGAGCGAGGAAGACAAGCAAGAACATAAACTGACAAATATATTCACATATAAAAAGGAAACAGTGTGATGTTCTGAGGAAGCATTATGATCGGTGAAAAACTTTTCTAATTTCCATCTTACCACCTTACAACAGCTCACAGGTATGTTGATTTAGTTCTAGAACCTGTAGTTGGGCTCTAAAAATATGGAATGGAAGAAAATGCATGATAATACACCTCCACATACCAGCAGGGTGACTATAGAATTCCTTGAAGCAGAATATATCACATTTCTGGAGTGGCCTGCTTGTACACTCGACCTAAACCCTATAGAGCATTTGTGGGATATGCTCAAAAGAAGAATTAGAGCTCGCTGGGATAATCCACAAACATGGCACAACAAATTGTTAACAATTGCTTTCATAAGGGCTATGATTGATAACACTGACTACTAAAAAAAAACAATCTTCTTCTTCTTCTTCTTCTTCTTCAGCCTGTGTTCGTCCACTGCTGGACATAGGCCTCTTCCATTTGCTTCCATCGATTTCTACTTTTGGCAATTCTCATCCACTGCTTGCCCGCGACTTGTTTGATATCGTCTGTCCACCTCTTCTGCGGTCTGCCTACTCCTCGCCTGTTCTCTCTTGGTCTCCAGTTTGTTAATCTTTGTGTCCATTTTTCGGGATTATCCCGAATCTCGGGATAATCGGGAATCCCGAAAAAAAAAACAATAAATAAGAACAATTAAAACATTATTCATTTTATATTGAATTGTTTTATGCAAATTATTTTAAAAACAAATAGTTTTAATATGTTATTTCAAGAATTTATCGTTTTCTAATTTTAATCTATTGGTGATTAAATTGCTTTAAAATAAATATTGTTTGACTTCGTATATTGTTTTTTTTAATTCGCTTAAAATAATAAGAAATGTCAGATGATTCCATATAAGTTTGATTGTATGTATACCGATGAACGCGACATCTTCATTTTTTTATATAAATGAAGCAAATCTTCATCATTGGTATAAACGATCTTCAATAACACTCATCCCAACATTCATCTATATTTACAAATTACAAATCAAGTACAAGACAAGTACGTTTCGTAAGTACTGGGAATCAAAATGGCAATTTTAATGTTTAATATAAAATTTATACTGGAAAATAATTTTAAAAATTAGCTAGAGCAGGTCGAGTTTACCAGTTACATCAATTTTAACAATATAATTTCCAAATGCACTTACCCTACACTGTGTATTAGGATTTTTCGATGCAAATCAAATACTTTGTACGAGTATGCACGTGTTTCTCCCTTATCGGGAACAAGGAACTTTATTTATACTTTATTGGTGTCAGGTCAATGGACCTACCTCAATATTGTGCAACGAGTAATGTAGTTGTAATACCAACAATGTAATAAATGAGTCTCCTCTTCTTCTTAACATGCCATACACCAAAGTGCGTAGGCGACTATCTCATTAATAGATATCTGTTCTTGGCGGCGTGACACAGCTCACCTGTATTGTGTATTCCTGTCCATTCTTTAATATTCCTTAACCAGGACAATTGTTTGCGGCCGGCTCCTCTCCTACCTTCGATCTTCCCTTGTAGGATTAACTGTGGTATTTCATATTTTCCTCCTCTCAATATGTGCCCAAGGTAACCAATCTTGCGTTTTTTAATTAATTCAAAGAGTTCTCTTTCCCACGCCGGCTCTACTAAGGACGTCATTGTTTCGAACTCTATCCACCCAAGGTATGCGCATCATTCTTCTCAATGACCACATTTCAAATGCTTCAAGTTTGTTGATAGATGTTTTTTTTCAAAGTCCACGTTTCCATGCCATAAAGCAAGATGGACCATATGTAGCACTTGACCATTCTGTAGCGTATTTCGAAGTTTAGGTGTTGATTACATAGGAGCGGTCTGAATTTCACAAAAGCTTGTCTTGCCATTTGTATTCGGGTTTTTATCTCGTGTTGTGGATCCGATTGGTCATTGATTGTGGTGCCAAGGTATTTAAAAGTTTTCACGCGATTTTATACGATTGTCACCTATGCATAATATCGGGTTTTCTGGAGGGTTTCTGCTAATGACCATATATTTCGTTTTCAAAATGTTGATTTTGAGGCCATATTTTTTACCTATGCTATTCACCCTATCAAGTAATAACTGCTGATCTTCCAAATTATCAGTTATAATCACTGTGTCGTCCGCATAGCGTAGGTTGCTAATTGGTATGCCGTTCACCTTAATGCCTGAGTCTACGAAACAATAAATTAAAGAAATTTTAACTACACACTTGATCAGATGTCTCCGTAACTCTAGTACCAACATCACTGTACGTTTATTAAGGGTACTGGTTGGTAACTGTTGGTGTTGTTGTAAAAAATTTTATAACTGAAGATGGCCAACCATTAGATATTTATACGAAAATAAGAGCCCCTTCTCATATCAGTTGGCCCACCTATGGAATTTGCAGTTTAAGCCGATTATCATAAACAAATTATACTCTGCATGTTTTTTATACGTTCCCATATTAATTAATATGACATTTTTATTAATATTTATTAAAAACATTACCCTTATGGTTTTTATTTATCTTCAACAATAAAAAAATTCACTAATCTCTGATGTTTCAAAATCTCGTGGACCTCTGAACCCTAAAACATTTACCATTTTAATTTCATAGGAAATTGGGCGACAGGGTAGGATTTGCACGTGCTAATGATGTCAAGCATTTCCAATAAACATGACATATTATGTTTCTCTAATAATCTTAAACATTCCAGTTAGTCATCGCATTTTTATTTTATCTCATATTCAAAGATGTAATAAAAATTTACGACTTCCTGTCTTCGCTGCCGATAAGAATTGCTGTGTAAAAATGTAAAATATTTACATTGCACTAATTTGGCTTATAAACCTTTTAAGAACTGAAGAACTGAAGAATAAATAAATAACAAATCAATGTATTATAGAAAAATAATAAAATTTTGGTTTTAAATTCAGCAAAATATAATGAAAAAGACAGCAAATATTTGATTTCATTTGATTTGATTTCGACCTAATAGGTCTCATCAGAACAGTTATTCATAGGCTGTCTCAACGTGAAAGATCAATATTTTCTGTCTTTTAAAAAGCAACATTAAAATGGCTTCGATATGGACGCAATAGCGACATATGATAATAAATCCGTAAAATAGTTTCGAAACAGAATTCAGATTTCTGCTTTAATCTGTGCTTTCTAAAAATTGCAAAGCAAAACAGACGTTGATGAAGGTGTTAAAAGAGACATGGGAAATCTAAAATTTGTATTCCACGACATATCTTTTCAACTAAGTAGAAATCTTTAGCGAATTGGTTTCTTGTACTCGTACAGAGTAGATTCGAATAAAATGAAAAAGACAGCAAATATTAGATTTCGCGCAAACAGCGCCTATGTATCTGTTGATACGTATTTCGACCTAATAGGGTCTCATTTGAACAGTTATTCATAGGTGTTTTCAACGTGAAAGATCAATATTTTCTGTCTTTTAAGAAGCAACACTAAAATGGCTTCGATATGGACGCAATAGCGACATCTGATAATAAAACCGTAAAATAGTTTCGAAACACAATTCAGATTTCTGCTTTAATCTGTGCTTTCTAAAAATTGCAAAGCAAAACAGACGTTGATGAAGGTGTTAAAAGAGACATGGGGAATCTAAAATTTGCATTCCACGACATGTCTTTTCAACTAAGCACAAATCTTTAGCGAATTGGTACAAGTACAATCTGTACGAGTACAAGAAACCAACCACTAGTTTATAATTAGAATTTTGTCAGAACTTGGTAAAAACTATGCCTCGAAGAATTGTGGATGTCATTAAAAATAATGGGGATGTTACTCAGTGGTAAATTTTCACATTTTTTTTGTTAATATTATATATTTTATGCGTTTTTTTAAATTTATTATTATTCTGCTTAATCAATAGTTTTCATTATGTTATAAAATATTTTCTATAATTAGGAACTTCAAAAATGAATTTTAATTTTCTTCAATCAATCTAACGTTAGGCCAACTGTTATGGGAAGAGGCTCGTATTGTCGCCAGTGTCATTTCTGCGTATACAATTCATTGCCTTTGTAATGTAAACATAGCAAGAAAATAAAGAGAAAAAAATAATAAGGGGCAGTAGCCTAGAGAAGAGTAAAAATTGTTTAAATAATTATTATATATATCCCAAATTGAATAATGAACAAATAATTCGACATAGATAACGTATACATTTCAAATTAAACAAAGAATGATAACTCAACCTAGTTTAAGTGTTGCACGAGTTCAATATCAGTTTGCAACCATCAGAAAAAAATCACGTTTAAAAACAGAGACCTTTGTTAAAAAAATAACACCGCATGAGTATTGAGTCAGCAAAAGCTCGACCTCGGAAAATGAGAATACTAGAATACGGTTAATAAAAACGAATGAAGTGGGCCAGGGAGTCAATAAGCGCTAGGCACCGGTAGCATTCGGGCGAACGGAGCCAGACTGCTCGGCGGGCAGTAGTTGCCCGGCAACCGTGAGTCCTCGGAGGCGGTAGCGTCCAGTTGTATGAACGCGCTATTTGTATTTCAGCGAGATAATAGTACCGTATAAGTGTCGGGTACCGGGAGTTTCGAAAACTCGTGATAGCGCGCGGTGTTTCCACAACTGAACCTGAATTCCAGTAGGACTGAAGGGCGTATTCATTTGCTAGGGCCTAAATACGCGAAGGTAACTAAATCTATATAGTAACCCAAGTAATATATAGAAACGCAGATTGTCCACCCTTTAATTTCTTGCTAAGGTCTCTTCTCGTCTCCCTTCGCGCCTGGACGAATCTTATGGGTTATAACTGACAGCTTGTTAACCTAATTATAGTATACAGTCTATTTAATACATTTGTAGACTCGAACTTGGTTTTATTGTTCCTTCCGTTTTCCTTCCTTCCTTCTTATCTTTCTAATATTTCCACTTATGCAATTCTCCGGCTTCTGAAGTAAGCCCATAGACTCAACTCTTTACAGGACCTGAGACCTAGAAGTCCTTAACCCTTTTTCCAGACTTCCCTACCCTCCTGAACTCGCGAGGGCGAACCAGCCAATTCAGACTAGTGGGACCAGTAAGCCTTGCCTCCGCTCGCAGGGATAAGCATCCTTTAAAGTTTAAGCCGAGGATGTTATAGGGGTTACAGTAATTTTACCCCGCTAATATTTCAATGGCGACAGTGGATTAACCCCGTTAGTATTACATTGACAACAGCGGTGTTCCCGGCCATTACATCTTATTTTAAATATAACTTCAGTACTGTTATTTTATCAAATCCATAAAAATGCTGTATCTGGACTCGCCCTAATACTTGTAATGGTCATATATAGAGATAATATAATTGTTTTTACATTGTTAAAGCGATATTTCCTAATGATTTCGTATATTAAAATTGCCATTTTGAAATAAACAAATTATATCCGTGTCCTAAAGACATACATTCGACATTCACATCTTTGAAACTTAATATTAATATAAAAAACCAATTGTACAAATAAAATATCAACAGTTTAAATGTTAACTACATGGCACAGTTCTAAACAAAACTTTTCATTCTTGAAATATTTACTAAACATTAGGAAAAGTGTACAGTTTTCAGTAAACTACCAGTTCAATATAATATAATAATTTAGAGTCTTTCAGACTTACAAATAATGAAGTGGAATGTTGATAATTTAAATGTTTGTTAAATTTATGCTGTAAATCACTCAAGATGTACAGAATTGTCAGTACAGTACACGAAATTGGTTTTAAAAAATTAAAAGGGAAAATTCCAATGGTCGATTGCATACCGTAGTTTAAGAAAATGGTTGATACAGCCAGAGTTGGCTGGTGCCAATCATAGAATTCGCTTCTTTTTTCCAGCAGTGTACGTTCCCTTAAAGTGAAATCTTATACCATTGTCCTCTTGTCTGTGGCGCACTCAGGGTGGTTTTGGGGGTTAAAACCCTCCCAAAGCATATAAAGTAACTTGTAACTTGTTTTTCACACACAATACAAAAAATCCAAAAAGCTAATTGAATAATTAAATTACCACTTTATTTAAAGTGGTAAAGTACTTTAAATATATAGAACACAATAGTAATTGTATATATACACAATATAGGCTTATGACAAAAGTAGACAGAACGAGTCTACAGAATATGGATTTACAAGTTGGGTTAATGTAAAACGTCAATAAACTTATTTTAAGTTTAAATTGTGGTTTATTCACATTAAAATGGTAATTACTTTAAAATGCCACAAGAAAATAGCTTCAGAACAATAGATAAGATCTAGATAAGAGAAGGGAGTGTTCCAAAAATGTCGTCAGTCTTACAGCGGCCACCTCACTTTCGGAGTACAGTATGTGCAATAGTCAACTGGGCACAAGTAAGAGGAGAATCTTTAAGCTCTTCATAACAAAGTTGCTCGCTTTAATCTTGAGCACAGCCGTCCTTGGTAGAATACAATGAAGAGACTGATCGTATTACCAAGTACCATTGATATAATTACTGTCTCGCCTGAGGTATGCAGAAAAGAAAAAGGTCACTATATGCGACATTAATGTTTTTAATGAAGAGTGACATATAGAAGGCCTTGTGAGGGGGTAAATTTACCCTTATTGAACCAGAGCTGTGACTAAATGCTTCCTTTTGTCGTCTGATTTACAGCCAGTAGAAGAGTGAATCTTCTTCTTCTTTGTCAACCATTTTCCATCCACTCCTGAATGTAAGTCTCTCCCAATTGCTCTAATCCACTGTTTGCCTGCCACTGCTCTTATGTCATCTTCCCATCTTTTTTGAGGTCTTCCCATGCTTCTTGTTGTCGTCCTTGGTCTCCATTCTAGAATTCTCCGTGTCCACCTGTTGTCATTATATCGGGCTACGTGACCTGCCCAGCGCCATTTCATTTTTGTAATTTCTTTCCACAATATCCCTAATCTTCGTTCTACGTCTTATCTCGGTGTTTCTAATCTTTTCTTTCAGTGATATTCCAAGCATGATTCGTTCCATTGCTCTTTGCGTTGTTTCTAATTTTTTAGCAGATTTTTTGGTAAGGGCTACTGTCTCCAAGCCGTAGGTACAAACTGGTAGTATGCATGTGTTATACGCCTTTCTCTTTAGGTTTATAGTTTGCCGAAAGCACACCATGCCATTTGTGTTCTTCTTTTAATTTCAGCATCTTGATTTGGTTTTCCTATTTTGATAACATCACCTAGATAAACATAATGTTCAACATTTTCTATGCTATGATTTTGTATTGTTACATTTGTCTGCTCTTGGCTCAGTATTTTTGTTTTGCTGTAGTTCATTTTTAAGCCTACCGCTCCTGAAACTGCATTTAATTGTTGTAACATATCATTTAGTTCTTGGATATTATCGGCTATTAAAACTGTGTCATCTGCGAATCTCTAGTGGTTTAAGTATGATCCGTCGACGTTGCTACCCTTATTGTTCCATTCCAGATTCTTAAAAATATCTCCTAGAGCAAGGGTAAATAGTTTGGGAGAGATGGTGTCTCCTTGTCTTACTCCCCGTTGTAGTCTTATGGGATTAGTTTTTGTGCTTTCGTCCAGCTTTATATGCATGGTGGCATTTTCATATATGTTTTTAATTATGTTAGTGTATCTTGAATCTATGCGGGCATTTTCTAGAGATTCAAGCACTGCCCATAATTCGATGGAATCGAATGCTTTAGGGAAATCGACGAACGCCATATGAATTGGAACATTTCATATGGCGTGGAAGAGTGAATACCGAAACATAAAGGATTTGTCGATACGAGGGATACGTGAGATACGATACAAATTTGTAATAAAAACCATCTCCCTAGTGTGATTTGTGAGGATTACTAATCTCTAAGTGAAACCTTAAATTATCACAACAATATTTATTTCATAAAATCCAGGGGGCGTTTCAACATCACTGTCATCATCAGTTTCATGATGACAGTGATGAATACAGAAAGAAAACGAAAAGAAAGAGAGAAAACGAATATATTTAATCTTTCGGAGGATAAAATCACTAGCACTTAAAAAAGATTAAAACATTATTTTAACTATTTTCTAATTTCGTTAATAAATTCAATGATCTATTGATTAATTGTGAAATAACTCTCATAAAAACAATAACAAAATACCTTGAAATACAGTAAAATTACAGTAAAATATATAATCCTTTGATATTCTTACTTCACAAATTCACGAACAGCAAATAATACCAATCGCACGGAATGAATGTTCATAACCAACAGTCCTTATTTATTCTTCAAACAATTAAAAAAAAACCAATATTTCCAATTTCTTATGGGACAAATACACACAAATTAGAAATGTTTGGAAAGGTTTTTAAAACCGCCGCCCAATGTAACATTAGAGCTTAGGTAGTCCAGTGAGAAAATGCCTGGGATGCCAACGTCATACGGAACGTTTCAAATTACTATTTAAAACTATTTAATAGTAGGTTATTAAATAGCCACTTTACCAGTTTTCTATAAGTTAATTTTTAATTAATCCAACGTACACTTTCCATCAACACATGATTTAAGCAACTTTCCAACAGAGGTTTCATCAAAACTATTTGTCGAATAAGAAGCAACCATTGTATGATTCCAGTGTACAAACGAAAAAGTAGAACTAGAAACAAAAAATGAAGAATGTATATGTGGTGGCAGCTTGCTCTTTACATTTATAATAGAAATCATAACTATTTTTATAACGACCAATGCAAGTTTCCAGTAAAATTTTCAATATACCTTCCTAAACTAATCAACCACCCAAAATACATATTCCACTGACTCAAGCAATCACCCCCCAAAAACCAAACGAACGTCAACCAATAAACCCCCACCCTCACATTGCCCCCACCCCCCCCCCTACCCCCCCCCCCCTTCCTCCCCCCCCCACTCTCCCCGACCCACCCCCCCAACTGAAAACCACCGCCTCACACCCCCCACCGCGTATACGCAACGTTGAAACATGACAACTCTACTACCACCCCCCCACCACCACCCACCCCCCGCCCTCACCCCCACCCCCACCCCTCTACCCCCACGACCAAACACCCCCAACCCCATAGTCAACCCATCCCCATGACCTTAAAACCCATACCCCCACCCCCACAATAATTGACCCGCTCTCCAACCCCCCCCAAGCCAGGACCGGTGGTGAACTAACCCCTCTCATCCCAACCCCCCCCCCCCCAACCCCACCACCCATTACAACAAAGCAAAAAAACCCACACCACAACTAAATTAAAACCCCATATATTTAACAATCTCCAACGACGTCCTAGACAAACACCCCACCCCCCACATCTCCCCCCCATTGTGAAAAACCTTGATCCCATATCAAATCCCCATAACAAACCATGATCTCGTTAACTTAGAGCAAATCATACAATCAGACTCAAGGTCTTATGATCTAACTAAGGCTAGTTACTAAAAGCTGTTGATCATAGAATGTTATTCTAGAAACCTTGTGAACATCTCCTTGTACCGATTACTTTTAAACTGGCTGTATGATACACAATACAAACAATTGCAGTTGGTTGACCATTAATATAGATAAGATAATGGAGACAGACTGGACTATAATTTTTAATAGTACATTTGTAAATGTTCAGTTATCAGTATTTAACGCTAAAAACGACAACAATAAAGTCTTTTACAGTTTCAACGAATATTATAGACTCAAAGCTTAAGCTTTTAAACCATATCACAGCATAAATTATTATTTTTCAAACCTCTTTCGCCAAATCTAAAACTTTTAACACACACTGGTAATTTACTGAACATCATTCAGTACTCTCTTTTTCCAGGTATCAACTCTTGTTAACTATTATTAAGCTCTTAGTTATGATCCGCTCTTTTACCATTCATATACCCAATCCACCTTTCGGCAGTTACTTTATAAAGCGGCTCATTTTCAATAGTGCTTAGTAACAAAAGTTGATTAACATGGGTAGCGTGGTAGTCCCACCTGGCCAAATTTGGCGCAGTACTGATCGTGAAGTGTCTTAAGTCATACGAAGTAACGCTGCCCATATCGAACAAGGGTAACATATTTTTTAGAGAAATCATACCTTCATTATACAAAATTTCGGCTTCCTGTGCTTCTCTGTGAGGTGCTATGGTTATCAAATCATACAAACCTAAGAGAGAATAAATGAAACCGTTGAGTACAAAAGATGCTGGTTCGGTGGGGTATTCCTCGTACCAGTTGTAGGTATTAAGAAACGTTGCTCGGACTCCTCCTTGGGAATTGGGCACTCGGAAAGGTTTGAGGCCTCTCAGAGCGGCTGTTAGGTATCTAATGTCGCCCCCGGAATGGTAGTAAGCTCTAGACAACACTGATAATGCGTGGCCTTGCCCCATTGATGAATACCAACCTAAACAATCATTTATATTACTTAACTAATAATTACTTTAGTGATTTAATGTCTATTTTGTATTTTGTCATTTATAATTGTATGACATCAATATCAAAACCTCTTAAGATTTATTAACCATTAAATCAATAAAAGAAAAGCCTTAAAAAATCTTTAGTTTGCCACTGCTACCCATATAGTGACAAATAAAAAATTACTATACACTTATATCAAAATGTGATTCAATAAAGGTTGGAAGAATTTTTATATCAAAGTTTAGGTGAAAATAAAAGATATTTTATTTAATGGAGATAAACTAAAATTTTATTTATAGAATTTATAATTTATTTGAAAATAGATATTATTATACTCGGTTCGCTATTCACAGTCCGAACTGTCTAGTGAATTTAGTAATTATTTTTTTGCTAAGGTAGTTACTTTTTGACAGACTAAAAGTGGCTGGAAATTACTATACAACCAAGAACACGTACTCATAGCCAATATTAATAGTAAACAAACTAAATAGTGAATAAAATAGAACTTTGCGAATTACCGACAATCAATATTTATTTATCTGCACCATATAATAAATAGTTATGTTAAATTATAACAACTAAAATATATTTTTTAAATATATACTACAAAAAATTTGATGAGTTTAGTATACACTTCCACTATTTAGAATAATTCTTCTTTTTTCAAAGAAAGAAGTCTGCAATAGTAGTATACTTGAGCTATTAATACTGAGAAGTAGGAATTGTTGTGTTGTAGGTTTCCAACAATGAATCTGTCAAAATATGCCCGAGCTAAGCTAATGGAGTATAATGACTCCATTATAGCTGATATATTTAGTCTTGTTCTAGTTGCCAATGTATCATCATTATCTAATTTTGTTTTGATTATTTTTAAAGCTGTTATATACTTGGCAACACAGGTAGGCAACACCGCTCACTGACACAAGGGAATGAAGTTAGTTAGTTATTAGGCAATAAAGGTTAATGATGTAAAACCACGTTGTATTATTATTACCTTATTTAAGTAAGAAATACCAAATACACAACAATTGGCGACGAGGATGGGATACACACATAAATTTTGCTTTGAAAGAGTACATGCTGACTATGCTGGACCTTTTAACGGAGGCTATTACTTCATTTTAGTCGATTCTTTTAGTAAGTGGCCTGAAATACATTTCACGAAAGACACTACTACAAAAACTACAATCGAAATTTGTAGGAAAATCTTCACTACTTTCGGAATACCCACAGTATTTGTTACTGATAATGGTAGACAATTTGATTCTCATGAATTTAGAGAATTTATGAAGAATAATGGTATCACACATAAATTTACTGCACCCTATCACCCAGCCACGAATGGCCAGGGGGAGAGATATGTCCAAACACTAAAAAATTGTCTGCGAGCCATGCACAGTGAAGAGAAAGACAGAGAACTTGAATTGTGCAAGTTACTAATGCAGTATCGTAGAACACCTCACACAGTAACTTTCAAAAGCCCGTCTGAACGTATGCTAGGAAGGCAGATTAGAAATAGATTAGATTTACTTAAACCTTTTACTCATGACAAAAATGCTTACACAGACCAGAGTCTTAGAAATGTTGCTATAGATACCAAATTCTCAGTGCGAGATTACTTTAATGCCAAATGGCAATTTGGCAAGGTTATACTAAGGTTAGGATTATTACATTATTTAGTTGAGTTAGATGATGGTAGGACGTGGAGACGTCATATTGACCAAATTAGAGTAATTGGGCAGGATACACCTATAGAATATAACCCAACTTGTTTCATTCCTGATACAGTTACACATAGTATAGTTCCAAGGGAGGTATCTGTCCCTGAACCCAATTCCGTTTCACCACCTACAAATGTACAAGAACTTCTAAATGATACAATAGAGCCAACAGTACCTGAGGCTCACACTGAAGCTGAACCAGTGTTAAGACGTTCAAGTAGAGTATGTAAACCTGTTCAGAGGATGAATTTGTAAGTACATCTTTATTTCAATCTGTATTTATGAATTTTGGTCAAGAGAGGAGGTGTTATATACTTGGCAACACAGGTAGGCAACACCGCTCACTGACACAAGGGAGCGAAGTTAGTTAGTTATTAGGCAATAAAGGTTAATGATGTAAAACCACGTTGTATTATTATTACCTTATTTAAGTAAGAAATACCAAATACACAACAAAAGCCTTAACCTATTTGTGTTCAAACTTACTAAAATATTATTTTAATTAAATTCAATATTCGATAATTTATTTAAAAAATGTTGTGTATTTTTTATAAATGTGTCATTTTTCATGTGTCATATGACAGTTCACTACAAGGAGAATTCATGGTACTACAATAGGCCTAAGTGGTGTTTTTGCTTTATGAATTTTCGGTACAATATAAAAATGAAGTATCTCCATTGTTAAAATAATGAAAAATGGGTCATTTTTGCACCCACTTTACTTTTTTAACTGCTGCGGTAATTCAAGTTTTTATGAACGTTTTTTACAATTTTTTTTCTACGAGGTTGAAGAGAACAGCTTTCATTTAAAACTTGCTAAATTATATTTGACCATTAGTATATTTAAATAATTATATAAAAAGAACCTATCCTTACTTTTAGTTTAATTCCCGTTAAATAAAGTAGATACATACCAGGCTCCAGGTCTTGAAAGCCGGCGGCTAATTTCCGTTTGACGGGAATGGCCCATCCGCCGGTTTCAACGTCTTGGTGTCTAACGAACCATTCAGCGGCATCATAAAACTGCTGGATGTGCTCCGAAGAGGAGAGTGTAAGATTGTCGATAGCTCCCGAACCTCTCAGCGTTATATCGATGACTTTCATTTTGGATCTGGATAGTTTGGGTTTCGATTTGTCTTTGTCCAAATACGCGAGACCTTTGTGAAGATCTATGATCAAATCTCGGGTCATTTTCTTCCAGCTCGGGCTTGTTCCGATACCGTGGTAAATGTTATTATCCTAAAATAAGTTTATGTAAAATAATATAATGTAACAGTGATTCAAGCATATTATTATTATTATTATCATTATTATATAACAAATAAGGGCAGAGGAGCGAGCTCCTATTATGCCCAAAAAGCAAAAATAAAATAGATCCTTATAAAACTAATACTAATTATAAAGTTAAGTAGTTAAACAATTAACGAAAATTGAATTGTGACACAATAAATAAATAAATAATGCTGTCCGAGAAAAAATATCCTATCCTATAAAAAAAATAAAGTGCTATCAAGTTTATTTTTAAAGATGTTAACACTAGCTGCCGATATGGTGACTTGATCCAAATTGTTCCAGATATTAAAGATTCTGTTTGGCAAGAAGTTCGCCCTGGACCTTGCAGTAGTTTGTTCCCTCTTTAATTTGTATCGATGGCCTCTTAATCTATCGTCTTCATTCAAAGTGAATATGTTGTTTAGGTTCCCAAAATTATGTTTTAAAATACGGAAGGACATAATTAGGTCACCTCGAAGACGTCGCTGCTCGAATGTCGTAAGATGAGCCATAGTCTATCTTCATAGTTAGGTCTTACACGGCCGTATGCCAGTCTTGTGGCTTTACGCTGAACGTTTTCAAGTAGGATTTTATCGCGACTAAGATCTGGATTCCACACTGGTCCGGCAAACTCAAGAATAGGTCTAACGTATATTGAGTAAAGTTTACTAACAGAGGTTAGAGATATGCGTGCAAAACATTTACGAATCAAAAACAGTTTCGAGTTAGCACGTTTACACACCGACACTATGTGATCAGACCAATTTAAGTCACTATTAATTATCACTCTGAGATCGTTGTGTGAGGTTACAGAGTTTAAAGGATGTCCATTAATAAAGTACGGAAGTGATGGGTTATTTTTGCCGATATGTAAAACAACGCATTTTTCAATGTTAAGCGGAAGTAACCATTCTGAGGACCATTTGATATTGCGTCAAGATCTGTTGAAGATATGTTGGTTAATAGTTGGATTCACATATAACTTAGTGTCATCAGCGTAAATGGAAACCTTACTGGATACAATGAGCGGAAGATCACTAGTGTAGACACAAAAAAGTAGCGGTCCAAGTACTGATCCTTGTGGAACTCCACTCTTGACTGGCTTATCTAATGAGTGGTCTTCCCCAACACGAACCCTGAAGTATCTGTCGGATAGAAAATCTTGTATCCAAATGTTTAATTTTCCGCGGATACCATAGTGATCCAATTTAGCTAGTAATCGACGTTTTGGAACACGATCGAAAGCTTTGGAGAAGTCTAAGTAAACTACATCGACAGGATTCCGATTGTTTAAAGATAATGACCAATCATTTACACAATGAAGTAAGTTTGTGATCGTTGAACGACCTTTGATAAATCCATGCTGTTGGTGAGGGATGACATTTTCTTGAAGAAGGAACTCGGACATAGCTTCCGAAATAATCGATTCCATGACCTTGCTGACAATAGGAACCAGGCTGATTGGACGATAATTATTGCAATCAAGTTTATTACCTTTCTTGAATACAGGAGTAACTGAAGCCAATTTCCAGGACGAGGGGAGGGAACCTTGATTAAAAGAAGCAGTCATTATGAGAGATATAGGGATGGCTACAGAATCTGCACATTGTTTGAGGAAAAAAGAGGTGAGTCCGTCTAATCCAGGTGATGAATTATTTCGCAGTTTCCTTAAATGATGTTTAATTTCATCCGGTATGAAAGATATATTGTCAAGAGTTTTAGACAAACGAGGGCACATTATTTGAGGAATGGTATCGTTAGATTCATCTGTAAAAACTTGAGAAAAGAATAACGATAAACATTCCGAAGATTCGTTATTCGAAGAACATAAAGACCCATCAGCTTTTTGAAGCAATGGTATGGAGACTTTAGAAGATAAAGATGTACGAATGTACCGATAAACTTTTTTACTATTACCACTTGCAATGATAGATTCCTCAAATTCTGTTCTTAACTTTAGCAAAGATTGTTTGACTCAGTTAGAAAAATTACGGTGGACGAGAAAATCATCAGGGGAACCAGTGAGTTTATATCTTCGACAAAGCTTTCGCTTATGTCGAATTAAATGAGTAGCTGAGAGGTTAATCCAAGGTTTTAGTCGATTTCTATATACCTGCCGTTCGGTTGTATGATCAGAAATTGTTGTAATAGCAGTATGAAGAAAAGAGGCCCACATTGACGATGGATCAGAGTGATTAGGAAAAATAGATTGCCAGTTTATCTGGGATAAAACTGAATTTACATCAAAGAAATTAGTAGTGGCATACGTTACGAAATTATTTTTGCAAGGCGGTGTTAAACTAAATTGAATGTGAGCAGTAATAAGCGAGTGGTCAGAAAGACCCACAGGAGAGGACACTTCAAGTGTAGAAATTAATTCATCGTCATTTGTGAAAAATAAGTCTAAAATTGAAGGATTATTGTTGGCTCTAAACCTTGTAGGTTCATTTATCAGTTGTAATAAATTTGAGTTCATGATAAAGTTTTTAAACAAATTTTGGGAATTAATAGTATCAGTTTTGGAAATAATGGGCCAGCTTATTTCTGGAAAATTGAAATCTCCAACAACAATAAGATTTTCAAGGGATGATAATTCCTCAAGTTTGTTAATAAGCATATTGTCGTGAGTAAGTAATGTATCGGGAGGTCGATATATGCAAACTATATTAAATATGAAAGAGTTGATATGTATGTATGGATGAAAATTCATAACAATCGGTAGAATCTAACGACCAGCAAAATAACGATGATGAATAACGTCTCGATATACAGTTTCCTGGCAATGAATCATATGTCTATGATGATAGTTATCCTTAAAATAGAACCTAACTAATTCCTGTTCATGTATACAGGAAACTGATCGATGATAAAATTTTACAACTTATTGTAGAGCAGACTTACCGAAATGCTGCTCAAGTATCAATAAGGAAGAAATTTTAAAATTTTTTAATTGTGTTATGTATATGGGAATTGTCAACGTTCTCAAAATTGCTGATTATTGAAGTAAGTCACCATTGCATAATTTTACTTTTATTTCTTCTCTTCTTCTTCTTTTTCTTCCCTCTTGTATGTAAGCTTTAGATCCTGTTCCTTCTTCAATATTAGCCTCCTAAATTGTATAAATTATCGTACCGTCTTTTTCTTGATCTACCAATACTTCTTTGTTCATTTGGTGACTTATCTCGTGCTGTTTCACACAGGGAAAACAGACTTTTCCCTGATATTCGTCGAAGTATTTTCATCTCTGTTGTTTCTAGTAGTCTTCTCGTTTTAGATGTGTCAGGTCTTGTCTCCGCCATGTATGTTAATATAGCTCTAATTGCTGCTTTATAGATTCTTGTTTTTGTGTCTTGTCTTAGGTGTTTGTTCTTCCAGATTGTGTCATTAAGAGATCTTGCCGCTTTACTTGCTTTTAAGCTTTGATGTCGTACTTCTTCTTCAACATCTACTCTTCTCTAATGACCAGAAATATATTTCAGCTTCTTTTGAGATTCTTACATTTTGCTGTTAACACGGCTGCTTTACTGAATGATCCTTGCCATAAAATTAAAAAATTATTTGAAATGACATAATAACTTTTTGCCCAACAATGTAATCCTGGCTCAATACTAGTTGTTGATGAAAGTATGATTCCCTTTTGAGGAAGACTACTTTTCAAGCAATATATACCTTGAAAGCCTCACTGCTATGGCTTGAAACTGTTTAAATTATATAATCCTTCAGGTTATACTCTAAAAATGATTATATATACCGACAAAGTGGCTAATAAAGGTTTTTTCTATCGTGAAAAATTCTATTCGATTTAGAAAAAGATATATATATATATATATATATATATATAATATATATATATATATATATATATATATATATATATATATATATGTATATAAGCGAGGTTCCTACAGCCTCTGCCGTTTCTCGCATTTCGACCGCCATCGTTTTCTGTCCATCCATTCGTCTTCTCTGATGGCTCTATCTCTCATTATGTGCCGTACATTTTCTTCCCAGGCGACTGAAGGCCTTCCCCTTCTTCTTCTTTGTTGTGGTATGAAATTTAAAGCTTTCTTTGGCCATCTATCTTCATTCATTCGTTTCACGTGACCATACCACACTAGTTGTCTCGTTTCAATTCTATCTACACTGGAATATACAGTATTTGTCCTCCTTCTAATATCTTCATTCCTGATGTGATCTTTTTTGGATATACCACACGCTCTCCTTAGAAAATCCATTTCTACTACTTCTATTCTTTTTCTATCCTTCTGCGTTATCTGCCAAACCTCTGCCCCATAAGTCATAATAGGCTCTACCAAGGTTCGATAGATTGTCAATTTCGTTTCTTGTCTAATATCTTTAGACCAAAGTAGAGAGTTTAGAATGTTTACCACTTTTTTCCCTGCTGTGTTCTGTTTTCGATGTCTCTTTTGGTAGTGCCTTCTTTAGATATTATACATCCGATATATTTATATTCATTGCATGTTTTTGTGTTTCTAATTTCTAACTCTGGATCTTCTTCACCATCTCCTATTTTAAGAGACTCTGTCTTTGCCATATTCATATTGAGGCCCCATTTTTCATATTCTTTCTTTAGTTTTCTAAACATGTAGTCCATGTCTTCCTCGTCATTCGCTACGACTACCTGATCATCTGCGAAAAATAAAGCTGTTAGACATTCACCACCGCCTAAGTCTATTCCCATTCCGGATACTTGTTTTCTCCACTGCTCTAGCGATGATTGAATATATATTTTAAACAGGGTCGGAGACAGACAACATCCTTGTTTAAGCCCCTTGGTTATTGGAAATGATTCAGATATAAAGATTCCTTCTTTAACGACACTTCTTGCATTTTTGTATATATTTGCGATAGCATCCACATACTCTCTACTGCGACCTACTTTCGTCAATGTATAAAATAGTTTTTTCAAAGGTACCGTATCATATGCCTTCTCTAAATCTACAAACAATAGGTGGGTAGATAGATTCCTTGCCTTCCGTTTTTCGATTACCTGCTGCAGAACGAATATATTATCAATGCACGATCTTCCTGCCCGAAATCCATTTTGTTCCTCTATGTCTTCATATTCTGATTCAATTCGTTTTTTTATTATTCGACCGTACAACCTCCCAACTGAGCTAGTAACAGTTATTCCTCTATAATTAGAGCAATTGCGTTTATCCCCTTTTTCTCTACAAAAGAAAAAGATTGTCTACAAAAAGGAATAGTTGTAATAACCGATAATTACTACACGTATGTGCCTTTAGCAAAACAATTATTAGATGCTAATAGTCACTTATTAGGGAGACTGCGTAAAAGCATAAAATATATTCCAGAATATATACTTTCCGCAAAATTAAAAGAAGGAGAGATAGTTAGAAAGGAACATCGTGATGGCATTGTAATAGGCAAATGGCACGATAAACGTGATGTCCTCTTTTTGACGACCAGACATGGAATCGACATGAAAGAAAGGTGAACATAAGAAAAATGGTGTAGGTATAATTAGTTATCTCGGGATGAAAAATAAGGCAAGATATTTTTTACATGACAAAGGATTGTCGAAATAATAACACCAAATTGTAGTTGAGAATAATAATTATCAGCCACAGAGTATGGAAAATAGAACTGGGGCGCTAAGCTCTAGTAAAACCCATGAAGGACTGACCTGGCTGACCTGAAGATCGCCTATATTTATATATGCCGTTCGAGCGATAAATAGGGATGTCCAGGTCAATAGCCAATTATAGACTACAACAAAAAAAAACGATGGTGTTGACGTCTATTGAATACGGCTGTCATCAATAGTTTAATAATATATAATTCCTTCAGCACACCAAAACCGCAAGTTATCCCATTTCGGGAAAGGCTAATCTTTGGTGTAGTCAATTATAGTTTGATGCCAAACCTATTACTACGGTAAAGTATATGCATGTTACAGTTGACGCCAAAACTAAAAACAATAAGAGAAAACGTTATAACCAATGTTAAACGGAAACAGTTGCAACAAAAGGCAGTAAAGAAGCTCAAAAAAACCCAAACTTGTTTCTACATTTTGTAATATTTGCGAAAAATTTTACTGTGTGACGTGTTTCATTAAAAAGCATTAAGTTGTTCACGATCACCGGTGACACTAGTTGCACATACGTATGTAATATGGTTACTGCAGTGCCATTAGTATCACCCATAATTTTCATATTTTTTTCAAAAATGTAAAATAAAAGAAAGAAAAGAAAAAAAATGTAAACTTACTTTGTATTATTAACCATTTGTATGAATAAATACTGTTTTGTAAACATTTTCCACTTTGGCATCTGGGGATCTTACCTAACACTCTTACGGTGGCAGCCAATGTATTAATTTATGAATTTGTATGCAGCAATTTAAAATTGTAGGGAATCTAACCTTTTAAACCTGTGTATTATAACAGAATAAAAGCAATAGGAAAAGACTTACCTGAGAAGTTATCCAAATATCCGAAGTAATGTAGTGTAAAAAATAAATTTCTTTATTTTCCCTATTTTGCAACGTAACAGTAATACTACTGTTACTATTCAAAAAAACATCCATACTCATAACAAAGTACAAAACGTGATCCATCTTCAGTCTAATCCCCTCCATATAATTTTCACTGGTAACAAATTTTAAAATTTTATTATTAGAAGATTTTTCTAAGAGCCTTTCCAGCTTTGCAGTTGGCGGTACTGTCCACTTGGCTAAGTCTTTTTCACAGTCTTCTACCATCTTCCTTCTAGGTTCTGGTTCAGTCAGGTTTTTGCTAAAGTGGGAAAGCCCAAACTGAGCTATCTGCGTGGGGTAGTAATAACCTGGAATATATAGGATGATTGTATTATATGAGCAATCAATGATTTATGAGTCAGCTCAATGATCAGCGAACTGTGAATGATTTTGATGTGAATGATTGGAGCAACGCTCCATCAGAAGTTTTTTAAACACAGCATTATATGAATGTCTCACTGTCTAAAAATAAGTCCACTGCATTCTAGAGAATCACAGCCAAAATAGAAAATGTTTTTCATGCTTGAAAAATTAGTATAGAAAGAGTTTCTTATATAAAAAAGGCTGTTAGCTGGTCCTGATCAGTCTGATACATATTAAGATCCGTTAAATGCAACATACAATTCAGCATATGCACCAATGGCAGACAAAGATGATTTCTATGATACCTTAGAAAGAGTTATGCTAACACTATTTGGTTGCTTTAAAGCTAAAATAGACAAAGAACCTACCCTATATCTTACAATAGCTAAACATAGTCCTCATAATATATACAATGGCAATGGTCAAAAACTTATTGAAATAACAGCAATTAACAATACGTCAATAAAGTCAACCATGTTTCTACATGAATATATTCACTAACAAACCATCACACAACTCGTAATCAAATTGATCATATTCTTATCGACACCGGTCATAAAAACAATATCCTATATGCAAGAAGCCTTGCTAAAGCTCTGGAATGATTAGGAAATGCCGAAAGGTCTTAATCTCAATGAAGGAAAAATCCTAATCTGCATCTCCACTTGGTAGAAGGTGGGCAACATCAATGTTGATAGCTAACGCAGATAGGGACCAAGTGATTTCCGGAATATGAATGAATTGCAAAATAAGACAAAACAACAAAAATATAGATAACTCACACATCCTGAACCCTCAAACAAAATGTAATCCAATAGAAAAGCTCTGGAAGACACTGCAGAAATAATGATCCAAAAGACCAACAAGATAGTTAGAAAAATTAAAAGAACAAAGACAAAAACTTGGTATGATGAAAAAAAGCAAATTATAAGGAAGAGATAGTTACAACAACAAACACAATGGTTTCTTCATTTGAGTTTTGGGAGTACTTGACTGAGGAAACTCAGAATACATCAAATAGACCAGTGAATGAGTAGTATGGTAGGATACAGGAGGGGAGTGAAAGTGCTGGAGATAAAGAGTGTTCACCTTCACTGTGCTCTAGTGAGAGTTATAAGAACCAAATCATCAAGCCAATGCTGTAAATATTAAATTGTTAAATGATGAATGCGATATTCACATTAATTATATACTTTCTTCTGGTAATTATGGACTGAAATCAAGAACATAGAACTATCTATGGTATAAGAATATTCCAACACACAAATACGATCTTTAGTATAAATATAAACAGTTACCTTGACTCTCCCATTGCGTAGATACAGGTACTCCCTCTATTCCACTAACGCATTTAACCCTATCTCTGACTTCTACATTATAATTTTCAAAATACATAAATACACCCCTGGGATCATATTTGGCCTTAGGACGATAAACTTTGCTGTAGCTATGAGACCACTCAAATCGTTCCGTCCCATCATATGTGGCTAGCTTTCCATACACTTCAAAATATCTAGAAAAAATTAAATTAAAACTAAAAAACACACTAAATTCTTTTTAGACATAGGTTACGTTCTAGTTAAAGTATCAGAACTACAATTATCTTGGTACAGTAATCAAACAAATGATTGTGTGAAAAAAAATTAAAGTATTAATAGAAAATCTTAATTTATCTATTTGAATAATAAAAGTTTAACTTACTTGTGTAAAAATGAAAAGGGGATATAAACATCATCCCCTTCTTTGCGACAACCAATGATATAATCTCCGTTTATTTCACAATCTAGTTCTTCAGTGACCTGAAGATCAAACGATTTTGAGCTAAGACTGTTCAATCTGTGCCATTCCTTATCTGAGCTTCCACAAAACGAATACAACGTTAAAACTGTTAAAATCCCAACAAACACAAGAAACAGTAGTGCTATTTTAATGTTAAATCGCATCATAATAAAAAATAGTGGCGGTTCCTGAAAAGACAAAACAAACTGCATTCGTTACAAGTTTTTACACAGGTAAGAATACTATTTATAACATCGTATTGTTTGACTAACAATTAAATTAATTCTATGCATGTCTTCTTCAGGTTCCTTCTCCTAGGGGAGATTGGAAATCATCATCGATATTTTAATTTTATTGGACGTGCTAGCGATGGAAATCTTATCTTGGAGCCATCAACGATCTTAGAAACATGGAAATCATACATAGATCCTATGTAAATCAGACAAACAGTTTCTTGATAATCTAGTTATACTTTTTAACAACATTTATAATAGCGGTAA
Source organism: Diabrotica balteata (assembly GCA_918026665.1). Classification (NCBI taxonomy): domain Eukaryota; kingdom Metazoa; phylum Arthropoda; class Insecta; order Coleoptera; family Chrysomelidae; genus Diabrotica; species Diabrotica balteata. Next base: position 7,219,090 of record OU898278.1, on the reverse strand, counting down.
AATCCCAGAGAACTGGCTGTGGTCAACATTATTTATTACAATCCCAAAGAAACCAAATGCCCAGATCTGTGATGACTACCGGCTTATAGCTTGATCAATCATGTCACTCAAGCATTCACTAAGATTATTCATAGAAGAATATATGATAAGTCAAATATTGATAGATTGCAGTTTGGTTTTCGGAAAGCACTTGGAACTAGAGAAGCAGTTTTTACTCTCCTCCAGGTGCTTATACAGCGGTGTAGACGCGTTGATAAGGACATGTATTTGTGCTTTGTGGATTTTAGAAAAGCATTTGACAATGTCAATCATGAACAATGGGTAGATATTCTGCGAAAGACAGGCATTAACTACAAGGATATTCGTTTTGTAGCAAACCTATACTGGGGTCAAACAGCAAGAGCAAAAATTGGCAATGATCTCACTGGAAGTGTGCAGATCAAAAGAGGTATCCGTCAAGGGTGTATCTTATCCCCACTCCTATTCAATATTTATTCCTAGGAAATATTAAAAAAATGTATGAAAAATGCAAATGAGGGCATAAAAATAAACAGCGAGTTAACAAACAATATAAGATATGCCGATGACACGGTGATCATTGCCAGTACCATAGACGAATTACAATTCGTCTATGGTACTGGCGTCGAGGTACCTCCAATTCCTCCAAATTACACATGAGATTTATCTTTGAATGACTTTATGTAACACCCTGTATATGTTTCTATTTTTAAAAGCTCCTAAAAAGTGTATATATTAACATCAGATGATTTTATATGAAAGATTGACATCTAGATGGGGGAATAAAATTTAAAATTTTGTTCAAAAAATAGTTGCCTAATACCAGTTCTTTAATATTGCGTTGGACAAACATCAATTCATAAATTAATTCTTTTATTTTGACCAAAGCTTAATATATATGTTTGTTTTACAATTGGTGTTCTATTTCCAAGAGATATTGAAAACTGAAATAACAAGATAAAACAACTTTAGAGAAAGCAGTGTTCTTCTATTTAGGATATTACTTCATGACAATTGATATCCTTGCTAGAACAAATCATAAGGAAATTTTAAAGACAGTATATAAGTGCTAAGAAAGAAATTGTGTCAAAATTTGTTGCATATACTGTAGATTTGTTCTTATGTTTATCTCTTCTCTCTCTTTTCTCTTAGAAACTCGGCATGTAATAATTAAACCTAAATGTTAAAATAAATAGTGAGGTAACGCTCCTTTTATAGCGTACTAGGGTCGCTATTCACTATGTCCAACTACAAAATTAACATTTGTAGGAATAATACTGACTTAAAACAATTTTACTGAATTCTCTTAATACTCACCCCACTCCTGGTATATCCAGGTTTCTTGTCAACAAGATTCATTTAGTATTTTACATAATTTTAATATAATTAAACAATCCGAATTCTTTATTTATTGATCGGAATCGTGTATTATCTTTATTTACCATTTACTTTTGGTATTTATTAAATAAACATTAATAGAGATAAATGTCACACATATGTCATTATCATGTGTACATTTACAGAAACTGTCAGTCGAAATGAATATCTTCTTGTTTTATATTCGTTCACCTCTAGGTTTAAGGTTTAACAACCACTTTTGTTTATTTCAATTTTATATTTCATTTTTTTTATTGTATTTAGAGACACAGAAAAGAAACAGAATTATACACAAGAAGGCTCGAAGGGATTTGTCTTTCCCCTTCAAAATGATGTGTTATGAATGTTTCTGGAAGATAGAGATATAAAGTATATTTGACGGAAATTTATTAACACTTTTCTTGTGAAGCTTGTCCTCATGAGGATTTGGAATTGTATTGAAAAGAGAATAAATAACTTAAGAAAAAGATTTACATTCTCATTCAGTAAATATAAATATAGGACACCTGTAAATATGCGAAGAGATGACACAAATATATCGTATGTATCCAGGCATATACATTTCCCAAGATCGTATGTAGGTTTAGGTTTTTTTACGAACTGAATGGAGGTAAATAAATTTTATTGTTATGGAAAATAGTAGCAAAGTAAAATTAGAATATCAATAATTTCAAATGCAACGCTACGAAAGTATTTGTTTATTAATAATATTTCATTATTAAACTGTTTACATTTAGATAATGTCAGAACACAGAATAAATAACAATTTTTTATTATTGTGTGGTCAGAATCATTAATAAATGTCAGTTCCTAGCAGCTAGGCAATTAGTAATACCCTAACGAGGGTGGCGACATCTAGTTATTGCAGTTTAAATTTTTTAATCCAAACTAGCACAGAGATATACATATCTCTGAGCACAAACCATAAATACTGTATGTTTGTTTAAATTAGCGTCCTCATTAAATCTTAAACTGTCAAAAACCCTCTCACCAAAATAATTGTAACTGTCCTTTTTGTGAATCAATAATAAAATTATTATTTATCCTAAAATTTCAAGCTCCAAAATAATTTTTTAAATAATACCAAATCTGTTTTATAATAAATTTATTACATGTGATCACAAGGATCTGTAAATGATTTCTGCTGTATACTATCAATACATTTTATTCACCAATTCGGTTCGCTAATGCCAGTCCAAACTGTCTAGTGATTTTAGCACAGAATTTTTAATTAGTATTATGTGACTATACTAAGATACTGGTGATCATATCCGCCGACAAGGATGAGACCGTAAACGAAGAGAGATGATCGATTACTTGTATCAAAATTGACTGGTGCTAATCTCGAAGGAGCTTATAGAGGTCTGAGGTGTGGTTACCAGCGTTTGGACAGTCAGGAGACTGCAAGCTGCCAACCTTACACCAAAAGGGCAGCTACGGGTCAGTAAAGGCGATTAAAATTTGCTCGCTGACATCTGAATTGGGATGACTGTCAAATATTATTCTCATAATAAAGTAGGATCTGCTACATGGCAACAAGAAGAGGCGTAAAGTCTATAGAAGACAAGGAGAGTGATTTACTCAATGTTGCTTACATTCCAATGATGAATATTTAGGAAACTCTGTTCGTATTGCATATTGTTTTTGTTATGCATCCTCCAAATAATGCAATAGCAGTTTTTTAAGTTCATTATTAAAGTTATTGTTTGCACATTAAATACTTCTGACATTGTAAGAGGTATAAACTTAAATCTCGCTTTTGAGTCGATTGTCTCGAACTTAAGTGTAGATAATTCGGACTGGGATCATTGAACCGAGTATATCTCCTCTGTCAATGAATTTGAAATGGCATTTTGTTTTTTGAAAAATCTAGGCAATCAAACAATTCCAATTTTTTCTGTGCTGCATACAAATTGCGCTTAAAAGTAAAAATAAATAACACAATTTTGAAGTTTTTATTAGAAATATAACATCAATGATCGTAATATTTATTTATTAATGCTTAAAGTAACACAAAAATATATAATATATAAAAAATGCAATCACGTCACAATATCTATCTCTTTTTCATTTTCTTTTTATTAAAATTTCCGCTATTTCTTTGTTTTTTGGACTTTTTTAACTCGCCGATTTGCTTCTTCTGTTTATTCTTCTTCATTTTCTTTTGAAGTTGACTTGCTGCTTGCACAGGAACGTCCATCCAGTCTATTTTCTTGGACTTTTGTACTTGTTTGCTATCTTCTGAACTTTCTGAATTTTTTTTCTTTTTCTTTTTATGTGCAATATTCGACTGAATATTTTTGTTTGTTGCGGAATTGGAGTTCGACTGGTTTTCAGTTTTCTGCTTAAGTTTCTTTTTCTCTGAATTTTGCTTTTTAGAAACTTTTCCATTAGAGCTTTCTGGCTGTTGTTTGTTTTTATTCTTAAGTTTATCTTTATTTTTCTTATTACTTTGTGAGTTCGCAGTCGTTATATTTTTGTTTGTCCTTATTTCTTCTACTTGTTCCCTATCTTTAACTTTTACTTTTTTGATTTCCTTCTTACCTTCTTTAGTACCACCTTGTTTCTTTTTCTGATCTTTATTTTTAGTCTTCGGTAAGTTTTTGTCAATTTTAGTTTTCTTTCTAGGTGGTTGTGGCTCTTCAATCTTGTCTTCCTCCTTCTCTTCTTCAGGCTCTACAATACTCATTTCATCTTCTCCTTCTTCTGTTGTATCAGACTTCGGAATCACATCAGAGAACTTCTTAAGCTTAGCTACGAAGAACCCGTCCATGTTATGAGTATGCGGATAAAACCGTTTGGTAAGTTTAAGGGTAGGATGGAAACGATGCTGCCTGTAATTAACAAAACCATCTGTACCGAAATCTAGACCAGTTTCAACAAGCTTAACGTTACGTTTCTTTAAAGCGAAGTCGACCACCCATTCATTTTCTTCCGGGAGGATGGAACACGTTGAGTAGACTATATAACCACCTGTGGACGATTTCGCACTGACACAATCTATGGCTGCTAAAAGTAATTGTCGTTGAAGATTATAGCACCTCTGAATGTCTACCTCATCCTTGCTGGTTTTTACGCTTTGATCTTTTGCGACCACGCCAGTACCTGAAACATGGTAAAATGTGTTTAACTCCAGAAAATTAATATGGGGCGAAATGGGGTATAGGCTATTCCACGAATATACGACTGTTTTGGTTTACTGCGACAACGAATATTTTACTGTGCAAGTAGAAGTATGAAGGTAAATTGGTCCAATCATTATTCCAATAAAAAGGGTCCACTAGTATGACATCTAAACTAAAATTATTTCAGTTAAAATCTACAAATAAATACAATGACGTCTATGAAGTCAAATGTGTTCATCAGACATTTGGGTAAGCTTTCCGTGAAATGTAAACACCAAAGAGACGTGCCGGGTTTCTTTGATATTACCCTATTTTTTGACTATTAGGGATTACAACTGTAATAAAAAGAAATATACTATTTTTAATATAAATGAAAAGAAATTGGCAGAACGATGGTTCAGAAACCAGAAAAAGGATATAATATTTCACTTTGTTAGTTTTAAATATTTGTTTGCTTTGAATTTATGTACTCTTAAAAGTTCCGAATGTAACGGGTATAATATACCGGCTATTGATAGTTAAAGTACCGAGTCGTTACAGATATTAAAAAGGAACGAAAATTTATATACAGTTTCATATATCGCCGACTGATTATGGCTGTGAATCTGATCGTTGATGATAGTTTTAGAAGATTAAGAGAATAAGTGAATAAGTAAGTTTTTTGTTTTTTTAATATTAATTGAATATTCGACTAAAAAATTTACACTATTTGATCACTTAAGTATTGTTACATTTCGTTTAAATCACATAATTCAAAAACCAACTTGTTTACAATGAAATAATTGAAATGAAAAAATAAACTCCATGATAGTAATTATATACTTCAAAATCTGAATTACAACTGTTTTATAAACTATTAACTTTATATTTATATCATGACTTCATATTTAAATCTAAGGTTTATATCTGTCGTAACAGTATTTTAAAAATGGGGAGAATTTACTATTGTACAATTCAGTACATTGGACCATTTAAATTGACACCTTAAAGCGAATTAAAAACAGTCGTATATTCGTGGAATGGAGTATAACTTAAGTTTGGGAGTAAACGCGACCTGTTAAGATTTTCGTCATTATTAGTTTCAAAGAGGATCAAATTTAGTGCAGTTGGAACATTTTTTATATGCCATGAACACACACTTCAAGAAACCAGTAAACCAAAAATGGACGTGAATATCTCCCGATAAAAAGAAGAAAAACAAGATCGATTACTTCTTGTGTGGGAAAAAAGACATTTTTGAAGATATAACTGCTCTCAATCGATTCACAACTGGCAGCGATAATCGTCTTGTAAGAGCAAGGATTCATATTAAACAGACGAAACCAGTAGAAACAGGCTACATAATTATTGTAATCAGATAGATCAAACTCAAATAAGACAGAAGGGAGATGAGTACAGAGAAGTCTTAAGAAAAGAATTTGTAGAACATTATCAACAAGAATATTCCGACATGAACCCAATTAATAAAGAAATGGAACGAAAGCTCTTGAAAGCACGAATGACTGTTGCAAAGAAAACGTGATGTTTTCTGAAAACGAATAAAGAAGACAGAATAAGTGATGGAACAAAACGGTTGATGGAAAACAGACGCACATTTCTAAGCGAAGGAAAGCGAAACACCAATGGTTTCAAAGAATTGAATAAACAAATAAAGAAGGGAGAACATGAAGATTTAAGAATCTACAATGAAAACAAGGTAGAAAAAATAATAGAAAAGAACCGAGGCCTGAAATGCTTAAGATCAAACTTAGGAAAGCCTATAAGAATCTCATTGGAAGATAAAGATGAAAAAGAAATAAGAGAAAAGAACGAAATCCTAAAAGTTACTCAAACATTTTACCGTGATTTATATTCCTCAAACAAAAACCCAGACAACACTGCAAAGGAAGATCTTAAGAGAAAGATAACAAGTGTCAACTCAGAAATACTCCCTAACATAGAATCCTTCGAAATAAAACAAGCTATGGCACATCATCATCATCACTGGCTCGACAACCCTTTTTGGGTCTTGGCCTGTTCAAGGATTCTTCTCCATTCTGACCTGTTTCGTGCTTTTTTTTTCCAGTTTTTAATTTTTAATGTTGTTATATCATTTTTTATTTGTTCTACGTATCTCAGCTTCGGTCTTCCTCTTGTTCTTTTTCATACTGGCACTTGTTTGAATATTTTGTTTGGTATTTCGCCTTCTTCCATTCTTTCCACATGTCCAATCCAACGTAGCCTTCCTATTTTAATGAATGTTATGATATTCGAATCCTGGTATATGTTGTATAGTTCAAAGTTATACCTTCTCCGCCAAATCCCGTTTTCTTTTGTGCCCTTATATATGTGTCGCAAGATTTTTCTTTCAAAGGTGGCTAATAACGTTTCCTCCCTTTTAGAGAGTGTCCAGGTTTCTGAACCATATGTGAGTACCGGTCTTATTAAGGTTTTGTATATTTGGCATTTTGTTTTTCTGGAGACGTTATCTGATCTTAGTTGCCTAATTAAGCCATGGTAACATTTATTGGCAATAAATATTCTCCCCTTCACTTCCTCTGCAACGTTGTTATCAGACGTAATTAGGGATCCTAAGTATGTAAAGTTTTTTACCGCCTCAATGTTGTATTCTCCTATTGTTAAATTTGGCAGCTGCCTTATTTGTGCGTTTTTATTTGCAGGCATATATTTTGTTTTTGTCTGATTGATTTTAAGACCACTATTTTTTGCAGCTCGTTCTATTTGAGTGAATGCCTCTATCATTTCTCTTCTTGATCTTGCGATTATGTCAACATCATCTGCAAATGCTAGTACTTGCACGCTTTTATTAATTATTGTTCCTCGGGTATTAACTGTTATGTCTCTTATTATTTTTTCAAGTATGATGTTGAATAATATGCATGATAGAGCGTCTCCCTGGCGTAGTCCCTTCTTCACATCTATTGTTTCCGTTAATTCGTTTTGTATCCGGATTTTACTTTCTACTTTTAGTGTTTTTTTTTATCAATTCTATTAGCTGTGTTGGTATATTAAATTCGTTCATTGCTTTTGTTAGGAATTCTCGGTTTATATTGTCATATGCGCTTTCGAAGTCTATGAAGAGATGATGTGTGTCGATGTTACATTCACTTGTTTTTTCAAGGATCTGTCGCAGAACAAATATCTGGTCTATTGTTGACTTCTGTCTACAGAAGCCACATTGGTATTTGCCAACTATTTTTTCAGCGTATGGTCTAAGTCTTTCATACATTACGTTGGACATTATTTTGTATGCCGCATTCAACAGCGTGATTCCACGGTAGTTTTCACATTCTAACTGGTTTCCTTTTTTATGTAGTGGTACAATAATGCCGCTATTCCACTCCTTTGGTAGCTGTTTATTCAATCATATCTTTCTTATCAGCTCATGTATGGCTTTAAGTAATGCGTCTCCTCCTTCTTTCAGTAGCTCCGATGATATTTGATCCGATCCCGGTAATTTATTGTTCTTTAATTTGTCCACTGCTATTCTAATCTCTGCTATTGTTGGTGGACTCTTTTCTCTGTTGTCTGCTTGGTCTAACGGTATATCAGGGTTCATCTTCGTCCTATTCACCCCAAGCTTTTCCTTAAAATGTTCTGTCCATCTTCTAAGTATCTCTTGCTGTTCTGTCAATATATTGGCATGTCAAGCTATGACACAACTAAAGAACAATAAGGCTCCGGGCGCAGATAGAATACTTGTAGAAATGTTGAAAGAGGGGAGTGAAATTATTCTCGAAGAATTGAAATTTTTTTTAACGAATGTCTTCACAGAGGAGAAGTCCTAGATGATTGGAATGGAAGTTTGACAATACTTCTCTTCAAAAAAGGAGACAGGGGAGATTTGAAGAACTATAGGCCAATCTCCTTGTTGTCCCAAATGTACAAACTGTTTATGAGAGTAATAACTAACCGGCTAACGTCTAAGCTCGACAGCAATCAACCGGTAGAGCAGCCAGGATTCCAAAAGTGTTACAGTACAGCGGATCATCTTCGTACAGTCCAAACGCTAATAGAGAAAGTAATGAATATTATATATATATACATCGGTTTAGAACGTCTTTCGACGTTGTCGAAACTTGGAAAACTTGTCTGAACTTGGAAAAAACAAAAATAATGACAAATACACCGAATTAGAGAAATAACGTTGAACGACATACATTTAGAAACAGTAAGCGAATACATCTACCTGAGACAGATAATGAAAGTTAACAAAGAAAATCAAACTGCCGAAATTAGCGGAAGAATAAGGTTATAAAACAAAAACACAAAGAGCGACGGAAAGATCAATGCTCGGGGTGACACTTACAGACAAAAAACAAACAAATAGTTAGAAGCAACACTAAAGTAAAAGACGCAGGAGAACATGCTGCCAAATTAAAATGGAGCTTTGCAGGACACAATGCCCGAAGATGGAACCACGAAATACAACAATGGAGACCATGGTTAGGAAAGAAAAGCAGAGGAAGATGACATTAAGAAGATCGGAGAACACAACTGGCGCAATATAGAAAACACTGGATTGATTTGGGGAGGCCTATGTCCAAAGTTGGATTACTTAAGGCTGGAGAAGAAGAAGAAGAAGGAAAATTTTGCATAAAATAATCGTATATTTTACACTTAATCACCGATTGTATACAGGCATCATAAGTTTTCATAGGATTATTTTCTCGAATTGACTTGAATCTGTTAAGTTTCTTGCAACTTAAAAGTTAAATGTTTCTCATTTATTTTTTTACAGCATATATGCTACGTTTTGTACAACATAAAGCTCTGCTTGCTTCTGCCACAGCAGCACTTACATTCATCGATCTTTTAAAAGTAGTTAATGGAACTTTTAAAAATAGGTCAAAAATACAAGCTCTTCCGTAAGTAAATCTGCAGCGCCATCTAGTGCTTGATAGCCGAAGTATGGGTAGAATAGTTTGAGGGTATACAAGGTATATAAACCAAAAATTTAAATACAAACAAAAACAACCTCTTACCTGTACAAGGTGCATCTAAAAGGACCCTATCAAACCCTTTCATATAACTAGGATATTTTCTTCCATCCATACAAGTAATGACTGAATTCACTACTCCCATTCTGTGAAAATTACCAACTACTGCTTTAATCCTATCTTTATTTAAGTCGTTAGCGAACAGGATACCAGTATTTTTCATAATAGCCGAAATATGAGATGCTTTACCACCTGGTGCAGCAGACATGTCCAGGATCCGTTCGTTTTCTTGAGGAGCCAAGGCCATAACGGGTAACATACTGGAAGCACCCTAAACATATTTAAACATTTAAATATTAAAATTTAATCAACGCAACTAGGGACTTTATGCTAATGCTAGTCAAGATACTCCTCAAAGCAGAACTTGAAAAGGCAGATAACAAATGTCAACTCAGAAGTGATGCATGAAATAAGGCACGAACAGATTGAAAGAGCAGTAAAAGAAATAAAAATGAATAAAGTTCCTGGAAACGATGAAATCCTAGAGAAATGCTGAAGGAATGCGGGGACGAAGCCATCACATATCTAAAAATACTATTTAATAAATGTCTATTCGAAGGAAACACCCGAACAATGGAATACTGCTAAAATAATAATAATACACAAAAAGTGAGACACCGCAGACCTGAAAAATTATCGACCAATTTCACTTCTTTCACAACTTTACAAAGATTATTACAAACAGGCTAACAATTAAATTTGACAGATATCAACCAGCAGAACAAGCCGGATTTAGAAAAAGGTACAGCACCTGTGACCATCTATATACTTTGTAAATCCTAATAGAAAAGAGTAACAAATACAATCTCCCACTATGTCTGGCTTTAATAGATTATGAAAAAGCTTTTGATAGTGTAGAACTGTGGGCAATAGTATTTATGAACAAGCTGAAATAATAGTGACGTTGAGTAATGGAATCGAAACAAGACCAGTAAAAATCAACAGAGGCGTAAGACAAGGAGACACAATATCTCCAAAATTATTTACAGCTGTCCTAGAAGATATCTTTAAGTCAATAGACAGGGAAAATAAAGAAATCCCTATTAACGGAAGATACTTGGACCATCTTAGATACACAGATGATGTAGTACTAATAGCAGACACGTGAAATGTACTGAATACAATGATTCAAGAGCTACATACAGAAACCCTAAAAAAGGCCTAAAAATGAATTTCAGCAAAACTTAACTAATGTCAAACAAATATTACTAACCTATGATAAACATATAAGGGACAGAGATAGAACACGTAGATGAATACACATATCTGGGTTGAAATGGCAAGGTAAGCAAAGAAAATAAAACTACCGAAGTAAGCAGACAAGTAAAAATAGGATGGGCAGCATTCAGAAGACTCTCATATGTACTTAAAAATAAAAATATACCTCAAAGACTGCGAACCACAGTGTTTAATTCCTGTATCCTACCTGTACGGAGCTCAAACCCGGACCTTCACATGGAGAAGATCAGAAGATGAGCTATGAAACGACAGATGGTGGGTATCTCACTCAAAGCCCATAAAACCCATTCTTAATAGAACAAAAGTAAAAGATGCTGTCGAAAAGGCAGCTAAACTGAAATGAAAATGGGCTGGACATAAACGAATGTCTTAAGGATGTCCGATGTAATAAAGAAATCGGGAATTGGCGGCCATATGAAGCTAAAATACCATGAGGAAGACTGCAAATGTGTTGGGGTGACGATATTAAAAGAACTGCAGGACCAATGTGGAAATGTCTCACAAAACAACAGAGATGATTGGCGAGAACTAGGAGAGACCTATATTCGACAATTCGAATAGAGAGGACTTAAAAAAAGTGGAGATAAATATAAAATAAACTTTTTATTTCTTTTAGCATCTACACACCAAAAAAATATATTTATTGATTCAGAAACAATACCAAGGTATGTACCTGAATAATATAATGCCCAGCTAAATATTCTGGTGTAGCACCCATAGGAACTTGGGAGGAGTACACCACAATACCAACTTTGCTCCATTTTCCAACAGGATCCAAATTTACCCCCCTATTGATCAATGCTTGAGCTAAATCTCGGCGTCGCGTTTTCAGACTGTTGGTTCTTATAGTTAGAGGTCTCTGTACTTCGCTAGCTTCTAGAAACTCCAAAAGTTCCGATAAAGGAAATATCTGCATTAATTTTTCCATTAGGAAGTCATTATAACTGTAGTATACACATAAATCATCCTTAAGGATGTCTAGATATTCTGCACGAGAATGTACGCCATCTCGAAGAGTTTTAAAATTAGATAGTACTGTTATTACTTCCCTAATGCGTTGCTGGACATCTTGTAAGCTTTTAACTTCTTTTTCGGCTTCCATAAAAGGAAAAATGAATTTTTCTTGATCTGCTATGTTCATCTGTAATTCTTCCTCTGCTAATTTATCTTCCTTTTCCTGTTTCTTTCTTAATTTTTTGCTCTGCTTTTCAATAGGCAGCATATCATCGTCGTTATTATCATCATCTGTTTCATCAGAAAATTCATCATTTTCATCAGAGTCATCGTCAACAAATTCACTTAATTTCTGAACCTTAAGACTATCCTCATCTTCATTCTCTGAAGCATCCTCATCTTCTACTTCCGATTGATCTTCGTCTTCAGCTTCTGATTCATCTTCACCTTCAACTTCAGATTCTTCATCTTGTTCTTCATTAGACTCTTCCTCATCATTCTCTGAAGCATCATCCTAGAAAACAGTTATTAAAAATGAAATAACATACAGGTAAAATATAGACAAATAAGACATAAAAACACTGTTAAATCTTATCACAGAGTCTAACTTTTAAGTCAATGGTATAGTTAAGATATATGTCATAAAATTCCTAAGCTTACTATTAAAATATTCTTTATACTTCAGTATTCAATAATTGTTAGTTAGTGACATTTGACAGATAAGATTCAAATATGTAATTAATTTTTTGTCTAATTTTTGTGGATTTCATAAAAACTATTGAAATCGTATCAAAATAACCAGATGAAAGTCAGAATAGATGATAATAGAGGGTTGTGAAACAATGTTTATAACAACAATAGTCTAAATAAATATGACCATGTTATTCTTCACAAAATTCAATTCAGTGTGCATTTGATTTCACAAGTTTTTGTCTAACTTCAAATAAGAAGTTGGTGAGAGTGGAAAACTTGTTATTGATAAATGCCTATAACTCTGGTTCTCCTTAATTTACCTTTGCTAACTTTGTAAAAAAATGTAAATGTAAAAAAATTTAATTTTGAAGAAGTATAATGGTCAATGTGCAGGCTAGATAGTGCTATTTTAGATACTTATTAGAGCAAATGTCGGCAACAGGCGGACCGCGAAAGATTGAACTGCGGAATATCGATTGCTGAATCAATCAAGAAAAAATCCACAGAGGTAGTATTACATGCATGCTGGATACTTAGTAAACACCAAAAACCATTTTCTGATTCTGAGATAGTGTGAAGGAATGTATGTTGGCAGTAGCTAACTCACTTAAAAAAAAAAAAAGATGTTTCTTCAGCAATTCAAAGCATCTCCTTGTCAGTGCAAAGTAATACACGAAGAACGGAAATTTTAGCTGCGGATATTAAAAACTTTCTTCTTAATCTTTTGCAATAGACACCTTGCTATGCCATAGCACTTGACGAATCATGTGGCATTGTTGATGATGAATGTCTGTTTTTGTAAGATTTCTTGATATTGAGTGTCAGATTTTTAGGGAAGAGTTGCTAGTAATATTGCTGCTGAAAGGTAACACTCGAGGAGAAGATCTATCCAAGGTAATTGATGAATTAATTTCTAAATCTAACATCAGTTATAATAAAATGATTTCGCTTTCTACTGATGATGATTGGCAAAGAAAAAGGTGATGTAAAGAGGATCAGGGATAAAATTAAAATTTAATAACATATCAGTGCATAATTCACCAGGCAGCCCTTTGTGGAAAACAGTGCTAGATTTAAAGAAGTCATGGACAGTTTAGTGAAGTAAATTAATTTTATGAGATGTCATTCTGTTCTTCAGCACTGACATTTCAAGAAGTTTCTTTCTGAATGCGATTCAGCATACTCTGACTTACTAAATATAGATATGCAGGGACCAAGGACACAATTTGAGTATATAACAAACAGGCGCCACATGCTGGTTGTAGGTTATTTTAAAATATTTGAATGTGCTTAACACAGAGTCACAAGGAAATGGAAAATTAGTATGTGATCTGATACAAAGCATGACTGCTTTTCATTGTAAGCCGGATATCTTTAAAAAAAAATATTGCCAACAACAAGAATTCATTAATTTTTCAACTATTCTTGAATATAATAAAAGTAAGGAGTACTTAGAAGAAGACATTGCAGTGTTGGTAAAATTTTTAGGCGATCTTAGGAACGAATTTCCTTCAAGATTCCTAGACTTTGCACAGGTAAGCAGATTATCTTTATTTCTAAAATCACCATTTGAAGTTGATGCAGCAGCAAAATGAACAGATGCGGTTGCTAAGCTGTTTGATCCGTTAAAAGTATTACTTCAAATGGAGATTATTGAAATACAAGAAGATTTGTACTTGCACGTTTATAAATCAGAATCCGCCGAAGAATTTTGGACCAAACATGTGCCAGCAAAATATGAGAATTGCAGACAACTTACAATCAATTTTACCACTATGGTTGGCTCAACGTATATGTGCGAAATGTCTTTCTCAAAAATAAACTTTTTGAAAAACAAATAACTCTCCCAATTAATGGATGCCCACCTTGAAGATATACTTCGAATTTGTTGTTCGACTCGAGAACCAGACCACAAACAACTAGCTCAAGAAGGTCGGTGCAATTTTTTGTATTAATTTAAGGACTTTTGTTTTATCATTAAGAATGTACCAAAATAATAAACAACTTGTCATTAAATGTTATCATTTGTTTTTTTTTGGACCTCATTCAAATTTTCTTCTAGTATCCGGATCCCACATAAAATTACTTGGCGACCACTGTATTAGAGAGTATAAAAGAAGAATTAATGATCAACAAATTGATGAAAATCACATGTAGATATATCATTTTCCTTTCCCAAGATAACTTTCAAAACATTTAAGTCATATGACTTTTCTTAAGACCTAGGCCTATATGAAGTAATTTAAGCTGCTGTTATACCAATGTTACAATCATCACTTGAGGGTGTTGAATTGTTGATTACACAAAAATTAACATCTGAAAGTGATACAAGTATGCACTGTTTTATGTAATTTATGTGTTGCATAAAATACATTCTAAATGAACAATTACATTTTTGAAGTTTGTTATGTCTTTTGAAACCCCTAAACAAATTATAATAAAAAGACAAGCATAAAAAGTTGTCAAGTAATTAAAAAATGATTTTAATAAAACAACAATTCATATTAAAGAAGAACAATCAGATATTAAGTTTGCATATCAACCAGAAATTTGGTGACAAATACAATTATTTAAATAAAAGGTTACATACCATTAGCAATATTTTACTTACACTTTCCTCTTCTTCTTCCACATCAGATTCTTCGTGTTTTCTTTTCTTGGGTTTTAACCATAGTTTATTTTCATCTGAAAATCCAGAAGTACTGGGTCTAAGAGGAAACTCATCATCATCAGATTCTTCAGACGATTCATCAACAGCATTGTTTCCATTTGTTAATTTTACAGATTGTTGCTTTAATTTTTGTTTCTGCTGTCTTTCCTGAACTTTTTGCTGTCTTTTCTTTGCTCTCAACTTTTGATGACGACTTAGTTTCTTATCTGGACTTGTTTCTTTACCTACAATAACATTTTGTAATACTTGTTAGTAATGTAACCTTTACACTTTTACCTTCTACATACAAAATAATAAATATATCTATTTCTATATAAAGAAAAATAAAATTTCACTGGAGTCTTGTGACATTATATTGATTTTTCATCATTAGTTTAGTTTCTTTAAAATGTTAATTTTCACATATCACTGTTTAATATAACTATTTTTAGTTATATTGGCTCTTAGAATTAAAATGTGTTACTTTCTGTAAATTATCTGTATAAAAAGATTTATGCATAATGCATAGTGTAAGGTTGGTTTTGAAATTAATATATGAAAATTAACCACCATAGTGAAATTAAACCTACTTTATTCCACCTTTCGACTTCCAGGTCGAATTCGTTTTCATTTGATTGATAACAACTTCCAATCTGGATGCCGAAATGTTAATAAACTAAACAATTTTACAATAGTGAATAATTCCCACTATATTTATTAGTCATGATGGTAGAATGTCACAAGAAAATACCTTCAACACAGTTATAATAATACGATACATTCGTATTCCAACTAATTTTGAAAATGAAAAAAAACGTTACCTGGAATAGGAATTAAAAATGATGGATCCTTTTGTTTTTTAGCTTTCCTTCCTGGCCCTTTCTTGACGACTTCCCCTTCTTTATTAAACCTTGCTTTTCTACCCATATTTCTTTCTATAAATTAAATAAACTTATGATCTATTCTAAGTAATAATTTAAAAAACTCCATGTGGTAAAGTTTATGTGATTTTAAGGTTATGTTTGCTAGATAAATTCATAGCACACTACCACCTCTATGGATAAATTTAACATGATCTTCTTTTTTGGGTGATTACCAATGTGCAATTTTTCCCGGAATATCTTTTTAAAATCCTACTCTTGGCATTATTATTTTTGAATTACGATTCTTGGATAATAATATGCATGTGCTTTATGCTTTTACAGTTCAACGTTTTAATATTATTTAGGGATACATTTCAAAATCACATTTTCTATCAGTTACCTACTTTAATGTTCTATGTACTTGGAAACGAAACGAGATATAAATAAATAAGATTTTTTTATGGAACAAACAATATGTTAATAAAATGGATGTTATTCAGTTTGAATATCATTCAGTTTTCTGTTTTTCCTATGAGGTTTATGTTTATTTATTCTACGGTCTTGAAGTTTTCTTTAAAAATACTATTTTTTTTTATTCTCAAGGAACTTTACAAATAAACTTTATTGTTCTTTTTTGCTCGTAATTACAAATATCTAGAACAATACACGTAGCGCAAAACAAAAAGATTAATTAATAATTTGAAAGAATCAGATAGAAAAAAAATAAAGAAAATTGTAAAGCAAAGTTACTTTGTCAGTGCCATTTTTGTTGGCAATGTCAGTTCATTAGCGTGTAATTGGCATATGAGCCATTGGAGTGGACGTTGTTGTTGTTGTTTGTTTGTGTTTAAATGACTGCGGACACTAAATCCATTCGCCAATCTTACAATTTGTACTCATTTTTTCATTAGTCATTGTTTCATATACTATCTTATACTAAATTCCTACTAATACTAATCCTACTATTACTAGTATTGATCCCTAATATATAGTCATTTTTTCCTATGAATTGTTTTTTAGTTATTTATATATAAGTATAATAAGTGATGAGGTCCTTAGAGTTCCACAGTAAACTTTTCTGCAGCTATCTACTTAATTCAATAGCTACTTTACTGTGGACTGTCCAAGTTCCTCAATTTTTCTTTTTTTTATTTTTTATTTGTATTTTTTTTTTAATTTTTTTTTTATTTGTTTCTTAGTTTTTGTTTTTTTTTTATTTTTTTTTTATTTGTTTCTTTAATTTTTTTTTTTATTTTTTTTATTTGTTTCTTTAATTTTTTTTTATTTTTTTTATTTTCTTTTTTTGTTATTTTTTTTTTAATTTTTTTTTTCTTTTTTTTTTCTAACAAATTACAAAGAAATACTTACTCTATATTTACAATTACAATTTGAGTTTAATATCTAAAACATGTTTATACAATAATCTATATAAAAATTCATTGTTTTCTAATGTTAATAAATAACTTAAATTAATGGGATGGTGGACATCGGTCAAAGAATATAGCGAATTTAAAAAATTATTAACCTTATTGGAAATAAGAGAACAGTCTAAAATTTTATGTTGTAGGTTACCCATCTGACCACAAGTACATTGTGGACTATCAGCTAGATTCATTTTAAACATATATGATGGTGTAAGACAGTGGTTAAATCTCATTCTGCATATAGTTCTTGTCATATCCTTTGTCGACTCCATTTTAGCAAACCAAGATTTATCCGTAATATGGTTTCTGATTGCTCTGTAATGCTTTCCTGTATTTATATTTTCATTAATATACCTTTCTTTCCATTCCTTCTTAAGCTCTTTGAACGTGTCTGATTCTATATCTCTAGACGTACAAAGATAATCAGTTAATACTCCTTGTGTCACAGCATTTTTTGCCAATTCATCTACTATCTCATTTCCCGTGATTCCACAATGGCTTTTAATCCATGCCAACTTAACAGTTTTGCCTTGTTGCTGAAGTTCTATAATTTTATTTATTATATATAATTCAACGTAATTTACTTTTGATTTAGGATTTATAGCACTAATTTTACTTACAGCACTTTTGCTGTCACTATAAATTATAAACTTTGAATGATCTATATTAGATAAATATTTTAGTGCTTCCACTATCGCTATTAATTCAGCTGTGTATATACTCATGATGGAATTGAGTTTAAACATTTTACTGTTTTTATTATTGTCATCCCAGTATGCACATCCCACACCTTCGATACTTTTGGATGCATCTGTATATAGTATATAATAATCTTTGAACAATTGTGAACTGTCAGATATAAACATTAATTTTCTTAAAGATAAAGGTAAATTGCTGTAGTCCCTTAAGAAGTATACCTGAACTTGTTCTAGAGTATTAAAGTCAATATTGTAATTTGGGTTTATGTCATATTTATATAGTTGTTTATCATATATTGTCATTTTTGAATATAAATCTACTATATTTAGAGTTTTCTTTTTTATCCAATATTTTTCTGTTAAGTCTGCTAAGAACAAGTGGTGTATTTTAAATATTAAACTTGACTTTTTCTCGTACAATCTTACTAAAAGTCTGATGCCAAGTTTTTTTCGTCTTATATCCATTGGCATTTCACAGCATTCGACTTGTAGGTTACTAATGGGTGTACTTCTTAGGGCTCCTATACACAATCTAAGGCATTTATTAACGATTTTGTCTATTTTGTTTAAATGACACTGTGATGCGTCACTGTATAATATTGATCCATAGTCGATTATAGCTCTTATATTATTTTTAAATAATAACAAAGAAATATTTGGATCTGCTCCCCATCGTAAGTGTGACACGAATCGAAGAAGATTTATGCCCTTTTCTGTTTTTTTAACTATATTGTCTATATGTTCTTTCCAGAGAAGCTGTCTATCAAGAATAATGCCCAAATATTTAACATATTTTTGCACTGGATAGGAGACATTGTTTATTAAGATGTAGTTGGGTATCTCTTTTCGTTTTCTTGAAAAAATACATAATTTAGTTTTCGAATCAGAGATATTTAGTCCATGTAAATCACTCCATGTTTTAATATGATTGACTCCTTCTTCAATGGATTTGACTGCATTTTCTATTTTAATGTTTTCTTGATAAATGACTATATCATCTGCAAATTGTAAAATTCTTGTGGAGTTTAAATTTTTTACTAGATCAGCAGTGTAAATTAAATATAACAATGGGCTTAATATTCCTCCTTGAGGTAAACCATCCATCGCTAGCCTTGGACCAATTGTGTTACAATTTACCGATATATAAATTTTTCGACAGTCATATAGTTTTATTATTTTTTGACAGAAACATTCGGGAAGACCTATTTGTGTCATTTTGTTGTACAGTATATTTAAATTAACGTTGTCGTATGCTGATTCCACATCTAATAAAAGAGCTGTTACTGAAGAATTTGACGTAAACGCTAAATTTATATCTGTTACCAAGTGGCTCACTGCTTCCACAGTAGAATGATTTTTACGAAATCCAAATTGTGTTTGTGATAGTTTATTATTTTTTTCCAACCATCTTTCAAGCCTAAGTTTTATCATTCTTTCCAGTGTTTTTGTTATGCAGGAGCTTAATGAAATGCCTCTATAAGATTCTGCCGAATCAGAATTTCGATTTGCTTTAAGTATGGGAATCACCCGGTACTCTCTCCAACTATCTGGAATATCTTCTGATTGCCATATTTGATTAAAAATTTTTAATAGTGTTTCTTTTCCTTTTTGATGTAAATTTGCCAACATAATATAATGTATATTATCTATTCCCGGAGACGTGTTTTTCTTGTTCTTAAGACTTATTTCTAATTCGTATAAACTAAATGGCACTGAAAGTGGATGATTAGAGTTTTTACTTTCCATTACATTAATTTTTGAAAATATATTATCTGGACATAATTTTCTCAAAAACTCCTCAACCCATTCTCCTTCGATCACTGGATTTATTTGTGGTTTAAAGATGTTTTGTAAACGTTTGACTTGATTCCACATATTTTTTATTGGTGTATTTTTGTTTAAATTTTCACAAAAAATTTTCCATGCATTACGCTTACTTTTTAATATAACTTTTTTCGTTTCTGCTACACACTTATTATAATTTATATAATTTTGTATATTGGACTGTAACTTAAACTTGCGTAAAGCAAGTTGTTGTGCTTGAATAACCTTTTTACAATTGTCATTCCACCAAGTTTTCCTAAATCGTGGACTAGTCCCTGTTCTTTTCTCCGGTATGCATATTTTACAATATTCGTTTAATTTATTTAAAAATTGTTGGTAATCTAAATTATTATCGCATTCCATGAAATTATCAGTGATAGAAGAGAAAAGAGACCAGTCCGCTTTATTTATATTCCATTGGAATTTTGTGTTTACACATTCCGCTTTATTAACATTAATATTTGACTTTATAACAATAGCAAAATGATTTGATCCTAAAGTATTGTCCACAACATCCCAATCGAAACAATGACTAATATTTGCTGAGCATATTGTAAGGTCTATGGCCGATTTATTAATACTATTAGGTTTACGCATCAAAGTTTCTTTGCCGTTATTTAAAATTACGAGATTACAGTCCTCAATAGCTTCTAACAGATTTTTTCCTATAGTGTCTACAGTACTACAACCCCAAACATAATTGTGGCTATTAAAATCACCACCAATTATAAAAGGCTTCTCCATACTATTAAAAAACTTTTTCCATTCATTTACCGTAATTTTGAGATTTGGTTTTACATAAATAGAATAAATGTTAATCTTTTTACCGGTTTTAATTTTTATTGATATGCTATTACACATTACGTCATTGATTGGATGAAAAGTAGGAGTATTATCAAAATTAATTTTTTTTTTCAATAGTATGGCCACACCACCATATCCATCATCCCTATCATTCCTAAAGATATTATAACCAGTAAAGTTAATAAAGCTACTTTTCTTTAACCATGTTTCTGATATTAGTCCTATATCTATTTTATTGTCATATAAAAATTTTTCTAAATAACCCTTATTTGTTTTAATTGACCTTGCATTCCATTGAAGAAATGATATGCTAGCCATCACGATTTAATAATAATTGTAAAATATTGTTTTTCAGTAATTCTAACGTTTTTTCATCTAAATTGTGATTAATCTGATTTAAAGTTGTTGAAATAAAGTTTACTATAATTTCTCCTATATTACTTTGATTATCGTTTTGTATTTGTGTTTTATTATGATAAATAGGGCTGTTAAAATTATAACAAGGCTGACTTTGTACTTTTGGAGTTTGCAAGATTTTTCTGTGCGCTTCCATTATCTCTCTGTCTACGTTACTAGAATTAATACTATTTGATCGTTTTCTTTTATAGATTGTATATTTATTGGAAGTAGTTTCTTGTTCTTTACTTACTGTTGAATAATATTTTCTATATTTATTATTAGCTTCGTAATATGTTATATTTTCAGTATTCATAATCTTTTTAATATACTCCTGTTTTTCCCTTTCCGTACAATTTGCTCCCTTGTCAGTAGGGCTATGTTTTCCTTTGCACAATACACAAAATAGATTGTTAGGATTGGAACAATTTGATTTATTATGTTCTTCACCGCATCTTTCACACCTATCTTTTCCCCTACATTGAACACGTATATGCCCAAATCTCAAGCACTTTAAACATTGTAGCATTCTGGGTGTGTAATTTTCAACCTCGTATATCATTTTTTCTATTACTACGTTGGTAGGTATAGACTGACCTTTAAACGTTACTATTACAGTTCCAGTTTTTACATAGATAGTTGATCCATTTTCTTGTACCACTTTCCGCATTATTCTTTTTACATGTAAGACTTCAAACCTCATTCCAAACCTAGGTTGAATTAATGATAACAAATCATCCTCTTCTATCTCTTTATCTACAGATTTTATAACACCTTTTCTTTGGGTAAAAAACGTTGGAATATATGCCTCGTACTGTTTGTTTTTTAAATTATCAGATTCAATTAATTTATTAGCACTAGTAAAATTATTAAGTTCTACCTTAATTTTATTCCTACCTACTACCGTGATTTGTGTGATATTATTTTCAATTTCAGGTACTGAACGTAAAATTAATCGGGCCGTGCCTATCCTGTGTAATTTGCCGATATTACCGTTTTTATTTTCAATATGTACTATGTATGGTGCACTATCTCCTAATTTATATCTATTATTTAATCTTAAATTTATAACTTTATTTAAATTTGGATTACCTGATCTATCTATTTTATTAAATTGTGTCAAAGCATCGTTATTAAAATCAAATTGGTTACTTACCTCGTTAGTGCTAATTGTTTGGTTTTTTTCGTTTGTTACCTTATTTATTGTTATGTTGCTATTTTTTTTTAATTCTTCAATTTCCATCTTCCTATCTTCTCCAAATTCTACATAAAATTTCCCTCTATCTGGAGGCTTCGGTGGAATTTCTTCCATGTCGTTTTTTATTTAATTAAACTACCTATACACGAAATATACACTTTCTTCCAGACCACTAGTTTAATGTGTCTTTATCACTGCAAGTGATACTGTGAAAGTGAAGAAAAAACCTTTAAAATTGATATTTTTTGTAAGAGCTTCAAAATAATGCGCCTTTCGATTTGACGTTTATTTGACAGATCGAGAGTGGACGTTGAAATTTGATTTCCAATAAACGAATAACGCCTCCTTTGATTCCTGTGTTAACGGCAGTCCTATCACAACCAACACCTATTATTTGATTTAAGTACATCGATATACGTGGAGGAAAGAAATATCATTATAGAGTTGCAAATCGTTTTAGCGTCACCATTTTTCAAAGAAATATGGCCTAGATATTCAGAGTCTGGTTCTTTCAATATGATAGTATGTTCCTCCCGAATCACTCATCTTCATGTACAAACGTTTTATCTTTTCTTTTTCTTTAGGTACCGTCTTCTCTAAGGAGGTTGGTAATCATCACAGATATTTTCACTATTGAGATTGCAGCTCTGAACAAGTCGACGGAACTGCAATTATACCACTTTCTCAGATTGTTAAGCCAGGATGTTAAAGGATGCTTATCTCTGCGAGAGGAGGCACGGCTTTCTGGCTCAACTAGTCTGAATGGACGTGGTTTCTCCCTCGTGGATTTACAAGAGGGTAGAGAAAAACAGGATAGGGGCTGAAGGATACTCCGATGCAGGCCCTGTAAGGAGTCAGAGGTTATTGGCTTACTTTAGAAGCCGGAGAAATGCATAAGTGGACATTGTGTATTCTTCTAGTCTCTGCCTGCAACGGCCGGGAAGGAACAATAAAACCAAATTTTGAGTCTACAAATGTATTAAATACACTGTATACTACAATTAAGTTAACAAGCTGTCAGTTATAACCAATAAAGATTCGTTCAGGCGCGAAGGGAGACGAGAAGAGATTTTAGCAAGAAATTAAAGGGTGGACAATCTACGTTTTTATATATTCCTTGGGTTAATATATATAGTAAAATTCAATAAGCGATGCAGGAAAATGTAAACATTAAATCGTGTCCGAACCGGTTTGACCCGCCGATAACGTCGCCAGAAGAAATAAAGATGGACATTTCGGTTAGTTTTTAAATATTTTTGAAGAACCGTTACTTGCATTTATGCATAAAATATTCATTATTTTTATAAATCGGATTATTTTTTCACTTACTATGTATTCAGTGAAAACATTAATTTATTTACTATGCAATAAACACGAATATTTGAGAAAAGAAAAAAAAAAATACTAAAGTATCATAATTATACTGTTACTTATCGGAACGAGTAGACTCATTTGGAACACCTTTAACAATTATCTGTTAAATTTATCGTTGTTTATATGCCCTGCATCGCTTAATGGAATAAGGTATAGATTTGGTTACCTTCGCGTATTTAGGCCTTAGCTAATGAATACGCCCTTCAGTCCTACTGGAACTCAGGCTCAGTTTGTTGAGGTAAAACGCGCTATCACGAATTTTCGAAACACCAGGTACCGGCACTTATACGGTACTATCCCCGTCGAATTACAATAGTGCGCTCACTGGACTGCGTAATGCCGATCGCCCGAGCTTCTGGCGTGGAGCCCTCTCGGCTGTTCCGCTCTTACTGCCTCCCCGGCCCACTTCGTTCGTTTTTTATGAACCCGTATTCTCAATTACCGAGAACGAGCTTTTGCTGAGTCAGTACTCGTGCTTAAACCGGGTCAGGCAGCGGTGTTATTTTTCAACAGAGGTCTGTGTTTTAAAGGTGATTTTTTTCTTTTAAACAATTGTTACGACCCGATATTGAAATCGTGTTATTTGTTCCTTATTCAATTTGGAATATATAATAATTATTCAAATAATTATTACTCTTCTCTAGGCTACTACCCCATATTTTTTTTTTTTTTTTTTTTTTTTCTTTATTTTCTTGCTATATTTACATTACATTAAAAAAAAAAAAAAAAAAAAATTCGCAAAAAAAGGAAAGGGCTGAAAGGCCTTTTCCTTTTCCAAACAATAATAATTATTCTACTTACATATTATGTTACTTATATTCTCTTCTCTAGGCTACTATCCCTTATTTTTTTTTTCTTTATTTTCTTGCTATGTTTAAATTGATTGATTTAAATTGACAAACTGATATGCCAGAATTATAGAGGCATCTCTTTACTTTGTTCGGGATACAAAATACTCACAAACATTCTTAATCGAAGACTTCAACCCCTCACTGAAAAAATTATCGGGGAATATCAAGCAGGGTTCAGGCAAAATAGATCTACTATTGACCAACTATTTACAGTTAAACAAATACTAGCCAAAGCATGGGAATATGACATAGACGTCTACAATCTCTTTGTAGATTTCAAGCAAGCCTATGATTCAATAGATAGAACAATACTACCTAATATATTACAAGAATTTGGCATACCATCAAAATTAATAAGACTAGTGCAAATGACAATGACAGAAACAGAAGCACATGTATGTATCCAAGGACAGATCACTGATGCGTTTATGACAACGCAAGGACTGAAACAAGGTGACGGACTGGCTCCAACACTTTTTAATCTTGTTCTTGAATATGTAATTAGACGGTTGACGGTGAGCAGAAATAACATACTTACAAACAAATCTACCCAACTAGCAGCATACGCAGATGACATAAACATAATGAACAGAACAAAGACTGCGGCAGAAGAAACCTACGTTCAGTTGAAACAGAGTTCAGAAGTTGTAGGGCTAACAATAAATACAAATAAAACAAAACTACTCATACAAACCAGATCAAATAGACAGGCGCAACAACAACAATTTATAGACGATATAGAATACGTGAATAGATTCACGTATTTAGGAATGGATCTGGTCGAAAATAATGAAGAAGAACCGGAAATAAATAGAAGGCTTATGCTGGCAAACAAAGCCTATTTCGCGATGGGCCACGTATTCAAATCGCGAGACGTACACCGGAAAACAAAACTCCGGGTATATAAAACAATAATCCGACCAATAGTAAGTTATGGGTGTGAAACATGGGTTATAACACAGAAATCTACCAATGCATTAGACGTGTTCGAAAGGAAAAATATTGCGTAGAATACTGGGTCCAATAAAGGAAAATAACAACTGGCGAATTAGATATAATAACGAAATATACGAACAATACACTGAACCAACACTAGCACAATACACTAGACTGCAGAGATTACGATGGGCAGGGCATGTGGCCCGCATGCATGAGAACAGAATCCCCAGAAAATTACTAAACGCAAGAATGCAAGGAAAAAGGCCTGTTGGAAGACCAAAAAAGAGATGGGAAGACGAGGTAGATGAGGATGCCAAAAATCTCCTAAAAACGCGTTCATGGAAAAGAACAGCAGTAAATAGAGATGTTTGGAGAGGTTTAATGAAGGAGGCCAAGGCCCGGCTTGGGCTGTAGTGCCATTGGATGGCTATGTTTAAATTACAAGCACATATTTATCCCCTCTCATAACGTGGCCGAGATATTGCAACTTTCTTATCTTTTCTACCATCGTAAAATATTCCGATTATGTCTGTACCAAAAATTGAGGGTTCATCTGTCATTGTAGCTGTAGCTTTGGATTGAGCTCGTCGAACTCTATTACTATCTCTAACTAGTGATGAATCGTTTTTAGTAATGTGACCAATGTCTTGAAAAGCTGCAGAAATTATTGCAGCTTCAGTATGATCTGAAACCACAGAACAATTTAATGTTCTGGCAACAACCGCAAATGTGTCATCGGTCATTGTGAGTGAAGAAGTGAAAATAATCAATTGCGATTAGAAGACTTCAATTTCACTATTTTTCTTTAATATATCGGTCTGTTGAACATTCAATCGAAGTTTTAGGAATGGATTCCACCTCTATTTGCAAGGCTCTTTATCCTTCACGTTGTTTTTGTTGATGTAATCTATGTAAATTATTCTCAATTTTTTCACACTTCACATAATGAGTCCGTTGGTCGATTAACAAATTTCGTTCTGGTAGAAAAAATTGGAAAAATTGGAGTTTTTCGGTTTCTAGGACAGTTGCAATCTATGAATTCTAAACATTTGCAAGTAGCACTATCAAACAATTTGTGGCTATGCTCACCAAACTTTCTTAGAGATATCCGAATTTTTAACTCAGCGGATGCAGGGAGTGAATACAAACTAGTACTAGCAAAAATAAGAATGAAAATAACACCAAAACATTTTCTACAGGAAACCACCGAGGAAAAATTCAACTTAGAATCACTGTGCAATGACTCTACAAGAGAAATGTACTAAAGGAAGCTAGCACAGAAGATACCTACAGCTGAAACAAATAGACGACACTGAAGATATAAACGCGAGCTAGGAAAAAATTAAAAACAACATTGAAGAAGCAGTAGCAGAAGTTTCCCTCTAGGAAAACGCAAAGTCATACTGAACAAAAGAAACAACAATACACCATTCGTTAAAAAAGAAATAAAAGAGAAATGTAAAGAGAAACGAGAGGCCTACACGAAGTACAAAACATCAAATACTTTAGAATCTCGAGACACCTATAGAAGAATATGAAATGAAACAAAGCAGTTGGTAAGAAGAACAACAAACGAACACTGGGAACAGTTTACAAAAAGGATGGAAAGCGACTTCTACGGTACAAAAAACAAATATGGATATTCATAAGAAACCAACGTTAAGAAATGGCAGAATTGAAGGAATACTAGCAGACGAATGGGAAAGATACCTGACGGAACTATTTTAACCTGATTTAAGCCACGAAATAGAAATCAGTTTATAGGAATGAGAGACAGCCATAAATTCACTCAGAAATAGAAAGTCACCAGGAATAGACGGAATACATAACGAGCTTCAAAAACATAGAGGAGAAAGTATAACCCTAGGGATGACAACACTTATACAAATACTATTGCACTGCAAGATACCAGATGCATGAAGAAACAGCATAATGATACCCATGTTCAAGAAAGGAGATAAAGAAGACCCCAACAATTATAGAGATCTAAATCTACTAAACACCGCACTTAAGCTTACCACAAAAGTCCTATTCAACAAAGTCAATAAATTAACAACTTTATCAGATGAACAACAAGGATTTAGATCCGGAAGGTCCTGCGTAGACGCCTTCCTGGTACTAAGACAAATCACAGAAAAGACCATCGACTACAATAAACCAGCATATCTATGTTTTTTAATGTTTTATAGAATTGACAAAGGCTTTTGATCGCAACCAAGTCGAACATGTTTTACACCTACTGTATAAAAAAAACATACCAATCAA
This sequence comes from Diabrotica balteata, assembly GCA_918026665.1. Lineage (NCBI taxonomy): Eukaryota > Metazoa > Arthropoda > Insecta > Coleoptera > Chrysomelidae > Diabrotica > Diabrotica balteata. The sequence continues at coordinate 7,191,398 of OU898278.1, read as the reverse complement.
TATTATACAAACCATCGAAAACATCTACTTCCATAATCGAATATAGCAAAGATAAGCATAAGATATAGCACGAGATAAGTTACCAAAAACGGGTAGCGGGTAGACACTCTTTACGATCCCGGTAAAGACAGGTCTGCTTCAGGGATGCGCCCCTGCCCACGCGAGCTCGGCTTTTTCTCCCAATCCTCTTCCGGGAGAGAAACGGATCCTAATCCCTAAATCCTACCCACCAACCCAGACCTACCCAAATCCTTTAGTTCCCTCCTCAACCCGCACTGGACCAGCGTGAGGAGATAACGGTCCAAACCTTCAAGTCAATGTACAGGACAAAAAAGAAAAGGCCCCCAGTGCCCAGCACTTCCCAGAGTCTTGATCACGGCAGCGATCAAACAACTAAGGGAAGGGGGGGTGCTAAGAATCCCTGGGTAAGACCCGGCTGCCACAAGATGACAATTTGGCTATGCTCCTACAATATTCGAACACTGACGGACGACAATAGATTCCCAGAAATAGAAAGTGAACTAAAGGATATAAAATGGGATATCCTCGGTATATGCGAGACCAGAAGAAAAAGTGATGAGTATATAATACTAAAAAATGACACACATTTTATGCATTAAGGTGGCGAATACACTGGAGTGGGATTCTTGGTAAAACAAAGCCTCACACAGTGTATCGAAGAATTCAAGCCCATATCAGACAGAGTAGCATATCTCATCATCAGGATTAATAAAAGAACCACTCTGAAAGTGATCCAAGTGTACGCTCCGACCAAAAGCCACGACGATGAAGAAGTAGAAATATTTTATGATGAGATAAGAACAGCTATAGAAACAAAAATTATTTCGAAATACTATTAGGAGATTTTAATGCTAAATTGGGCAAAAAAGAGGAAGATTATGAACATTCAATTGGTAACTATGGCTACGGGAAAAGAAACGATAGAGGAGAAATGCTTCTCAATTTCTTCTAGGAAGCGATCATAGACTAATAAGAACAAAACTAATAATTAACAAAAAACTAGAAAGAAAAAGAATACATGAAAAAAGATACAAATGGACATCTGAAGAAATCAAAAATAGTGAATTTAATAAAAAGATAGTGCATGCATTATATCAAGTTAGCATGCAGCAGATAAACTCCAATGATATTGATGATTTGAATAACCTTATTACCGAAACAGTGAATAATAGCTTTCCGCAACTGAAAAAACCAAAAACAACATACAATGAATTAGACAAAGAAATATTACAACAAATAGAAAGAAGGAAGATCTTAAATAAATCTAACAAAAGGGGAACCGACGAATATAGAGAACTGAATAGGCAGATTAGAAAAGGAATCAGACAACAAAAAAGAAAAGAAAACGAAAAATTAATAACAACAACTATTGAAAAAAAATAAGAGTATGAAATGCCTCAGACCGACACTAGGACGACGTCAGATGATATCATTAATAGGAAAAGACGAAAATAAAATCACAAGTAGAGAAAACATACTGACACGAATAGAAGAATTTTACACAGAACTTTACAGATCACATCAACAAGATGATGAGATGAGACCAGCACGGAAATTAATGAAAAATGTTGGATCAGAAATAATGCCAAAAGTAACAATTTCAGAGGTAACTACAGCATTGGAAAGCATGAAGAGAAATAAAGCTGCAGGAGAAGATAGTATTACCACAGATATGATATTAGAAGGAGGTAAGGAACTAATTGCAATTGTAACTAAGCTTGTGGACAGTTGTTTACATCAGGGCAAAGTCCCTAAGAGCTGGAACAACTCTAAAGTAATCTTATTACACAAGAAAGGTGATAGTCGAAAATTGGAAAACTACAGACCCATCAGCCTACTGTCACACTTGTTTAAAATACTCACCAAAGTCATAACTACTCGACTAATAAGGAAATTAGACGAATACCAACCATATGAACAGGCAGGTTTTAGAAAAGGCTATTCAACTTCCGATCACCTGTTAACCACAAAAATATTAATAGAAAAATGTAACGAATACAAGTTTCCAGTTTTCCTAGCATTTGTAGACTACGAAAAAGCTTTCGATACCATAGAACACACGGCCGTAATAAACGCAATGCAAAATTGTAGAATAGACAGCAGATATATTAACTTAATAAAAGAAACTATGAACCAAGCTACAGCTACATACTACCTAAATGAAAATGAACACACGAACCCTGTACCATTAAACAGGGGAGTCAAACAGGGAGATACTTTATCACCCAAACTGTTCACCTTAGTTTTGGAGGACGTTTTTAAAAACTCAAATTGGAAATATAAGGGAATAAACATCAATGGCCGTTACCTCAGTAATCTACGATTTGCAGATGACATAATCCTGATAGCTACTGACCTACAAGAAATGCAAACCATGCTTGTAGAACTACATACCGAATCTTCTAAAATAGAACTGAAAATGAATTTAAACAAAAGTCATGCACTCCGAAGACACCGTAACAATAATAAACGATAAAGTTATAGAAAAAGTTGAAGAATATATATACTTGGGACAAAAAATAATTCTAAATAGGAAAATTCAGACTGGAGAAATAAAAAGAAGAAGAAAGTTAGCTTGGGCAGCATTCGGTAAACTGAACTATATACTCAGAAATCAACAAATTCAATTATATCTTAGATCTAAAGTTTTTGATGCATGCATTATTCCGATATTAACTTATGCGGCACAAACATGGACAATCACAAAAAAGAATATGAATATACTTAGAGTCACTCAACACGCGATGGAAAGAGCAATGCTAGGTATATCACTTAAGGACAAGAAAACAAACACATGGATAAGACAGAAAACCAAAGTCACCGATGTGGTGCAAAAATCATTAAAGTTGAAATGGGAATACGCTGGACATGTAGCTAGGAGCGATCTAAACAAATGGCACAGATCAATTTTAACCTGGAGACCATACCAACACAAAAGACCCAGAGGCAGACCTCCTATGAGATGGACAGATGATCTGAAAAGGACTGCCGGGAAAAATTGGCTACAAGTAGCGTACAATAAAAAACAATGGAAAGGAAGACTTAAAGAGGCTTATGTTCAGATGTGGACGTGAATGGCTAGACGAAGAAGAAGAAGTTACCAAATGGACGAAGAAGAAGTAGAAGAAGACCAAGAAAAAGATGGTGCGACAATTTAAACAATTAAAGAATTAAGGAGGCTAATATTAAAAAAGAAACAGGCTTTAAAGTCTACATACAAGAAGGAAGAAGAAAGAAGCTCACCAAACTTGAACAGCTTCTCTTTGTAACCGTTTTCGTCCTTCCTACCTTATAAGGTTTCATTCATTCAAGTAATCCAACTTTGGACATAGGCCTCCCCCAAATCAATCCAGTGTCTTCTATTTTAATTTGGCAGCATGTTCTCCAGCGTCTTTTACTTTGGTTTTGCTTGTAATCCATTTGTGTATTTTTTTGTCTATAAGTCTCACCCCGAGTATTGATCTTTCCATCGATCTTTGTGCTTTTACAATTTTATCCATATTAGACTCGATGAGTGTCCATGTCTGTGAACCATACGTGAGTATAGGGAGGATACACTGATCGTAATTTCTGGTTTTCAAATATTGTTCCACTTTAGTGCTTTTCAAGATCCAACTCAGTTTTAAAATTCCTGCCCACGCTAATCTTATTTTTCTGGTAATTTCGGCAGTTTGATTTTCTTTGTAATTTTATTTTTTTATAAAATCTCTTTATCACTTTTGAACACCATAGTTGGTTATCTGAAAAAGGGTTAATAAACAAAGACGTAGTCCATCAATAATTTTTTATTAAAATTTGCAAACTAGGTATTCAAAAATTATCCAGGAGAAGAAAAATATCAACATTATTAGACATACGAGAGAAAGCAATGTATTTTCACAAACTCATAGAATATTTACAATTGTGGGTAATTCTCCTTCCTCATTTTATTTTCATTAGAGTTTGTTCCACCAAGAACTCGTTTATAATTGTATATTTTAATACTTATTTGCAATTATATAAATATTCTATATCAATTAACTATTTGCTTTCTCTTATATCGCAAAAAGACTTGGATTATCTTAATTTGTTTTTCTATTTTGAGGTATATATTACTTACTTTTAAATACAGGTTCTAGATACATGATATCTAAGTAACAAATACCCTTTTTTAGTTATCTGTTATAATATCCAGTGTTTAATATATTAATAAATACCAATAAACCTTTTACTTTAGTGTCTAATCAGTTAAAAGATGTTAATGATGTTCGAACCGTCTACTCCATAAATTTTAAATAAACATTGTAAGTGGACGTAAAAATTCGAAAGGGTGATTTCTTTGCATATTTTTCAGACAAATAAAGCAGTCATAATTTTGTATCTAGTTTTTCAATACACAATAAGAAAATGAAAAATACAATTGAAGTACCTACATCAATGACGAAAATATAGCCTGGACTTTTATTTGAAACCAAAACACTCTGGACTACTTAATAGCTGTAAAATTGGGGAACCTTGAAATTCGTTTTAATCCAACGCTAGAAATTCAATTTAACCTAGAGTCCTCCTGGTATTTTGTCTTCTTTTTTTGTAAACTTAATAAAGAGACAATTTTAAATGTCATTTATGACAGACCAGATGTGTGACCCCAGACTCAATTATAAAAAAAATCAAAAAAATATTGAATCGGTGTCGCCATATTGTAACCACGAAACCAAATAATGTATCTGAGAGCAAGAATAAAAAAGAAGGAGGTCTAAAGCAAATCTGAAGAAATAGATAATTGCAATATTAGAAAGAGTACAAAAGTTAGTAGATTATGGAAGATCAATCAAAAATCTAAAGAAGGTTAAATGAAATATATAAAAATAAACAAATAAACCATTGGTGGTTCCTTGTTTGTCTCAGACTCTTCATTTTCACCATCTTCCCGAGTTTCACTGCCTTCATGGTCATTTAAATTTTCAGCCGCACAAAAGTCATGATCTTTAAAGATGATGTGATCAACAGGCCATACTCCACTAGTTAGGAAACCATTGAGTGTAATTTCAATGCTTTCTGCTCTCCCATAAGCTTAAAAAATCAAGCCAGCTACTTAAAGTTGTGTAACACATATTCCGGAGTTAGAACAAAGCAATTTTTTAACTGATATTGAGTGTAGTAGCCTTTAAAAGAGAAGGAGGATTAAGAGAGGAGTGAGACAAGGAGACGAAATATCGCCAAAGCTTTTCAACCTAGCTCTAGAAGACGTCTTCAAAACTACAAATGGGTCAACCTATGGCATCAACGTTAATGGCAACAAGTTAAACCACCTCAGATTCGCTGACGACATAGTAATTATAGCGAGCACATTCGAGGAACTGCAAATTATGTTGGGGGAACTAGCAGCCAGCTCCCAATACGTCGGCCTAAAAATGAATATAAAAAAAAACAAAAATAATGACAAACACAGAAGACCCCAGACATATAACTATAAACGGCAGTGAGATAGAACAAATCCAGGAATATATCTACCTAGGCCAAATTCTGAGACTTGACAAAGAGAACCAAAGTGCGGAAATTACTAGAAGAGCAAGACTAACATGGGCAGGATTTGGAAAACTTAGTTGGATACTTAAGAAGCGCAAAATACCCCAATACTTGAGGAGCAAAGTGTTCAACCAATGCATCCTTCCTATCATGACATATGGATGTCAAACCTGGACCCTAACCAAGGCAAACATGAATAAACTAGCCACAACAGAAAGAACAATGGAAAGAGCAATGTTAGGTATACGACTGTCAGATAAAAAGAGGAACGACTGGGTAAGATCCAAAACAAAAGTCGAGGACATAACAATAAAAATTGCAAAACTTAAATGGAGCTTCGCGGGCCACACTGCTAGACAGAAAGACCAACGTTGGAATACTACAATACAACATTGGAGACCTTACGAAAGTAAACGACCAAGAGGAAGACCACAGATGAGATGGGTTGATGACATTAGAAGAATAGCCGGAATAAATTGGAAACATGTTGCTCAGGATAGAGACCAATGGAAGGAGTTGGGAGAGGCCTATGTCCAAACATGGACGACAGAAGGCTAAGAAGAAGAAGCCTTTAAAAGGCTTAAATAATGATCTACTCAAAGGCTGCACACAATGGGTCGTATGCTTATTCAATTGTTGCATTATTGCACTGTGCTCTCTTGCACGTAAAATTGCTTCAATATTCTTGGAGTACTTTGTATACCCATTCAGGACTAAAAGAACTTTTTTTCTACTACTGGGTTTACATTATCAATAAAAAACTGAAGCCATGTTACAAAGAGATGGTAAATACACTAGTCATGCAGCCTAATTCTGATATCTCAACCATACTCCCTGGTGGAGCACCAACCATCAAATCATTGTCCATTCCCATACGCTTAAATATAAGCATAGGTGGAACGTAAATTCCTGAAGCACTAGCACAGCAAACAACTGTAATGTTAACTCCACGTTCTCCACTAGACACTGACCCAAATTGCCCTTTACATTTTTGTGCAGAACGTTTTGGCATTTGTTCTGCACAGTGCTGACACCCGTTTCGTCAACGTTAAATATACGAGTTGCATTAATGTTATTCTTATCAACAAGTTTTTTCAGAAGGTCAAAAAAGACGTAAACATTCCTTATATTGAATCCTTTTGCGCACATCATGGACGTTGCTTAAGGTTCTCTCAGTGAGATTGTGTCCTTATGACGAGCTTTCAAAGCATAAAACCACTTTTTTCCGTTGAACACGGAAAATGAAATACAAAGCCGTTGAACACTATTGATCGTGAGGCCAAACACCAACATCTCCAGTTTTAAAATGTGATAAACTAGCTCCTCCACTGCTGTTGGTAACACACTGCCTCGGTCAAAAGCCTTCGTTTCTTAATTTGACTTGACATTAGTCATCTTAAGGTGACGGAGCAAGGTAGGCTTAGGAACTCCATACTGCCTGCAGCATTCATTTAATCCCATGTTTACATTACGAACTATTTAACGAGCCCAGCTCATGTCGTCAACATTCCAAGTCCCATATTTTCCTTTGGGCATCTAAAACACACAAGAACGGTCTGTCTTATTTATTTATTTTTGAAATTAAGTGAGTCCTAAATACCCAATAGTGTCTAAAATAGTACCGCTATAATATAATCAGCTCGGCGTGGAACAATATGGGAAATTATGTAAATAAACTACGATTCCTAACCTAAAAATAGCCCGGTAAAGGGAAACAAGTCAGTTTTATACACCTAAATACATGCTTTTCTTGTATTTATGAATCAAAATGGTTTCTACATTCCTTTACAGATGCTGTAACCTTACGTACGGAACTAGAAAACTATACTGAAACACCATGAAATGCAAAAAATTCGATAAAACAAAATCGACAAATGTTAAAGTTGTAAAACTTTAGCAATCAACTCTAGGTAGTGATTAGTTCCACTCAACGACATAAGAGCGCCTGGCTTCCTCATAAATGACAAATACAGCGGTGGTACCGCTAAAGGTAGTTCCCAGTGAGCATGTACAGATTGTGAGATATATATGGTGGAATGGACTATTGGGCAGGTGTAGGAAAAACATATATTTGATAGGAAAACGTGTGGTATTAGGGCTCAATCCTTATTTTTGTTGTATTTTCATTAATGTTCGATCAGAAAAGAAAATCAAACAATTCAACATCTTGGAATTTTGTTTGATTAACATAAGCATAAAAGCACCGTTCACCAACGGATGCTTGAAACTAAAATGACCTTGAAATGAATCTAATAGTTTTTCCTCTACTTTGTTTTTTCTTACTGATATAAACAGTATTAAATCAAGATTACGTGATATAGGAAAGGTTTGGGTATTTGATGACTGGATTACTATAACAGACATACCAAGTGTATTATTAAATAGTAAACTATTAAGATAATCAAGTCTTGTTTAAAAAAAGTTTAAATTTTGGTAAAATTTACATTAGAATCTTCAAGTGATTTCTGTTTCTGCTTTAGGTTTATATCCCAATATTTCAATAAATTATCAACGTAATTTTAAGATTAAACAATTGCTTGAACTTGTTAGTAACATCAAATTGTATGGGATGTTTCCAATTTAAAAGGGTCACAGTATATGTGATCAAACCGTATTTTCATCTTAATTACCTTAAGTTTTAAAAAAATTTGCACATTTCCGTGGAAGGTCTAATGTAAATATCGACCAAAAGTTTTATTGGGTCTAATATAAGGTAATAAACCTGAGTCACGAATACTACTATTAATAATATCGAATGCGGAATGTTTCAATACAATTCCCAAACAGCTCCCTTCTTTTAATTGTCATATATTTATTAATTAGTAGCAATTGTGTCTCAGCAGTACGCAAATTCAAACAGAACTAACAAATGTTGTAGGGGGGTGCAAGACACTCAACCATGAGAGAGCTAAACCACTTAATGAAACTTTAATAATCCGCCTTAAAATATAACCTCACTTTTATAGGTGTACTGAGTCAAATATGAATCTATAACTATTACAAAAAGTGGAATACTTTTAAACCTAGAAAACATAATATATTTGCAGGTATATTATAAGCATATTTTGGTAGTAATTCAAAAAATGTGGAAGACAATTATTGTTAATAACTGTTCAGTGGAAAACGGGAATCTTGCGTTCTTCCAGTTACTTGTTGCTAAATATTATTTGGACTTCCCGTGGTTTTAGTAAAGACAAGACCGTACATGAAACTATTTAATACTTCTATGTGACTTTTATAATATAGAAAAAGAATTGTTTGTATTAATGCAACTAAAAAATATTACAAATATAAATTAATACTACATGTTGTTACATCGATGACTGGAAACGGAATGAATGCTGAATGAAGGTTGCTAGGTAGCCTCCCAAAGGTTGGTACTTTCCAAAATATATCGTAACGGGTATTTCTAATCTCCTTTAGCGACAAGCCGTCGCCAAGCGAGACTTAGGTCGTTCCAAAGATGACAGGGCCGTCTTCAAACCATTTAAAGTTTTAACAACAATAGTCTAGACAGTTTAAATGTTAAAAGTAACAATGAGCAGGCAATTTATTATGAAAAATAATTCCTAATTCTCGCCATTTATCTTTGTTGTTTGTAAGACGTTTCCCCATTGTCCCTGCAGTTCTTTTAATATTGTTACTCCAGCGCATTTGCGGTCTTCCTCGTGGTATTTTGGCTTCATATGGCCGCCAATTCTCGATTTCTTTATTCCATCGGCCATCCTTATTTTAAGCCCATTTCCATTTCAGTTTAGCTGCCTGTTCAACAGCATCTTTTAATTTGTTCTATTACGAATATCTTCATTGGTTTTATGGTCTTTGAATGAGATACCCAGCATCCGCCAATCCATAGCTCTCTGAGTTTTTCTGATCTTCTCCATGTTTATTTTAGTTAAAGTCCAGGTTTGAGCTCCGTATGTAAGTATAGGTAGGATAGAGAAATTAAACACTTTGGTTTGCAGTCTTTGAGGTATATTTTTATTTTTAAGTACGTATGAGAGTCTTCCGAATGCTGCCCATCCCATTTTTACAAGTCTGCTTATTTCGGTAGTCTGATTTTCTTTGCTTACCTTGACATTTTGACCAAGATATGTATATTCATCTACGTGTTATATCTCTGTCTACGTGCATATTAGTTTAGTTTTGCTGAAATTCATTTTCAGTCCTTTTTTTAGGGATTCTGTGTGTAGCTCCTCAATCATCGTATTCAGTGCATTCCATGTAACGGTTATTAGTACTACATCATCTGAGTATCTAAGATGGTTAAAGTATCTTCCGTTAGTAGAGATTTCCATATTTTCCTAGTCTATTGACTTAAAGCTATCTTCTAGGGCAGTTGTAAATAATTTTGGATATATTGTGTCCCTTGTCTTACTCATCGGTTGATTTTTACTGGTCTTGTTTCTATTCCATTACCCAACGTCACTATCATTTCAGCTTGTTCGTAAATATTATGTATTAATATTTTGTACCTGGAGTCGATCCTGTTGTTGACTAATGCTTCTTCTATTGTTAACAGTTCTAATCTATCAAAAGCTCTTTCACAATCTATAAAAGCCAGACATAATGGGAGATTGTATTCGTTAGCCTTTTCTATTAGGATTTTCAAAGTGTATAGATGGTCACAGGTGCTGTACCCTTTTCTAGATTCGGCTTGTTCTACTGGTTGATATCCGTCAAATTTAATTGTTAACATGTTTGTAATAATATTTCTCAAGGTTTCGTAAAGTTGTGAAAGAAGTGAAATTGGTCGATAATTTTTTAGGTCTGTGGAGTCTGCCTTTTTGTGTATTAGTATTGTTTTAGCAGTATTTCATTGTTCGGGTATATTGATTTGGAATAGACATTTATTAAATAGTATTTTTAGATATGTGATGGCTTCTTCTCCACCTTTCTTCAGCATTTCTGCTAGGATTCCATCGCTTCCAGGAGCTTTATTCCTTTTTATTTCTTTACTGCTCTTTCTATTTCTTCGTGGCTTATTTCGGGCATCACTTCTAAGTTGACATTTGTTATCTGCCTTTTTAATATGTTTTACCTCTAATTTGGCTCTAACTATTATATGGATCGATGGTATATTATATGGAAAAGCTGAGAGTCAGAAGATGAAGAAGAATAGTGGAGAATCGATCTGCTTTGATGCAGATAATTGATCAGGCCTGGGCCCAGCATGCACTATAGTGCCAAACAGTATTTGTTGTAGTTGGTAGAAGATTAGAAGCTCTTGATAGTGATATCTACGTAGAAATAACCAGGTAAAATTACTCCAAAATATTAATAGCTCAAAATATATGACATAGTAATATACTAGGTGATAAATCGTCAAACGTTTAGTAGGAAGCTCACCTTTTTAGCCTGTTTAATGTTTCACTACCTGGTAGTATATAGATGATAGTCCAGTCAGTCGTGAAAGGAGGAACAGCTAGTAAGTCGAAGTATAACTATAACGTGCGAAATCTGCATTTACAGAAATCCAGAATTTAGCGAACTAAAAGAAAGGGAATATAATTCAAAACACGTATATAACTGTATCACCATCAACGATATTGAAAATGCAGTTAAATCTCTTAAACCTTAATTTTCTAAGATATAGTGTAAATAAGGAGGCTAATCGATGTATAATCAAAAAAATACTGGACGCTAAATTAGACTTCTATCAGCCTAGAGAACTAGCTGGTTTTAGATGGAGATTTACAACACTAATGACCACTTACTAGTGATAAAGAACCTGACAGAGAAGTCTGCAGAATACAAAAAAAAACATTGGCACTGATATTTGTCGACTACGAGAAAGCATTCGATACCATAAGCTATCAGAAAATGTTAAAAGCATTGAGGACCTCGTTTTCCAAATATTTTTACTTGAAGGAGAGCATATCTGGATTCATTTCGCATAATATGTCTGAATACTATGGTGTCATCTGCATATCTGATGTTTAGCCGGTAACCATTTAGTAGAATACTTTTTCCAGTTCGCAAAGCTTCGATACATATTCTTTCAGGGTACAGATTGAAAACTAGAGGAGACAAAATACAGCCTTGCCTCACTCCACGCATGATTTTCCATACTCTGTGTGTTCACCTTTAACTTTGAGATTTGCTATCTGATTCCAGTAACGATTTCTAATTATTTTCAGATCTTCGTTGTTGATTCCTGTTTCTTTTAGTATTTACATAATCTTGGCGTGCTGTACTCGATCAAACGCTGTTTCGTAATCAACCAGATATGAGTATATGTCGCAGTTGACATCTCTGCCTCTCTAATAAGACTTGTACTGAGAATAAAGCCACTCTAGTACCAACAGCATTTGTAAACCCGAACTGTTTGGGGAAAATTTGACTTTCACACAACTTAAAAATTCTCGTATGAATTATCTTTAGAAACAATTTACATATAGTAGTAACTTATAGTATGGTAATCTTCGCATTTTTTGGCTCCTAGATTTTTGGAGGTGCAATAAACTCAGATGTCAGCCATTCTGTTGGTATTTCTTCAGAGTTGTATATGTTGTTGAATATCTTTGCGATTATTGCTATTGATTCATTGTCCATTAGTTTGACTAGTTCTGCTCAATTGGAGCAATCTATGTTAGGAATAACACTACCAGACAAAATAAAAAACGAAGAGGTCAGAAGAAGAACCAGGGTGACTGACGTCATCCAAGGATAGCCAAGGGAAGATGAGAGAAGCATCGGCTGACTACTTACACGATGAACTGACGATTTAAGAAGACAAAATGAGAGTAGAGCAAGATAGATGAGGTTGTAAGCATGAGGAAGAGGCATATATGCAGTAGTGGACTTTTAAGGCTGTACGATTATAAGTGTTAAGAAACATGTATCACAATGGGATAAAAATTGAAGGACACAATAAAACAATCACAGAATAACTCAAAGGGTAAATTATCACTGAGGGCAGAAATATTTGAAGAAACGTCATTAAAAAGACATTCTCAGTCTAACAGCAAAGAATTGTAATAGTGAAGAATGGAGCATATGCTGAATGATTTTAACTATTATATTTCCTATTTTTCATTGTGTAGAAACATTTGCCTTCAATTAAAAAAAATAACAAGTGGTTTTCACAATATATTTATGCTATGTTAATTAAAGTATTCCACTTCAAAGGGAGTATGCTCAATTAATTTATGATGGTAGTGATAGTATAAACTCACTTAACACCTTAAATCCATTTTTTATTCTAAAATAAACATTGAATACATAAGTTTCTTCAAAATATGATCTTGTAAGGAAGCACTTGATGTCGGCTCCAAAAATTACTGAGCAATTTATAAACGATATTAAGGAAAACATAGCTTAACTCTCCCCGACTCCCCCTAACATTAGTGAGCCACAATTGCCACTCAACAAAAATGTACTATTTTGACTGTATAAGTTTGGCACACATGTGGCAGCTGTAGCTCGATTCTATCTGTGAAAATTATTCCAACATTTACACCATTTTTACAAACTTATTCTAGTTCCCTTTCATGATTTTGGCACAATGCTAGGGCTTCGGTAACTGCATTTTTTTACTCGAATATGAACTAGAAACCAAATTAGCAAAGATTATTTTCATATTTCTTATATATTCATGGTTTTAACAATGATTATAAAATATTTACTGGCACAAATACGAAAATTCTAATTCGTCATCAGCCAAAAGCCATAACTATTCTCCGAAGACTAACAAAATTTTTGTACTCTTTAAAAAACCACATGTGTGCTTTCTGTTCTAATGTACGGAGGAGAGAAACTGATCCTTGTCTTGCTTATTCGGTGCGGCATTTTATTTCTTGTTGAGGATCTCATTGGTCATTCATCATTATTCCCAAGTATTTAAATGTTTTCACTTGATCGATTGGAGCATTATCTACTTGCAGTTGTATTCTTAAAAGTGCTTTTTTCCTAATTGTCATACAATTAGTTTTCCCAGCATTTATCTTCCAGCCATATATTTTTCCTACGGTGTTTGTTTTATTTAATAGCAACTGCATATCATGTTCGCTGTCTGGTACCTCTGCAAAAATGTTCTCCACATAGAGTTTAAAGGGAATAGGAGACAAAATACATCCCTGTCGCAACCATCTTAAAATTTCAAATTCTTCTGTGTTGGTTGATTTGTTCAGTATCACTTGTGCTTTTTGATTCCAATAGAGATTGTGGATAACTCTTATATCTTTTTCGTCAATGTTAGCGTTGTGTACCATTTTTATTATTGCGTCATGTTATACGATGTCAAACGCTTTTTCATAATCGAGGAATGTTATGACTATATCCTTTCGTTGATCCATGCAATTTTGTACAAGCGTATTCAAGCAGAAAGTTGCTTCACGTGTGCCCAGTCCCCTCTTGAAACCAAATTGTGTCTCACTGCTTAGATCTTTCAGCTTTGTGAACATTCTTGTGTATAGAATGCGAAGAAACACCTTAAGTAAATGGCTCATTAAACTTATCAGTCTGTGGTCTTTGCATTTTTTCGCTCTTTGTGATTGGGTATGAACGTAGTATCCTTGATCATTCCTCAGGTGAGTCTCATGGTGTTTCTTGTATATACTCAAAATATCTTTGACGTTTTTATGTAGTCCAAAGTCCAAAGATCCTTACTAGAAAAGTAATGAATAAAATACAAGTGGTACAAAGGGCAATGTAATGATCAAAGTTAAATATAGCCCTCAGAGACAGAGTTCCAATTGAAATAGGAGAAAACTGGTTTTAAATAATTACGTATTCAGCAGAACTGGATTCAAGGTGTTCAAGACCGGAAGTAATGTTCAGTAGAGGACTTAAAGCAGCTGAATATATTAACCAGGTAATATATTTTATAATCTTTGAACAGTTTTATAATGTTAATGGTTTTTTAAGATATTAATAGCATTACTTAGCGTTAGAGCCTTATATTTAAATCGCATCGACTAACATGCTGTCATTTTTCTCTCATTAAATACAAAAAGATTAAAAAATCTATAATAAAACTTAACACACTTATTTTATTACTTGTATAAATTTATTTTTATAAAAAAATGCAGTTTTTATAATACTAGTCCAGTCTATCGCGCAAATGCACGATTTTTGACAGATTTTAGAGGATTACACGGTCCAAATCAGAAACCGATCTGTCAGTAATTATTACCTAGTTTAATAATGTCAAATATAATAAACATAGGCTTCCGAAAGTATTGAAATATATACCAAAAAAATTACCAAAAAAGATTTTTTAACTAAAAAGTATAACAAATTTTTTGCGGATGCCTTTGTTTCTTTTTATACATTACTAATATCCGCTGGTTTATAGAATGCGCCATTTTTATAAAATATGTACTTGTGTTTATTTGGAACAATCTTATGAATAATATTACAATGCAAAGACAATAGTTGTTACTCACAAAAGAGGTTTTGTCGAAACCTGGCACAAAATATTTATAACAGTTTTCTAAAAATTGTAACAAAAATTAAGAAATATGCAAGAATTTTGGCTAAATAGGCCAGTTACTGAACCTAAAAATGGGGTATTAACTCCGAATTCTTTAAAACTGCATCGATTTACTTAAAGTTTTGATAGGAGTTTTAAAATAACTTAAATAACAAAAGTTATATCGTGTCAAACATTAGGTTTACGTGTGATTGAGCCTTAATTGATAATGTGGCCCAATCCCACATTATCAATCGTGTGGTAATAATGTGATAATTGTAATGAAAATTAAACCTTTAACTAATGTTGGACGTTTCAATTTCCACTTCGGTAATCGTTTTCAAAAAACCAACAGTTTTACAAAACAACAAGTTGTACAAAAAAAAAACATTTTCATGAAAAATAAAGATAATAAAAAAAAACAAAGAGTTTTGATTTTTTTATTGTTGTGGACGCAATACAAAGCGTTTTTTTTTGTCAAAAAGCTTTAAAAGTTTTTATCAAAAACTTATTTAAAGATTTCAACTTAATCCAATGGTGGTTTTTCAATTATATATAATAATTGAAAAACCATCAGTTTATTGGGGAAAATTTATAAAATATTTATGAACGTGCTGAAATATAGCTTTAAAATGAGTTTTTACAGTCTTTCGGACTTTAAGTTTTTAGGACAAAAATTAAAACAGTTATGATGAAAATACGATAGGCCTCACAATTTTTTGACAAAAAATTAGCAAGAAAAGTGACCAGTAAAACTGAAACTTATCATAACCCTTGAAGAAATCACTTTATTTATTCTACAATAATATGTTCCAGAAGTTTGAATATTTTAGACAGAACAGATTTAGAAAAAAGTTGTCTAAACATTTTTGTAGGTGAATTCTATGAATATTAGACTTGATAAATAATATTCCGATCAGGATTACATATATACTTTACAGTTTGCAGATGATCAGGTGGTGATCTCAAATGACAAAGACGACATGGAATACATGCTTAGAAAACTAATTGAAGAATACCAGAAATGAGGATTAAATATCAATTTAGAAAAGACAAAATACCTCTCAATTGGAGCTGAAGCAGAACAACTCGATATCGATGACAATCAAAAAATAAATCCATGTGACGAATATAAATACCTGGGCGTCATCTTCGACCGTAGTGGAAAAGACGAACGAGAAATAGAACATCGAATTGTACAAGCACGAAGAGCTATAGCATGTTTGAACGGAGTTCTATGGAGTAAAGAAATATCAAAGAAAAGAAAATGGAACATCTATGAGACAATGGTTAAAACTAGCCTACTTTATGGAGCTGAGACATGGAGAATAACCAAGAAATATAAGAAAAAGGTCGAAGCCACGGAAATGGATGCCATCAGAAGATCAATGAGAATATCAAGAGCCGACAGAATACGGAATGAAGTGATAAAACAACAAATGGGTATAGAGGGCACTATAGTTGAGGATATTGAGAGAAAACAGCTCATATGGTATGAGCATGCGAGCCGAATTAGGGACGAAAGATTGCCTAGAAAAACGATGATGTGGCAACCCCCAGAGAAGGGGAAACGAGGAAGACCACCACAGAGCTGGAACCTGGGAGTTAGGAAAGCGATTAGCGCTCGAAATCTGGACGAAGACCTAACTCAAGACAGAACACAGTGGCGTTTGGGAGTCGGACAACGTCGTAAGACGTTATAAAACCGAATATATATATATATATATATATATATATATATATATATATATATATATATATATATAAAATAATATACTGTATCTTTAAAGTTTTCGATGAATTTTTAAGTTTAAATTCTAATTTTAAATTATCATTTTTTTTTATTCTATTAACCTGTGTGAGCAACAAAGGTCATTGGTACGGTTGCAAACATAAGAATTACAGTTTTTTTAAAAAGAATTACAATGTGAGCCAAATGATAAGAGCAATATCTATATTGCACAGTATAACTGACAGTCTTTGAGACCCATTATCACATAACTTACTATTGTCATTAAAAGTGACTGTTAGGTTTTCATCCAGCTTGTGTAGTCTTCGATTGTTGATGATGGAGGATTGCTTTGACTGATAAAGTAACCATGCCTAAGATGGCAATGTCCCATTCTTAGTCGTCTAATGACAATTTTGTCCCTTCTGCAAAGTGATGGTATTTTTAAGGTATGCATTATCAGTTGAAGATCATAAAGTTTGGAGCTTGTTCTATTCCAGAGGTTTTGCCAAGTTCTTAAGCACATTTTATTGACTGTATGCTGTAGATCTAAACGAAGTTGAATACTTTCTATTGAAATATCAGAACGGGATGCCTCTTTTGATTGGTGGCATAATTTGTGGATTCTTCTTAGGGTGCTGTCCGTTCCGAACGTTGGCGATAATGATGGCTGTGATGACTTTATTGGTTGCTATACGGAATAACTGTGTTTAGGTTTTTCTACACCATGCTCTCAGGTTAGCAAACCACGATATTCTTCTTCGTCCTGGGGCCCTTTTTCCCTTAATTTTACCTTAAAAAATGCGTGACCTTCATTCGTGACTTTATCTGTCCATGGTATCACTAGGATCCTTCTGTATAACCACAGCTCAAAAGACTGACGTTTTGATAGAGTTTCCCCCTTCAATGTCCCCCTACATGTTTCTATTCCGTACAGAAGCACTTATTACACACATCTAAGGAGCCTTATTTTTGTTTCTAGTGTGAGAATATAGAGCTCATAGTCAAGAATGCACTTTTTGCCTTTCCGATGCAACATTTAATCTCTTGGGTATTGTCCCACGACTCATTGATCATAGCTCCCAAGTAATTGTATCGTGAGATACGTTCAATTCTCATTTGGTTTACATACAGATTTGCTCCAGTTATGTTTTTCTTGCTGATGATCATTAGCTTGGTTTTGCTGGAGTTCATATCCAGTCCATATGTTCTACTTGTTTCCATTATTTTGTTCATTAAGTTTTGTAGCCTTTCTATGGAGTGTTGTGGATACTTTGAGTTAATGAGTTTTGGGAGTAAATATTCTTAATAGATAAGATGGAGAATAGTGAGTCAGTGTAGATTGAAAGGGTTTTGTTTTTGTTGGTTGGACAACTGAATGCTTTCATGACAGCATATAATTCGACTGTGTACATACTGCTGTAATATGGAAGACAGTATGTAGCTATAACTTCATTGGTGGCAGTGACAGAAGAAACAACTTGATCTTCAACTTTAGTAGCGTCTGTATAGATAATAGAGTCATATTGTTTGGCGTGGATGAGTTCCAGAAATGATGAGTTTAGGACATGGTAAAGTATTAGGGTATGAGATTAGAGTAGTACTGTGTAAATCTATATTACTTATTAGTTCTTTAAGAAAGTGTAAAGCAGGTTTTACTGCTCTGGGTTTGTTTAAAGTTATTGGTTTGATAGGGTTGATTAACCCATTGACTGGATTGTTTGGATTAGCTGATACTTTGAAAAAATAGGACGAACAAAGTCATTGACAATGAATATTGGTAGGTCGTTCGTTAGCTTCGATTTAAGTAATTTTCTGTGCACAACAGAATTCTTGGCAACATATCTTCTTCTTTTCCTCATGAATGGTGCCTTAATGATTTCAAGATATTTATTCTTTTGACTAAAATTAAAAAATGCGAAAATTCAAAACTGGAAACTGTAAAAATGCAGAATATTATTTTATCATATAGATACGTATAATATCAAATAATCTAATATTCACGGAATTCACATCCCATATTTTTTTACAATTTTTTTTTTAAATCTGTAGTTTCTAGAATATTTAAACTTCTGGAACATATTACTGACGTCATTTTTATTGCTGATTTTTTCTAAAAAAATTTGAGTGGCGTCAAATTTGAGTAATTTTCATCATTACTTTTTTCATTTTTGTCCTACAGACTTTTTCAGTTCTTTTACGTTGTTCAAATAAATTTTTGACACAGAAAAACACGGCTTCAAATGTCTTTGTTGTTTTAATAAACTTAATTTTTGATAAAAATGTTTTTTTATATACAACGTAAGGTTATTGTAAATTAATCGCGAAAAACAGTTGGAAAACATATTTTTTTAGGAAATACCGAATAACAGGAAATGTATTGTTTTAACAAAAAACTTTATATAACATTTTTTGCTTAAAATTAATTAAAAACTGGTTTGTAGAAATAAATTAAGACTTACTCACAATTTATTTATTTAGATTATTCACAATCTATTTATTTACTTTACTGGGGACCTGATGATGACTAGAAAACTGTAGTGATCGAAACAGCTAAATAAATAGATTGTGAGTGAGTAAGTCTGTTATTTATTTTTACGACCCAGTTTTTAATAGACTAAAATGGGTAACCAATTCATTATTTAAAATTTAATTGTTTGTCTCTTTCTAAGTATATTTTTCGGTTTAGATTTACACCCCTGAGAAGGGGAGGCATTCACCCACCGAGTAAAAGCACATATTGGCATTATATAACTTTTGTTATTTAAGTTAGCTTACAAAAATAATCTGTCAAAATTTAAGTAAATCGATGCAGTTTTAAAATTCAGAGATAATACCCCTTTTTAGGTTTAGTAACTGAACTATTTATTCGTTTTGGTTTTCTACACGATATCAGAGTTTTAAATTTTACATAATTTTGATTTATCTTGTAACCAAACATTTTGCATATGGTTTTTTACTTTTGGATCAAGTCTGGGAAAATGTTCGCTTTGGAAGGATACCTGCAAAACTACTATGCATTTACCTCTTTACTACTATTGTACCTCTGCGTCTTCTTTTATTTCTGTTATAAAAATACGTATTTTTGTTAGTATTGAGTATTATTGATGTAAAAAATATAAAACTCGTTATTCATTCTCGAATTTGTACAATTTGAACTTCAGATTGGGATAATTTTTGATTTGACTCTGATTTGATTTGGGGTCAAATTTTTTTACTCAAAAAAGCTGAAGAAATTTTCATTGCTATATGAATGTTCTTTCAATAAAAAAAAAACGATCTTTATCCTTCACATAGGGTAATGCCGGAATCTAAAAGAATTTTGGATTAAAAAAAAACATTGAATCTAAGTTTCAGTTAAAATCCTCAACCTAACAGGTTAATGAATTTTTATTGCTAAATTTGTTGCTCTTTGAAAAACATGTCGGACTTCTACAGAATTTTTATTTATACTGATACACAACAATGGCGATTGATCGTCAGAAATTAAGCATAAACTGCAACGACCCGAACCATAACAGCAAAATTTATTTTAAATATGGAAAGGCCGAACAATAAGAAAGAATACTAAGCTCAGGTTGGTCAAAACCTTTATTTTTTCCATTGCTACATACGCAGCTGAAACGTGATTTCTCAAAAAAATCGATAGGAGTAAGATCAAAGAATTCAAAATTTGGGTCTATAGAAGAATTTAGAAGGTATATAGAACCAACCAGTCAATTTTGGAAGAGCTTCATATCAAAAACCAGCATACATAGCTAGAAGAATTGGGACTATGAAAATATTGGTAGCAGAATCTCTAACACGATGGGCAGATCCATCTCTCTTAAACCCTAGTGGAAAAATCCCTATATGAGTCCTTCATATGGCACAAAATCGCAGCCAATAGAGCTAACGATATTTAGAGTATCATCACGTACTGACAAGTGCTCAAAGAGTGAGGAGAAAAAGCCTACTGGGCCTGAATATATGTCAATGTAGCTATATTAACTTTTCTAAAATAATCAATAATCCCGTTAGATTTTCATTTAGTATTAAAGGGAAACAACTAGAAGAGAAAATCATGGATAATGATTTAGTGTGTGTTTATCTTATAGCTGATGATCTCTAAGCACGTATATGAAACGCCAGGAACTATAAGACTAAGCCCAAAAATATACAAATATCACTTTGATAAATTGAATTTTACTGACGTCTTAAGAAATTTTCAAATATGCTTGTAAACTATCAGAATATCCCAGAAGTGAAGTAGATCCCACTGAATTTAAAACAAATTGGGAGTTTATAAAAACCACGGTGCAAAAGTTCGCAGATAAAGTGTTGGGTGAGGTATCCAAAGGACAGCCAAACAACTGGTTTGATGAAGAAGGCAAACTAGTATAGAGAAGAGAGAAAAAACAAAAGCTTAAACAGAGAAAGTGGCGAAAAAATCAATAAAGAGTTCGAAACAATGGAGAAATTAAATAGAGAACATAAACACAGAATATTTTAAATGGAACACAAAAAGAACCAGAAGTTTTCAAGCCACTAGCGAACCAAGTCAAGGCTCAAAATGGAATCCTTTTAAACAACAAAGTAATACTACTGAAAAGGTAGCAGAATATAGGCTAAAAGGCTAAATAAGATATAGAACTATCACAGGGGAAAACTGACCTAACCAACTATCAACTTTGGAAGAAACGTTTAAAGCCATTCAGTCTCTAACCAGAAAAAAATCACGCGGAGCATATAACCTACCCGCAGAAATATTTAAATGTGGCTTTCAAACATTTGTAACCATCTTCTACAAACTATTCTTAGAGAATTTGATTATATAGTTCCAGACTGAACATTAAATTGCCAACAGTATTTCAAACGGATATCAATAACTATTTACCTTGGACTATAGAACATCCGTTTATTGAGATGCTACATGTTTACAGTGCTACTCTATGGGGTTGAATCATGGACACTAACCGAGGCATCCATGGGAAAAATCGAGGGGTTTGAGATGTGGTGTTATAGACGGATACTGAGGATCTCCTGGGTGGACCAAGTAACAAACATTGAGGTTTTACGTCGGATGGATAAGACATGTGAAATTATATCCACAGTAAAACAGCGCAAGCTAGAATATCTCGGACATATAATGCGAAACGACCATAGATATAACCTGCTGCCACTTATATTACAGGGAAAGGTCTACGGAAAGAGGGAACCACGAAGAAGAAGAATATCATGGCTCTCGAATTTACGAAAATGGTTTTCCTTGACCACTTCAGGGCTATTTCGAGCTGCGGTCAATAAAGTTAGAATTGCCATGCTAGTTGCCAACATCCGGAACGGATAGGCACCACAAGAAGAAGAAGATCGAACAGCCCAAAGTCATTACAGCATTAAATATATATAATAAACATGAAACTAGTCCTATTATTTTTAAAGTTTAACTAAATTCAATCCTAGATCAACAACACAATGAGTGGATTAAAATTTATACAGATGCATCCAAAGGGAACTTGGCGTTGGAGCAGCAGTGGTAACCCCAAATGACACTTTTCAATTTAAACTTCCTCTAAATTCCAGCATCTATACTGCAAAACTATTTGGTTTGTTCAAAGCCATCAAGCAAGTAACTATTAAAAATATCCCTTGTTGTCTAGTTCTTTCTGTCTCTCTCAGCGCAGTAAAAGCTATGCAAAATGTATATCCTAAACACCCCATTGAGAAAATTATCAAGGCCAAATTAATAAATGCTCAAGATTTCAGAATTTCCTGTGAATACCATCTCATATAGGCATATAAGTGAATGAAGAAGTAGATACTAGTGCGCGTAACGCTATCACCAGAAGCTACAGACGTTGGACATGGAAGATCCCAGACGGAAATACCCGCAACGCAATAGATTACTTTAGAGCTACCATTAAGTTATCCACTCAGAAATACTCTCACTGGACACGCCCACAAGACGAAACAGCATTTGGAGACTACATTAACAACACTCTTGATCACAGCATAACACCAAACAATGTCGTGTGAGTTGAACAAACAAATAGTCGATACACTTAAACTGGCTCAAGCACGTTTTTGCCCAAAGACTAAACGAGATACTTTAGAAACACAACTCAAAATAACAGAAAGAAGATAGTTACAAAGTGAAAGGGACATTGACCCACAAACCATTCGGGCACTCCAAAAAGACATATTGAAAGCTGTGAGAAGAGATATTAGGAAATTTATACATAAAAAAATCGTACAGACTATACAGCAAAACAGGAGCATGAAGGCAATGAGATGAAAAATGGTGAAAAGTAGAAAAGAAATTTTCCAGCTTAGGAATAAAGAGGGTGAAGTAACAGCAGACAGACAAAAAATACTTGAAATAGTCAAAGAATTCTACACTATATTATACACAAACCAAATTAACAATAACGTAAATGAAGGCGGTATACAAAAGGTTCAAAACCAGGGATCTGAGGACATTCCAGAAATTACTAAAGATGAGATACAATATGCACACAAAAAAATAAAAACACATAGTTACAGAAGTTATAAAACTCTTCTGAAAAAAATACCTCTTCAAACTCTGCTTGTATAGTCAAAAAATTCTTATAGCTTGGAATAACTCCATTACAGTTCTTCTGCATAAAAAGGGTGACTACATGAACCTAGAGAATTACAGGCCAATTTTTCTACTCAACCATTTATACAAACTGTACACCAGAATAATAACCAATCGATTGGAAGTAAAATTTGAGCTATATCAGCCAAGAGAACAGGCTGGTTTTTGCCCCAACTACAGTACAAATGACCACCTACAGTGCATAAAAGTCTTGATTAATAAATCAATTGAATACAATAGATCTAGTTCTAACATTTATAGACTTCCATAAAGCGTTTGATACTATCGAACTACCCGCATTTCTAAAGGCATTGGAAGAGTGTCGAATTGATCATAGGTACACCAATATTATTGAAAATATATACAGAAATGCTACAACTATAAATCTGCACGGTCCTACCAATAAGATACATATCAGGAGAGGTATTCTACAGGGAGATACTATGTCGCCTAAGTTGTTCATTGCTGTACTTGAACATGCTTTGAAGTCACTGGAATGGGAAAGTAAAGGAATAAATATTGATGATGAGATGCTTAGTCATCTACGATTTGCAGATGATATTGTTCTGATTTCAGATGACCTAAAGGCTGCCAGTGATATGTTGAATGAACTCAGCGATGCAGCACATACAGTAGGTCCAAATATTAACTACCAAAAGACAAAAATGATGACTAATTTAGTTCCGAGCCATCCTTTAAGGGTAGAAGACGTCAAAATTAAATGAAATTGTTGACAGCTACATATACCTTGGACATACGGTAACAATTAGCAGAGATAATCAAACTGCTGAGCTGCTAAGAAGAATAATACTGGAATGAGCAGCATATGCATGATATTTTTAAAGGTGATATACCTATCAGCTTAAAAAGGAGAGCCTTTACTGAGTATGTCCTGCCTGTCTTTACATATATCGCAGAGGCACTTACACTAACAAGGACATTTACACGAAAACTACAAGTGACGCAACGTAGAATGGAAAGATCATTGTTAGGCATAACGTTGCGAGATAGGGCAAGACACGAAGAAATCCGTAGAAAAAGTGATGTAGAAGACATTATAAAACACAAAGCTCAAATTAAATGAAGGTGGGCAGGACACGTCGCTAGAATAAAGGATAATAGGTGGACCAAAAAATCTTGGAGTGGAGATCGAGAGTGGATAGACGAAACCCGGGAAGATCACCCACAAGATTGACTGACGACATAAAGATGATTTGTACCAACTTGATTGCAGCAGTGCAAGATAGATCTGAATTGAGGTTTTTCGAGGAGGCCTATGTTCAGCAGTGTACGACTATGGGCTGATGATGATGATGATGATGACTACTTGGACAGTGTAGATATACTCACGTCTATCTCTTCTCAAATAATGAACCTCCAAAATGCGAAACATGCAATACAGTAGACATTATAAAGCACTTCTTGATAGACTGTCTTAAATATGTAAATCAAAAAAAGTTTTTCAATTTGATTGTATTTTCAAAAGTAGATTACAATGTCCCTTAATCAATCAATTACAATGATTGATTGTTATAAATGTTAAATTTAATATTATTACACATGTTACAGGAATGTATGTAATAACCTTTGAGCGGATGCGGCTTTCTCTCTTTAAATAAAAAAAATGTATATCTGGTAAAATGGTTTCTCTATTAATCAATAAATATTGATAAAGTTTAGCTTGGAACCACTCACATAGGAGTTCAATAATTTTGAATACTTTAAAAATACATATTTTTTAAGGTCCTTAAAAACTATTATTATTGTTTAAAAAAATATTTGTTTTCAATAAAAAATTCGTGGTTTAGCATGCTTTTCGGTTAGTTAAATCGTCGTTATATTTACTATTCGTAATAAACGTTTAAGATAAATTCCGCACCTCCCAGGAAAACATTTTCCCCGGCTTGACCCAAAGAAAATCACAAGTAGGATGAGGGTAAAAACGTATTGCATAAAATAGAGCGATAGGGGTGCCCCTCCCTTCGTAACAGCGTCGGCGTCAGAAGTAGAGCAGTGTGCCATCATCACAGGAGAGAGAAAAGTCAACGACCTCGGTGACGGCTGGATATCCCGCCCCCGCCCTTGCCCGCTGCCTCTAAACTAGATTTCGCAGTGCAGTTCGAATGCAACTTCCAGCGCGCAGAGCAGATCCATGGGGCACTAGGTGCCAGTAGTATAACAGAGACGTAGTAGGATAGTAGTACAACTCGTGTCTTCGCCCTGTTGGAAGTGGGTCACTCGGACCGGGAACGCCCCCCTCCCCACAGCTGATCACTCACTTCCACTTCATTTTCCGATAGTTCTTCGTGGCAGTGCTTGTAGAGGTGAAAACATTTACCTGATGATGGATGAATAGAAACGCACCTACTTAAGTGTTCTCACACGCGGCTCTACTTTTGATTTTAGGAAATCCGTCTTCTGCGTCTGAACAAACTTACAAAATGACACAGAAAGTTCCTAAAACCTAATGTAGACGATTTCATACTAAACTTAAACTGGTTTATTGTTTTTCTTTATAAATCATCTAATATAGACCTACTGCTTCTTTTCATTCTCATGAAAAATTATATATAATCAGAGATTATTTCGATTTTTTATTTTTAAATATATCTATCATATCACAACATACCGTTTAAAGTGAAATATTTATAAAAAAACCAAATGTAATTGAGCAATATACAATCGTAACTCAATGTTTTTTACCCTAAACAACATTTTCAATTCGCGTCTATGAACTTTACTATCAATTGTCTTAAAAATATTTGAAGCATTCTGGAACCCATAATCGCCCAATCACCAATTTTATTTAATAATATACAAGGAGATTTGTTATTTGGTACATCTAAAAATTATCCTTAAAATTTGCGATCTGCAAAAAAAATGATTATGAGCATAAGATGCTCAAAAGTGCCCATGCACCGATCAGCACCGCGACTTGTGCTTTCAATAAAGCATATAAAAACATGACTTCATACAAATTTTTAGCTTTCCAGAGCCCATAGAGCCTCTTAAATCTAAAAAAGAAGTTTTTTTCGACTTTATTTTTTTTGGATTCAATCTTGCTTTAAAAAATTTGAAAAAATTCATGAAGATGTGTCTTTCAAATACAAAATTCTGCCTTGGCCATTTAAAAGAACGAATAAAAATACATAAAAAATTATTATCTAAAAGTTAATTATTAACATAACCTAAAAAATTATTGAAAATTTCAATGATTTTTTCTGAGCTCAATTTTCAATAAAAAAATTTGAAAAAAATCAAGCTATTTTGTAGTCAAAAGATACATCGTACATTTTTTCCGATTTTTTAAAGCAAAATTGCGTCCAGAAAAAAATAAAGTCCAAAAAAGCTTCTTTTTAAATTTAAGAGGTTCTCTGGGTTCTGAGAAGCTAAAAATTTGTATAAAGTCATGTTTTTATATGTTTTATTGAAAGCATAAGTCGAGGTGCTGATCAGTGCGGGGACAGTTTTAACCATCCCAGACCAACCAGAAAAATTAGAGGTTAAACAAGGATGCCTTCTATACCCTGTAATAACTTCTGTACTAATGAAAACATTGATATCAGTTCTTCTTTTGAATTTTAAATAGTTGTGTTTCTTATCAATTATTGCTATTTATTTTGTAGTAACTTTTTGTTTTAATATTGGTAAAGAGATCATTATTCTACTTGGAAATTTATTACAAATTCATATAACAACGTTTTTAAGGAATGACAGCTTTCTTTATTAGTTGCTGGAGTTTGGATTCGGGGTGTTGTAGACGTTATATTGTTTTGTGAAAGATTTGTGGAAAGAAGCGAGGATGGAATGGTAGTTGACTTACATTTTGTTGCTTAGTGAAGGTTTTCTTGGTACTATCAAGTTATAAGGGATTTTAGCTGAGATATTTTAGAGCAGTTGATTTAAGAGTGATAAAGTACTCATCAGGAAGTTTGTTGCCTACTAGGTTTAGAAGCTTAGCTGAGGCACGGAACTTTGTTTTTGGGGTTCCAGGTGAGTACTTGTTTTAGGCGATGGAAATTTTTATTAACAATCTCTTTTGCTCTGGCGTTAGGTCTTTCAATGTTTTGCAAAACGTACCTGTTTCTAACAGTTTCGATCCGATTTTAATTGTGAAGATGTTACCTACTTGGTGGGTTAACACTGATAAATAATCACGTTTCTTGCCCATGATTCTCTTTAGGATTTTCCAATCCTTTTATCTGTTTAATTTGTTTTTATATCACTATTCCAATTGAGTGTCTTTGTAAGCTCAACATCGAAATAAGACAACGATGATCTGAATATGAGTCTTTTGCCGTTGAGCATAATATGGTTGTTTTTCTCCCAATATGGTTGAGAACATCTGGGATGTCAGAATCAGCTTTTGTATGAAATAATGTTACTCTCTCCATTTATTTAACCAACTAACAATCGAGTCGAGGTATTGTTGAGCTTTGTCGAATATAAAATGATCCCTCCCGTTATCGTTGGTAAGTCCTATATAGCTCGAGCAGAGGGATATAAATTAATTATTTTCAAAAAAAGATTTGGCACTGAGGCTTGGTGAAGTTTTTCGATCCAACCTGCATGCCAGACCTGATGAAATGCTTTCTGGACATCAAAAAGGTTCCTGGAGCTTCCAAGATGAAGCTTAGGGTGCAGGAAGCTCAAGAGTAACTAAAAGTAATGAGAAGAACAATTATTTAAACATCTACTGTTTAATATCTACGTAGGGGGAAATATTTCATACAACGATTTAAAACACAAAATAAATAAAACACATAAACAATATACGTTATGCTGATGAGACTGCCATACTCACAAATGAGTTAAAGAAATAACAAGAACTTTTGGATGATTTCGACAAAACATCAAACATATTTGGCCCAAGGATTAATAGATATTGTTAAAACAAAGGTTATAATTATTAGCAGTTAACAACATAACTAAGCCTAACCATTAGTAGATAGTAAACCTTTGGAAAAAATTGACAAGTTCAAATAGCTTAGATTCACTATAAAATACAGTGCTTTTAACTATATTTAATGCAAATTAACCACATTTTTAACATAAAATACGTTTATTAAGTACATAATCCCCACGTTGGGCGCCAAAATAAACGTATCTTCAACTAAATCTGTAGTCAATTTCTGTCTATGTAGTTGGATCTGTTTACCATTATTAACAGACTAATTAAATAATTGATTTGTTTATTTCTCGCAAGAACAGTGTTATAAAACGTTTTGAAATGCCATAGTAAACACACACATATTTATAAGGAAAATACTAATTAGTAGTTACTAAAGATACAAAACGAAGATAAACTATTCATAATTTAAAATAATCTATATGCTTTAGCCCTATAAAAATTAAAATTTGATGTCGATATTGAAAGTGGGAAATATTTTTACTGCGTGGGAATAGTATCATAAGTTTTTTACTAGTTCTTCTTTATTATTTACAGTAGAACATGTGTAAATTTTCATTATAAGTGTGAAAAATAAAATTAAATTAGAAGGAGCCTGCGGTGTGAGCTGGAAGGATTGTATAACTCAGTAGGCTTGCAATTATCAATATTTATCAAAAGTAAAGTTGAATACTATTAAAAAAGCTTTTTTGCCCAAGATTAAACATTAGTGTAGAGTTAAAAAAATATTTTAAACATTTTCTGGATGCATTTTTAGAGTACCGAATAACATTGATTAGTAAACCATTCTTCACTTACAAATGTGAAATCCGGTAATTAGTAAATGTACCTAATGCTATTCGATCGGGCGATTATCGATTCCCAACACCTCATATTATCTTAAATCGGCTAAATCCCGAGTACATTACACATAATAATTATTATAAAAAGTATAAAGCAATTTAATCTAGTACCACCAATGTTCACGGGGTGGTAATTTTCAAACAATGTCCTTCAATACTGCCGTCGTTGGGTTTTAAGAAAGCACAGGTGATTCAAAAACTGGTACATCTGACTGATTTGATTTTTTTCCATAGGTGTCAATTAATTAGGTACTATTTTTTGTTGCAAATATTTCACATCTAAAACGTGCAAATTCCCATGGGTGATTACTAGGCCGAACTCATTGTAGGTTTAGATTTGTTACTTGTACTGCCTGTCAGTTGTCAATTGTCAAATGCCACTTTAGGAAAACTAATTTTAAACTCTTGATTAAAGATAAAAGACAAGGTTTCAATAAAATGGTACATATTTAATTAATTAGAATAATAAAATTTACAGTATAAATTTATACATGAAATGATATACCAATCGATACAGTTTAGAAATATTGAAATATTTATAATATTTATATTTAGTTAATATAAATATTATAACCACCTATTCAAAAACGGGGTGGTTATTATTTTTGTTATTTATTTTGTTAGCTGAGGCAATGTCAGTCTACCAAAATGACATAACTCGCTATTGGCTTGGTTTTATGAAAGTGGAAGTCATGTGGACGTTGCTTTACCAATCTTTCTTACCTATACTAATTAAATTATTTTATGGACTTTATGTATGGCATCGTCTGCTTGAAACCACATGTGATTCTAATTATTAGACAGGTAAGCCAAAATGTCTGATTCATGTTGTCAGAAACGAAGAGTTTGTGGTAAAGGAAGACCATAAAGTAGCAGACTTTCTGTCTTTAAAATTTAATTGCTTGGTTTAATATGATGAGGAATGAAAGCTGCTATAAAGGTTGCCAACATTCAGAACGCATATACATCCAAAGAAGATAATTTCCTTTAGCATCTTTTTGATACAGAGACGACAATGCTGAAAACATATTTCTAATTTGATTGAAATATTATTATATAGTTCTTTGTTAAAAGAATTGAGAACCTATTCGTAAATTATATATTCACATCATTAAATTTTTCATTGTATAAAAAACAGGAAACACGTTATAGTGGAAGTAATATTTCCTATTATTGTAAAATAACATACTTGTATAATATTAAAAAATACCAAGAGATTGACCTATTAATCCCATCTAAAAATAGTTTTCTTTGAGTAGTGGTACTAGCACATTTTCTGCTAACAAACTCGATGATTTTTCTGTTATATCGAAAGTTTTTTAACATATTAATTTCAAACAAATTAGTCAGATGTACTGGTTCAAGAACTTTAGGTCATATACGTGCAATATTGTTTAGCATTCATAAGTAGTGTTTTTTTTCTAACAATTCTAAACGATTGTTTCAAAATATAACAATTTATTTGTACATATATTTAATTATAAAACAAGACTAAACGCATTTAGTCGTAGAGTTAACAATATTTCAACTGAAATAAACAAAACAGTATATGATGGAGATGAGTAATATATTGATGCGAGTCCCTTGACGAAGAGTTAATGCAATGAAAATATAATTCTAAAGCTAAATGCCAAAGCCAAAGGTATTGATGGATTGTAAGTGGATGGTAAGATGGGTAGAGGTAAGGGATTTGATAGATAATATAAAAGATGTATCAAGCTAGCCATATAACAATAAACTGTTAAAATATAAACATATGGTAAAACCAAATTGGCTTCAAGTAGCGTACAATAAAAAACAATGGAAAGGAAGACTTGAAGAGGCTTATGTTCAGATGTGGACGTGAATGGCTAGACAAAGAAGAACCAATTTGGACCAATGGAGTTTAAATCTATGAACATGTAGTCTAAAGTAACATGATTAGTTAATCCAGGGTTTTTAGAATAAAGTCTTGTATTGCATAGTTCATAGTTCCACAGATCCACGGTCTTATGACAACGACTTACGTCGAAGTCCTACAACTTCTGAGAAACACATATTATATAAAACAAAAACCCACAAAATCAAAATAGTTAGTCTAGAAAGCAGCCATACTATTAAATAAAAAATATATAGCTTTATATCTTCCTATCTGCAAAACTTGGTCAGGAATTATTTCACGAATGGGTGCATCAATATTGCGAGGACCACGGCGCGAGTGGTGCAGGGCTCCGTCTTTGGGCCATTGCTTTGGAATGTTCTTTAAAACGAAATTTTGGAGGCCGACTTGGGAATTGGTGTATAGGCATTAGTGTATGCGGACGACCTGGTTGTGCTGGTGAAGCACAACTAAAACTGGCCAATCATGCATAAAGAAAACCGAGCCCTCAGCAAAGCAAAGACGTGGATGGGAAGCAGGTACCTCATAGTGGCGGCCGAAAAGACTGAAGCTATGATTCTCAAGGGTCCAGAAACCATATAGTTTTTGCACTGGAGGGAGAAAGAATTTTACCTGCCAACAAAGTGAAGTACTTGATGATAGTCATAGATGTGAGGCGAAACTTTAATGAGTACGTGAAGTACGTCGTACACAAGGCATAAAGGAAAACTTTGGTGCTGACAAGGATTATCCCGAATGTCAGAGGACCAGTGACTGCCAAAAGGAGAATTTTAATGAAAATGGTCCGATCTATTAATTAATGCTTAACATCACGAAATATAGAAGACTACTAGAAACAGCCCAAAGCAAAGCACTACTAGGGATAGCACGTGCATACAAAACAACATCAACCGTGGCCATATAAGTGATCGCTGGGTGTTTCCCATCCATCTGCTGGTGAAGTAAAGGACGACAATATACAAAAAGGATGAGCAAGAAAAAATAGTAGCTAGGAATAGCAGCATAATGGAGTGGCAGGAAGAATGGATAAACGACCATAATACTTAAACGACCTATGAAAGCGACTATATGAGGGGATTAATTCCAAATATTGTAGACTGGATAAAATGCGGTGACAGAGGCACTAACTACTTTTCACCTAGTTCCTAATAAGGAGTGGCTCTTTGAGGGCCTATCTAGAAAGAATAGGGAAGCAGATGGAAACTGCGCAGAATGTGGAGTGTGTGATATGTCTGAGTACTGTGTATTCAAGTGCAGAATTTTAAATGACGATAGAAATGAATTACACAGGAGGGTAGTTAGGGTAATCGTAAATGCCATAATGCAGGTAGCTATGAGAGGGACTGAATACAGGGAAATACTGGAGGCAGTACATCAAATCGCCAGAAAGAAGGACATACTAGAGAGAAATCTGCAGCAAAGGTAAAAGTAGAAGAGACATAGAGAGAGAGAGAAAAAGGGAAAAAGAAAGAAAGAAAAGACGGGCTATTCATGTGATGCACCGGTCTGGAGAGGACTCACTGCACGAGTAGCCTGGTTGAGGGAGGTGGACTTTAGTTGGTAGGCAAGGAGCTATTAGATATTAAAAATGGCAAAGCATGCGGACCTGATGATATCTCATTTGAGTTGACAAAACTAGTAGTTGATGAGTAGATTGCCGGATTGTAAGATCTTTTAAATGCAGTATACATAATAGGAATAATACGAAGTAATTGTCTTGTGTGAAAATTTATAGCTATCACAAATAAAGCTAATATAATAGGACTGCAGCAAACATCGTACTAGAAAACTAATGGTCTAACAGGGAAAAAATAGACAATGGAATAGTATTAAACAATATGATATGCAGATAATACTGTATTATTAGCAGATTCAGATTAACTTAGGGTGATACAACTTAGCTTAATTATATTGATTTTTCTGTCTGGATCTGTTTTTTTGTGTTTAAACATGTCTTTTTTGTCTAGAATTGCATTGACGTAAGAAATCATTAGTCATCTTATTCACACGGTTGCATTAGGCCACATGAATTCGGAATGATTAAATTTTTATCTAGGGGTTGTCTGGAGGTCGCAAGGTTCAATTTTCAGTCATATCAGGATTGAACAAGTATCGACACGAATCATTCTGGTGTGGGGGTAGGGAAAGGGAAGTTATATTATAATGATGGGATTCACATTAGCTAAAGAACACAAAATTTGTAGTAATAAAAACGACACAATATTCGGGAAGGGATCTGATTCTTGGTGAAACACTACTGAAAAGCTATCAATGCCAATATTTAGGAACTCAGATACATAATATCTATAATCAACTAAATAAATAAGAAGTTCGGTCTTTAGCAGAAAGAGAAAGTTCTTTATTTTGTACTGCTATATGATGTCTATTCTTTCGTAAGGTGTTGAAACAATGATTTTAAAACAAAAGAAATTAAACAAAGAGTATGATGGGAATATCGACAACAATAAAAAAGGAAACTTTAGTTCCTGGGATACATAATGCGAGAGAAAAAATATTCACTGCTTATGTGTAGAGAAAATAAACGAAAAAAAGTAATGTAAGCCGAAGAAAAATATCCTGGCTACAGAACTTTCGCAAATATATATATACAGAATAATATTTGGCCCTTAAAGAGATCAATTCACAGGGGATTGGAAAAGACGCCCCAATGCTGAATTGGTGACTCTGTATGGAACTGAAAACATAGTTAGACATATCAAGGTAAACCGAATAAGATAGGCAGGTCACGTGGTACGGTCAGAGGTTGACAGAGTATTAAAGACAGTGTTTTTTGAAAGACCAGATGGTAGAAGATCAGTAGGCCGACCGAGAAAAAGATCGAAAGATGAATTGGGGTACAAAAATGGGAAATAGAAGCGCAAGATAGTAGAGGATGGAGGGTTATAGTGGATGCGGCGAAGACTCACCCCAAGTTGTAAAGCCAGTGAAAAAGAAGCAGAAGAACTTTCGTAAATATTAAAGCTGTAGTTCAACTAAACTTTCTCGAAGGAGAGTTGACACAGGTTGACTCTAGTTAGAACAAAACCAAAAGAAAAAGAATGATAAAAATAAAAAGGAGGAAGGAAGAGCAAGAAAAAAATAATATTTTTCGTAGCGTTCTTATATTTCGCTTGCAAGAAATCATATTGCTTATAACAGGAAAGGATCCCAGTAGTTGGCTGTATACCATAATAAAAAAACTCATAATACATTTGACTGAACAGACAAATAGTAATTAATTCCTATAGTAAAAAAGAACAAAAAGAAACGAGAAAATTTAAATAATTATTAAATACAAAACTAATCTTATTGGTTATAAAATATTAAAGTAGTCAATAATTATTAATAATGATTGAGATATATATATATATATATATATATATATATATATATATATATATATATATATATATATATATATGAATGCTAAAAAATATTGCCGTCTAAAAACTCCTCACAACAAACAACTATGAAGCGTGGTTTTTGTATTTATTTTCATAAATTTTACATGTTTTTAACAAGTTCATTACCTATACATTTTTCTGCCGTACAGTACATTTAAATCGTACATTGTAATCGATACTGATAACACGCTACTGGATAAAATTAGCATTCTCCCCTTATATTTGTTTAAGCTGAAATTAAACTGGAGGAAAACAAGATAAAGCATACACTGATAGTTATCGGTATATGCATAGTTTGAGCACCATAGGGCAGTATTTCAAATTATTGAACAGATTCTAAAAATATGTGTTAAATTGAAAAAACAATCAGCAAGACGACTCACCAATAACAATGTTTTATAACCAAAAGCAGCGATTTTGTAGTATTTGTAGACTTTGTGAATATCTGCCTAAGAATAATTTTAAAGTCAAACTCTAATCATATTTAATTATTTGTCTAAAATTTTCCGATTAATTTTATTCCTCCAAGTTACCTTCTCACATTTCACCCATATTGTTTCCATTTTTGACTGGTTCTTATTAAGTGCAGTTATAAACCATTCATCCATTTAATTTTAGCATGTTTCTTAGAATCATCACCTTTAATACTCCAGGACACGTTATCTAGGAGCAAACAGACCAGAGAAATTAGCAAAAATAAAGCCTTTTTATGACACTCTTTGATAAAGGTATTTAACAATTGCTTTTGGTTTATTTGGTGATAACAATATGCAAAAAAAAAACAAAATATGCCACCTCCACTTCATAAGAATTTATTTAATTGAGAATCTAATTTTTCGTCTTGTCCGTAAGTGACCCCAAGTTTGTCTTGTCCACAAATGTTTCATACGCAGCTGCACCGATACCATCTCAGGTTCTAAGGGTCGTATGACATTGTATTTTTTTTAATTTGTGTAGAAGTGCCAATATTTCGAATAAAACAACAAACAATAAAAAATAACTTTACGAACTTTAATGTTAAAGGGTTTTCTAGGCTTTTTCAGTAAAATTGTGTTAATTTTCCAAATTCTAGTATTAAAAATCACATAGCGATCTTGGTTATGTATTATTTATAAGTAAACAATGAATATGTAACAAAAGCGAATCAAATATATCGGAGTCACAGTTCGGATTCCGAAGCGCATTGGGCACAAGAGAGATCTTCAGTCTGTAAATTTTAATTCAAAGATGCAGAGACATGCACACGGACGTCCACTTGTGCTTCATCAACTTCTCCAAGGCGTTTGACAAAGGTCAAACATGATAAACTCATGGAAATGCTCAGGAAGATGCATATTGATGGCAAGGATCTGCGCATAATAACCAGTCTCTATTGGAACCAAAGTGCTGAGATAAAGATGGGCAACTTACAGAGTGGGAAGATAGATATTAAAAAGGGTGTACGACAGGGATGCGTCCTCTCGCCGCTCCTGTTCAATATATACTCTGAACAAATCTTCAGAGAAGCACAGAGAAGTTTACAGTATCAAAGTAAACGGAGGGGTAATCAATAATATTAGATATGCTGACGACACAGTTATCATCGCAAATGACTGCAACGAGCTTCAAAGACTCATGCAAAGCATACACACAGCAAGTCAAGAATATGGTTTAGAACTCAATACAACCAAAACTAAATGCATGCTCATCAGCAGAACACAACAACCTCCGATGCAATTGACATTAAACAACCGAACAATAGAACAAGTGGAGACATACACATACCTTGGAACCACAGTCAACACAAAATGGAACCAGTCAACAGAAATAAGATCACGAATTGAAAAAGCGCGAAACGCGTTCAACAATATGAAAAAGTGGTTCACAAGCAAAATCTCAATGGAACTAAAATTAAGACTGGTCAAGTGTTATGTCTTTCCGGTCTTGTTCTATGGAGCAGAGGCATGGACCACAACGGATGCAACCCTGAAGAAACTAGAATCCTTTGAGCTGTGGATATATCGCCGTATTCTTCGGATATCCTGGACAGACCACATCACTAACGTGGAAGTAATGCAGAGAATAGGCAAAAGCAAAGAAATAATCTTCACCGTAAAGAAACGGAAGCTTGAGTACTTCGGACATGTCATGAGGCATACTAAGTACCGGCTGCTACATTTAATAGTCCAAGAAAGAATCGACAGTAGGAGATGATCGGGAAGAAGACGACACTCATGGATGCATAACCTGCGACAATGGTTCGGACTAACATCGACCGAACTGTTCAGAGGTGCCGTAAACAAAGTCAAAATAGCCTTGTTAATAGTCAACGTCCGAAACGGATAGGGCAAAGGAAGAAGAAGAAGAAACAATGATATTTATTCTTTTGCATATTTTATTTATGAAATATATTTTATCACCAAATTTATTAAAAGCAATTGTTAGATATCTGTATCAAAGAGTGACATGGGAAAATCGTTATTTCCCTGCTCTAAAAAGAAATAGTAATGAAAGCAGTAACACTAAGACTGAGATCATAACGTCATCTTATCTGAGGTCTCTCTTCCTCCCTTATATTTTCTTCTTTTAGAGTTTTATGTCTCTTTTAAACTGAGATATTATTCAACACGCTTTAAAAATTTTTGAAATAGCGTAAGAGAACAAAACTAAAAGTGATAACATTGCCATCACAGGTTAAGTGCCATCATATTGAAAATTTTAATGTCTTCATTGTCCGATCCCTCTTTTTAAAGTATTTCTATTACTTTCTTTAACTTTCAAGTCAAAATCTAACACTTTTAAATTCGAATTTTGGTTAAAATTTCATTTTTCAAAATGTGAGTCCCCGTTGGAGTTTCGCAGCCACCAGCAAAATTTTTATCACAAAATGCTTATGAGAGTCCAACGTGGCATCACGCATTGCGCAACACCAATGTCGCCGAAATAAAACGATTCCTGGGTATAGTTATATGGATGGGATTATTTAATTTTCCTTTTTTTATTCGTACTGATCAAAGAATGATCTTAATGCAAATAATATCAAAAAAGTAACTTCAAGGAATCGCTGAAACTCTACATAGTAACAAGAGATGAACGTTTGCAGAAGATCGTTCCCTTCAAATCCAAATACCAAATTGAATCTTGGCCTCTTAATTTTTTGCCTCTACCCATGCTTGTCTGTGTCTGATTTTCTCCATATATGGACTCCTAAACGGGCTTGTGGCTGTTTACTGTGTCTTCCGAACGCTTTTTTGCCTTTTCTTCTGGTCTCTTTCCTTGCATTCTAGCATTCCGTGCTCCTTTTGGCAGCCTATCCTCTCCCACTCTTATCACATATCCGTCCCATTGCAATCTTTGTATTCTAATGAAGTCTGACAGTGGCGCTTCCTTATAAAGTTGATAAAGCTCGATAAAGGAAAAAGTGTGCATTGACAAAACCTTAGTGCCTATTCAAGGGTAACTAAAATTCAAGCAGTATATTGCCAACAAGAGGCACAAATTTGGGATAAAATAATACTTTGTCTGGAAGGTGGTTATACCTACGATTTTAACGTATATTGAGGACAAGAACATGCTGAAGATAGCACCGTACCAACACAAATATAGTGATGAAACTTATAAATAGACTGCTTGTAAAGGATGAACACTTGCGATTAATAACTACCACAGTTCTGTCACACATGCACATGAATTCCTACACCGAAAAATTTATATGATCGGTACGCTACGTGCAAACCACAAGTATAATTCCAAAAAGGTCATTTCAAAAATATTACATGTAGCTATATAAGTACAAGCTGAACAAAATTATTCGGACACCGTTGTTTAGAAGTGGAGGAACAAGCGAGATGTGCTGATGATTAGTACCAAATTCGCTGACGAAATGGTGAGAATGCAGAAGGCACACGCGGTGATGTTGTAAAGCCAAAGAATGTCATTGAATATAAGAAATATAAAAGGTTCACTGATATATCAGATCAAACGAAAAGTTATAATTCGCCATTACGTAAAAAAATAAACTGGTAAAGAAAATTATCGATGGAGCGGTTGACTGACACAGCACTTATAAATGCTTATGTCGTGCATCAAAGCATTGCCAATGAAAGCATGACGATTACCAAATTCAAGGAAGAAGTAATTCAGAGCCTATTAGGAGATTTTTTTGTCACACTAGTCATTATGGAAAATAGTCTCAAACTTAGTTATGTTGGTCGTGTAGACAGAAGACGATGTACAACGTGTTACGCAAAAATGGTAGAAGAGGAAGGAAGGCAAGTACTTGGCTGTTTTTGTAATTCCGCGACAAAACGTGACATTTTGTTTTATGACAATTAAGCTTATTTTGCCTAAAACGTGTTCTTACTAAGAATAAATAACTACGCAATTGTTACTTATAAATGTTATGGGCCATGCTACTCGTTGACGTTTCAGAAGCATAGGCCAAGTCTGCTTTAGAGACCATCTGGCCGGGCTTGAAATGTCTCCGTGTAGTATAATGCGCTCGAGAAGCCGCTGTCGAGCTACACAGCATTTTCTAATAACCTAGCGCGTGAGTCCGCGTCGGCATCACGTGGCCCGTCTATAACTTTTATGTGTGAGTCCGTGTTGGCCTGCCATTGCACTTAACCTGTTAAAAGAATAGCTCAAGCACGGCTTTAGATATTCTATACAAATTATCCATATTTTGTATTAAGTATTTAAAAGTAATAGTGGTATATAATGGTAGAACATTGTGTAATTAAATCATAAATCCTAACCTATCTCGCAAAAGAAATAAGCTTTAGTCAGTTTTTTAACGGGCATTTTAGAAACAATTTAAACAATCTTTAATCCAATTTAAATATAAAAATCGATTGGACATCTCATGTTTCATTTGGCATTCTATATAAAGTTCGTTTCGCGCCAAAAATTGTAATGGTTTATAGGGAATTACTATGGATTCTTTGGCCACTTTTGTAAATGTGAATATAGATACCATTCCGACAATTTGCCGTCTGTAGACAGCAGACAGTAACTGCAGACGGCAGTTGCAGTTGCCTTCTAGAAGAAATTACTGTCATATTGATTCTGAAGTCAGTACCAGTTACTTCAATTACGTGGCAGTATAAAACAGTCAGACAGTTACATGGATAACGAAATGCTGCAAGTTTTACTACAAGAAGAAAAAGATAACGTCTATTATACTTCTTCCAAACATTTTCTTGGAATCATGAATGTGTTGCTTGTGTGAGTCCATATCAAATAGGTAAAGAAATAATAATAAGACTTACTCACAATCAATTTAATTTAACAATCTGACGCCCGGTTTCGCTTTCTACAATTTGCAAAGCATCTTCAGGTCGAGATACAAAGTTAAACTAATGCTGCAATAAAATAAACCCAATTAGGGTGGTGTCTCATAAAGATAAAATAAACAAATAAATTAGTTCATACAAATTATAGTAATTATGCCAATATTACATGTCTGTGGTTTTCAAAATGAATAATTTGAATATATAAAAGGTATTAACAGACAAGGTAAGACCCACAATTGGTATAAAGTAGCAATCTTATATTGTAATAAATTAATAAATGAGCAAATAAATAAAACAAAACAAACATTACTTACATGCCGGTACTCTATTAATTGATGGATGGTAGGTCATGGTTGCAAAAATCATGTATTGTTGATTGGAGAACTTTAATGTGCTATTGCAGTTGTTTTGACAATAAACGGGAAGTTCTTGAGGAGAACAGATTTGATCCAATGAATTAGAGATAGGTATATTGTGGTTGTTTGTCAGATGAAAGTGATGTTCTTTACTATTGTATTATTTAAATTATTTACACTTATATCAGAGATATATTTTTTGGAATGTGTGTTATTTATTGAGTATTTATGTAATGAAGGAGACAGTTTTATGACAATGAATAAGAGTAGCTGTACCGATTGTGTGGTTGTGCAATTATTTTGACTTGTAATTATCAAGTCTATTGGCAAAATTAATAAATTATTGTAAAGTCAACTATGTAAAAGGTATATAAAAAGTATATAAAATTATTATAAATTAAGACGATCAGGGACAAATTAAACACACATTAACAGGAACAGAAACACTAAATGACGGGACAAACATTGAATTTAAAACTTAAACTTGGGGATGGAAGAAACTGTAAGCACTACATCTCACTGTTGGAAGAAATGAGTTTTTTCATATTTAATCTATTAGATTTAAGAGGTAAATTTTACATATGTAGGTTGAAGTGTGACAGTTCTTCTTCTATTACTAAATACTGTAAGTTTAGTTATTCAGTATTATGGAGTATGTTGATATTAATGAATGTATCAAAATTTGTTTTAATTTAGAAATCAAAAGTAAATTGATGTGTTTAATATTGGCATACTTTAACAATTTTAATTAATAAGTTTCAAATTCAAAAATTTTTTTAAGGTAACAATGTGAATAATTGAAATACATCATCTATTATAACTAACCAATTTTAGTCTAAATATTTCAGAACAAATTAAAATGATTATTTAGTAAATACAAACAAGTGTACTTGTAATTGAAAGGTATAACAAATTTACAAATTGCCTGAAAATTTTTTATTTGAAATAATTGTCGGTCTGAGCTATCTATTATGGTGTATGAACATTTCTTAAAATATTTAATTTAAATTGTAATAATTAATAATTAAATAAAGTAGTAATTGGGTGAATATTGATGATTATTCAAAGATTGTGCACAACCACACAATCGGTACAGCTACTCTTATTCATTGTCATAAAACTGTCTCCTTCATTACATAAATACTCAATAAATAACACACATTCCAAAAAATATATCTCTGATATAAGTGTAAATAATTTAAATAATACAATAGTAAAGAACATCACTTTCATCTGACAAACAACCACAATATACCTATCTCTAATTCATTGGATCAAATCTGTTCTCCTCAAGAACTTCCCGTTTATTGTCAAAACAACTGCAATAGCACATTAAAGTTCTCCAATCAACAATACATGATTTTTGCAACCATGACCTACCATCCATCAATTAATAGAGTACCGGCATGTAAGTAATGTTTGTTTTGTTTTATTTATTTGCTCATTTATTAATTTATTACAATATAAGATTGCTACTTTATACCAATTGTGGGTCTTACCTTGTCTGTTAATACCTTTTATATATTCAAATTATTCATTTTGAAAACCACAGACATGTAATATTGGCATAATTACTATAATTTGTATGAACTAATTTATTTGTTTATTTTATCTTTATGAGACACCACCCTAATTGGGTTTATTTTATTGCAGCATTAGTTTAACTTTGTATCTCGACCTGAAGATGCTTTGCAAATTGTAGAAAGCGAAACCGGTCGTCAGATTGTTAAATTAAATTGATTGTGAGTAAGTCTTATTATTATTTCTTTACCTATTTTCTTGGAAATTTAAATTTTTATAATTCGCATTTTTGCAGCCAAAAAAGAGGAATATTTAGACAGTAAATCAATAAAATAATCACTTTCTTCGTTTGTCAATACTTACATGTCGTCCAACTTCATAATAGCACTAACGACAGTACTCGACAGTAGTGTGTCCTCTGCCGTAGGGTGGCACAGAAACTGATGTTCTGCCGGGCAGCAGTTGCAAGCAGATGTCGGAATCAGTCTCATATAAATTAATACTGCTAAACAATGACGTCTGCCACAGCGGCAACTTCAACTGCTGTCTGCAGTTGCTGTCTGCCGTCTGCAGTTGTTGTCGGAATAGTACCTTAAGAATTTCTTGGCCATAAATAGATAGTAAAACAATGTTTGTGCTTTAATGGTTCACTCAACAACAAAGGAAAGAAGTTCCTTTAAAGAAGTAAATTTTTAAAATAGGA
Source organism: Diabrotica balteata (assembly GCA_918026665.1). Taxonomy (NCBI): domain Eukaryota; kingdom Metazoa; phylum Arthropoda; class Insecta; order Coleoptera; family Chrysomelidae; genus Diabrotica; species Diabrotica balteata. The sequence goes on along the minus strand of OU898278.1, from coordinate 7,149,240 downwards.
TAGACATAAAGGATAAATTTTTTAACTATTTTGTACCAGTGTACCAGCAATCATATTAGCACCACTAAGTGACAGTAACTTACTGAATTGAATGAAATATAGATTGAAGTTAATCACCTGATCGAATGAATTTTATATGTGACATCCATGTCTTTCAGAATGTGTAAATTATCATGTATGGTATCTTAAAAAGTTGCAGGTGTGTGAGCCTAAGCGAGACAAATATTTTTCTTTCTTGTTTTTGTTATCCATGAGTTCATTTGTTATCGTTTGTACTTCGCTTTCTCTCGTGCACTGGATATTAAGTGCACGATATTAAGTGCTTCAAATAGTCTCAGGGTATATTAAAGGATACTTGGGTAACTTTTAAAACAAATCTTTTGAATCTATGAAACCTTTTAAAGTAGTTATACTTGGAATTCGTCTTATATTTTAAAATATTCTTAGATGATATTTCTTCGAATCTAACACTAATGTTTACAATTATTTTTGTCAACAAATATATAATTAAAAGATCAATAAATAACAATTTAAGAATTTACTGAAGTTTTTACTAATGTAATAGGCCAAAATATAATTTATTTATTATAGTTTTTGACAATAAACAATATACAAACAACTACATCGATTATTGGTGATGATAATGTCATAAAAAATAGTATAAGTGGGAGAAGTAATCATTATTCAGTTACATATTAGTTTAGAAAATTATTATTTTAAATGTACTAGTAAATTCATTGACGAATTAATCGTACTATCGTTGCGATTGTCTTTCAGTCCATTTTTGTTAATTTACGGTAAATGAGTATTTTTGTGGTATCGACGGTGGTATACACAACACGATCGCGCGCAACCAGTCACCTTCAAAAATTTTTTCTACAAAGTCATTTACAGATACGAACATGTCACATCGGATATGTTGTGTATGCGGCATATCTGCGGTATTATTACTATAGTCTGCATTTTTGTGCATTTTGACAAATGGCAGTCAGTAGCTTAACGATTCACAGCCGATCCTCCTCCTCCTCTTCTTCTTCAGCTTCTTCTACAACGCCTTCGTTCTCTTCCTTGTACCCTGGATGTTCCGAAATGGCGTAGTAGTTACCGTTATAGATGACTCCCAATTCTCTAAGAACATCTCCTCGAATAGTCGCTTTGATCGTCCAATTATAACAGTCTTCACTTTCGCTTTCTCGGTCTAATCTTTCTACGTCTAGAATTTTGGAGCTGAGTCTCTCTAGAATGATCCCTATATCTTTAATACTCAAATGTCGTTTCTGATCGACGCTCAGCTGGTCGATTAGCAGCAGGAACTTTTCAGAGGTGACGGCCTCGTCCTCCATCACGGTGTTCTCGGTTTCGCTTTCGGAACTCTCGTGCTCGGACTGCCCGCTACGACCGCCACCTTCAACGTCTAAAAAACGCACATGTCTGGAAGGGGGCTGTGGAGATGTCTGCTGCGTATCTTGTATAGGAGAAGTCGCCACCGATTTATGAACGGCGATTTTGCGACCCTCTTCGTGTAAAGCGCAACAGTGGAAATCACATTCGATCGCCCCGTTACTTTGAGGACTTCCTGCTCGTGGCATGTGAGCGTGATGAGCGCATTCCGGAGTGTGAATGTGAATCGTAGCGCTCTCCAAGGAACTACCTTGCTTGGACAGCCTATGAACCGGTTTAACATCATCGTGGTTTATCACAGTGATCTGAGGGCTAGCATAACGCGGTTGGGGTTGGGCGAGAGCGGGTGTATACACGTCGTTGATTGCAGTCTCCTTCTTTCCTCCTGATCCGGTTTGGATCACAAGCGATGGTCGTTTACTAGGAGAAAACTTACCGGGAGAAGGTGAAGGTGCCTCCGATGACGAAATCCTGGAGGGACCTGAACGCTGGTCCCAGTGCAAAACGACGGTAACCCGCCCCTTGTTATCCATAATCTTCCACGAGGGGGTCTCATCGTGCAAGTCGAGTGCGTGGATGGTTTCGCAAACTATCTTTGGGATGGCGGAGATTGCTACTAACAAAAAAGATAATTAAATTTGTAAAAAATCCAACAGCAACATCTACAATTTTTTAAATTCTAGTTTTTAACAAAAGATAAAAATGATCAAATGCAATTTCCTAGCATAACTGTAATCGGTTTGGTAATGTATGATAGCAAAGTTTTTATGATTTAAGTTTTAACCATTATTGTGAGTTAAGAATGTCTATACTTCCTTGACTTAGTTTTGTACCAGAATTTATAAGAATAAATGACCATCCCGACAAAATTCAGTTGGCTGGTTCGATTACTTGGACAAAGTTGTCCCTCTTTCAAGCAGTGAAGAAGTACTTTCATCTTAAATCTTATAACATATCACCATATTATTCACCATGATTTTCGTGTGAGATGTCTGCTAAACTACAATTGTCTGCTCTTGGCCTCCAATGTGTAATTTTACTTGTCCGTCGTGAGTCATGCATTCTCGCTAGATAATCTGCCCAATTCCATTTAAGTTTTACTTTGGGTTCCACAACATCAGCAATACTCGTCTTTCTTCGCAGATCTTCGTTTTTTATTCGGTCCCACAACGTCACTCCCAGCATAGATCGTTTCATTCGTTTCTGTGCCACTCTCAATTTCGAAGCCGTAGTCTTGGTTAGAGTAATAGTTTCCACCCCATAGGTCATGACCGGTAATATGCATTGGTCAAATACTTTTCTTTGGGGCTGATTGGTATGTTGGCCCTAAGTGTATCTTGCAGTTTGTCAAAGGCTGCCCACGCTAAAGCAATTCGTTTTTGAATTTCGCATGTTTGGTCATTCCTGCTAACTCTTATTTTATGACCCAAATACATATATTTTTCCACCAGTTCTACCACTTTATTTTGCATAGTTAAATGGTTATTGGGACAATATTTGTCATAAACTTAGTTTTGGGCAAGACCCACCTTCGAACATGTAATATCCAATTCATTTAACATATCTGTGGCTCCTCCTAAATCATCTGTGATAAGGACAATGTCATCTGCGAAACGGAGATGGTTAAGTTTTTCGCCGTCTATTGTTACTCCTTTGTGGTCCCAATTGACCATCTTAAAGGCATACTCTAATGCCGTTATGAATAATTTCGGTGACAATATATCTCCTTGCCTTATTCCACGTTTTATTTTTATTGGTCCGGTTTTCTCGTGTATCTTAACATTCATAGTGGCATTTTTGTAAATATTGTAAATAAGTTCACTATACCTATGGTCAATCTTGCAGTCATTCATTGCTTCTATAAGGCTGTCTATTTTGATCGTGTCAAACGGTTTAAGAAAATTTATGAAAGTGAGGACAAGAGGTTTGTTGTATTCTATAGGTTTTTCAGTGAGCGTCTTTACTGTATGGAGGTGATCATTGGTAGCATAATTTGATCGGAATCCTGCCTGCTCTCTCAGTTGGTAGAAATCTAATTTTCTCTCCAATCTTAATGTCACTAACCTAGTGAAGAGCTTGTATATGTGATTCAACAGGCTAATAGGTCTATAATTCACTAGGTCCGTTCTATCTCCTTTTATGTAATAGGATAGTTATAGCATTGTTCCATTCTTTAGGCACCTCTGTCTACTGAAGACATAGATTAAACAGTTTCTTTAATTTATTTAATAGCACATCTCCTCCATTTACGATAGCTTCTATTACAATTCCATCCTCTCTTGGGGCTTTGTTATTTTTCATTTTTCTTAACGCTTGTCGAATCTCATCTACATTTATTTCTGGCATTAGTTCGGAACCTTGATTTACGATCTTCTTTGATATGGCTGTTTGTTTCCCTGTTTGACCTTCTCGTCTACTTTCATATAATTCCTCATAGAACTCTTCTTAATTTATGAATTTCACATTTCCCATTCGTTAGCTTTTTACGTAGAATTTTTAATCTATTATTGATTGCCTATGAAATAGTTTTATTCATTTCTCTTAGAGTGTGGCTGTCTGCATTCTCGTTGCTTCTCATTTGTCTTCTTTGATCTAGCAGCATTTCAGTATATGGAGTTATTTTACTATCTGATTTTCTTTTAGAACAGTTCACTCAGTGACTTTCTCATAAGGCGTTTATGATGCAATTATTCAGGTCGTTAAGATCGTTCTTGGAGGTTTTATGTAGTAGTAGCGTATGATGTAGTAAATTTTATTCCTTGTTCTACCGTTTGGACTTTTCTTCTGTGTACAATTGTAAATTGAGTACGAGAATCATTAAGCGTAGTAGATATATCGTCATAAAATATTTCGATTTCTTCGTCTGTATGGTCTGTTGTTGGAGCTTATACTTGGATAATTTTGAGTCGCTTAAACTTACTGCTTAAATACGCTGACAAAAAACCAGGAAATTCTTAGCAGGCATATTTACGAACTGTTTAAAATCAAAATATATACCCGACAATTATAATATATAAAAAAAACTTCTCATTCATAAGAAAGGTAGCAAAGAGGATATCAAAAACTATTTACCTATAAGTCTACTATCAATCATATACAAGATATTCAAAAAGATCGTCAACAATAGATTAACAAATGCATTAGATGTTGCACAGCCAAGAGAGAAAGCTGGTTTCAGAAGTGGATTCAGTACCCTAGATCATATCCAAACACTTTGAAAACTAATGAGTAGAGCTAAATAATTTGAAATACCGCTAGCATTAAACTTCACAGATTTCGAGAATGCCTTCGACTCTATATACCATAAGACAGCATTAGAAGCTTTAACCAACCAAGACAGAATTTCCCACAGAAGACCACAAGCGTCCGACAAGGAGACGCAATATCACCAAAGCTCTTCACTGGAACTCTAGAAAATATATTCAAGTACGACTATGTAAAGGAGGCTGTAAATACGCTGATAATGATAATGACGATGGTGAATATTCTGTCCTAAAAACTGTGTTATCATAAATTACCAAATTGATTACAATTATGGATACTTCAGCAATGACTTTTTTATAATCCAGAAAGCAGGCAAAACATCATTGTCTACATTCATAGCTTTTCGAAATAGTACTCTAATATTGAATGAAATTTGTCCAGTTTCAAGGCCATTAATAAAATTAATTTATCTTCGATGGTTGTATATATTGCACCATTTAATGTTAATATGTGCTTCATTAAACTTATGGTTTCATTATTTTCGCTCTTTTTATAAGATATTTTCTTCGGCAATGATATAAATACGTATAGAGAAAGTTACATGGACTAGGTACATCAGAAATTATTGTGGAACTAATATTTTTAAATAACTTTGTTTAACTTTAATACTGTTTAATTAGTTCTGAACTTCAAAGCGCTTTGTATAACTTATTTTGTAGTATATCGTCAATTGTTTGAGCTTGACAAAAAGTGTAGTCTTACATTAAATTTGGTTTTAAAATCACTTCATAAATAATGTGCAACCAGCGCCATATCAATTCCAGATCGACTAACAGGCAATATCTGCGAAATGGGATACTGGAAGATCAAACTTAACATTACGTTAAAAATACCGCATCGCAACATGAAATGTTAGGGGGCTCCTAAATCCAGGTAAATTGTATATATCAGAAAATGAACTAATTACTAAGTGAAGATAGATATCTGTGGGATATCTGAGAAATCTGCAAAATTAGGAAAAACTCGAATTGATGACCATTTGAAATGAACGAAAGGTGAGCATGGCTTAGGCGAGCGAAATGAACGAAGTGAACGGTTCCTTCAATTTGCCATCGATATGTAGTATAGTAAAGACTAAACATTATCCGCGAAAATTATCAACATGATTTTCGCCTGGAGGACGATACAATAACCAAATAGATTATATTCTTGTTATTAAACGATAGATGAACTCAATAATCAACGTGAAGACAAAACCAGCTGCATACTGTGCTTCACCAAAATATTAGAAGCAGAATTTTGCATTAAGTTATACAGTAAAACAATCACAAATAAAAGACAAAAATTGATTCCAAAAAATTTGGAAAAGAAATGGATTACTGAAGCCATCAACAATCCTAATCCCAAAACATTGGATGACTGAAGAGACTCTCAATCTTGTAGAAAAAAATACGAAAACTTTAAAACTGCACATCAAAATCAAAACAAGAAGAAATAGAGAGCACCATAAATACAACTATAAAACACTTGTCTAGAAGGGCTAAAAATAATTATATTAAAACATATGTGAACAACTAGAGGAATTTTATCATAGAATATAAAAAAATGTACCAACGATTCCTAGAGACTGGATCTCATGAACGACGACCGGATCAGGCCCGAAAAAAATCACAACGGCCAGAGAAGACCCTTCTGTACAACGCACTTCTTTGCAAAATCTGTTCTTTACGGCTAGATCAATTCAAAACCGCTTTTAAAATGCACACGGGTGGATTTTAAGCACTTTTACCGTGAAAAGAAGGTTGAGGAAATTTGGTCTAAGGGCTCGCTGTCCAGCAACTGGATCTTTGTTAACAGCAGCACATCGACTACAGTTTGCTAGACACCACGAGCATTGGAAGATAGATGATTGGAAAAATGTTTTGTTTAGTGATGAGTCCAGGATTATTCTTTATGGCTCAGATGGTCGCATCAAAACATACAGAAGACGTGGGGAACGATATGCTGCTTGTGTTCGACGAGTACGTGTTGCTTTTGGAGAAGGTTCAGTAATGTTTTGGGCAGGCATTTCATTCGGGGGCCGTACTGATCTCGTATTTATTGATAAAGGAACGTTAAATGCACACCGATACATTACCGAAATTCTAGACGAGCATGTAATGTCTTTTGCTGGGTTTGTCGGAGAAAACTTTATTTTTATGCAAGAGAAGGCGGGGATACACGTAATCAGGATGGTAACGGAATATCTGGAAACTGTCAGTGTGTCAAAAATGAACTGGTCGGCTCAAAGTCCAGATTTGAACCCGATTGAGGAAAAAACAGAATACCTGCTCGAATAAATCGTGAGCAACTTCGGTTGGCGCTCTTGGAAGAATATTAAACTTTTCCTCAAAACGATATCTAGAATTTGATCAGAGGTGGTAATACACAGTATTAATAATGACGACTTTTATAAAGAAAACAGAAAAAATATATCCGAAACTATTCATGTTATAACTTTAGGAGAAAAAATTCCTTAGTAAAAGTGGCCAAGAGAAATCGCTGGAAATAACTTTCAGGTTTCTGGGTTAACCGCTAGAGGGCGTAACCTGTGAAGAAAACTTTGAAATCCAGTTTTTTGGAAAATATGCCCAATTATACCAAGTGTTAAATAAGTAAACTAGAAAGAGGCCTAAATTCTGCTCAAAGTTGTTCAAGTACTTTTTTTTATTTTTTCAAATAAACGGTGGGGGAGGGTGGGAAAGTATTTGTGGATAAATACCTATAACTTTGGTTTAGATCAAACGATTTTAACGAAATTAGTGTCATTAGAAAGAGTGTGGATCAATTAATTTACATCTAATATAAAATAGTTGTATTTAGTTTTAATTTTCGTAGGTAGAGGGTACTTTCGGATAGAAAAAATTAAAAATTGTTTTTCTTCAAAATGTTTAATGGAAACACTTATATATTGTAAATTATAATGGAACTGGATTAAATTCGTAACAAAATGGCGCAAACCGTATGTTAATAGCTTTTGGTTTTTGTCGAACTCGAGATATGAATAAAACGCATAAACATAAGTAAGTATAGTATTGACACACCCTATATTATAAATTAAGTCAGTAGGTACTTTCAAATTTTTTTATAGCAGAAGAATCTTTATGTTGATACCTATTTTGACCATTGTTATTTCATATGATTAAAAATAGTTTTTAGGACGGGGAGTTCATAATATTGTTTATTCATTGACAGCAGTCAAAACATTGTTAAGAAGTGTTAAATGTATTATAATTCGAATTGAAGATTGCACTTTTTTTAATAGATATTAATATTTTTAATATTAGTAAATAATTATCAGTACTAATAATTCGTGATGAGTATATCAAATGCAGAATTGTATGATATGATTGGGGTTTATTTCGAATATCACCAAAATGCCGCTATTGCTTCACGTATATATTCTGTAAGATATCCTGACAGGAGACATTATGGCAAAGAAGTAGAGATTTGCCGACTACTTATTTATGAATTCTGTTGAATTAAAGTAAGGACATTCATTAAGTTATCTTCGGTCATACCTCTACTACGTCGTTTAAAACAAGGACGATGAAAACTACCAGTTTCTCTTAATCTTCTTGCCTTTCTTTCAAATACTTCTTTGCTATAATGTCTCCTATCAGGATATCTTACAAAATATATACGTGAGGCAATAGCGGCATTTTGGTGACATTCATCATTGATATACTCATCATGAACTATTATTACTGATAATTAATTACTAATATTACCAATATTAATATCTATTGAAAAAGTGCAATCTTTAATTCGAATTATAATATAACACTTCTTAACAATGTTTTGACTGCTGTCATTAAATAAACAATATGAACTCCCCTCAAATTCATTGTTGTTGCCTACTTGGTTTGGAAAAAAACTATTCTTAATCATATGAAATAACAATGGTCAAAATAGGTATCAACATTAAGATTCTTCTGCTATAAAAAAAATTGAAAGTACCTACTGACTTATTCTTTAATTTAATTTATAATACAGGGTGAGTCAATACTATACTTACTTATGTTTATGCGTTTTTATTCATATCTCGAGTTCGACAAAAGCTATTAACGTGCGGTTTACGCCATTGTGTTACGAATTTAATCCAGTTCCATTACAATTTATAATAAATAGGTGTTTCCATTAAACATTTTGAAGAAAAACAAATTTTAATTTTTTCTATTCGAAAGTACCCTCTACCTACGACAATTAAAACTAAATGCAATTATTTTATAGTAGATTTAAATTAATTGATCTACACTCTTTCTAATGACACTAATTTTGTTAAAATCGGTTAATCCAAACCAAAGTAATAGGTATTTATCCACAAATACTTTACCACCCTCCCCCACCCTTTATTTGAGAAAATAAAAAAAAGTACTTGAACAACTTTGAGCAGAACTTGGGCCTCTTTCTAGTTTACTTATTTAACACTTGGTATAATTGGGCATATTTTCCAAAAAACTGGTTTTTAAGGTTTTTTCACAGGTTACGCCCTCTAGCGGTTAATCCAGAAACTTGAAAGTTATTTCCAGCGATTTTTCTTGGGGAATTTTTTCTCCTAAAGTTATAACATGAATAGTTTCTGATATATAGCCGAGAGATCGGCTTATTGGACTACCCGGTACAATGTTAATTTTTTTTATTTTTCAATAAAATCATTATTTTGGAAGAAGTTCTTTTTTGACATTTGTTATTTAAAAAATGGTTGCATACTACTTTAGAACATATTCTTAAACGTTACACAAACATCTAATGACAATCACTTTGTGGTATAAGTCGTCAAAATTAAAAAATGGCAAACATTTTAGGCAGCCTCTTTTTCGTCATTCGCAGTATATTTTTCAGATTTGATGAGAAATTTATGTGCCACAGTCAAATGTAAAATTGTGATTATTTCCCTACGTCTTTTTGACAGAAATTTTCATTGACTTAGCTAATGGAATTAAATTCAAGAGTTACTAACCTGCCCTGATGACGTCTACACCTGCAGGCAGCCATCTCTCTCCTGGCCGAAGCAACAAAAGGATGGTATTAGCAGGTAAAGTTCTAAAATATTCGGCGTCCTCAACTTGCGTCCCGTCACTTTCGAGAACGAGTCTGACGGGCTCGCCAAGCGACAGGCCTAACTTATCTCTTCCCCGGAGGACTAACTCCTCGAGGCTCCCGACCACCAACCCCTTCCGCACGTTACGTCGTCCGTCCCATAGCTTGAACGGCCTCTTTCCGCGCGATTCCTGAAAAAATATTAACTTTTCACTCTAATATAATACAATTAATATAAATAAAAGTATTTATAGCATTGTAAATCGCCTATTGTAAAGCGAATGTGAGAATTTTTTTATTTCAGAACAAAAATAATCATTAACCAATAAGGTTGTTAGAAACATTATCTTATAATAGTTTTAATATTAAAATAGTTGGTAAATATGTCCCATATTGACACATCTTTACATATCTTTACCAAATCCTCTGGTTACTTATTATAGAAAACGACGTCATAGAACCAGTTAACGAATTTTTATGTTTTGGAAGGCAGGGGTTCCCAAACTAGGGGACGTGAGGACATGTCAGAGGTCAAAAAAATGCTTGGTTCTCGCTCAGGATTTCTACAATTAGTAAGAGAGAAAAATGCTGATGTGACTGGGATACATTGTGTTATATATCGACAAGCCTTGGCAGCAAAAACTCTTTCAAATGAACTGAATGCTGTCTTAAAGTTGTGTATTAAAGTAGTCAATTACATAAAAAACAGTGCGTTGAATACTCGACTGTTTAACACTATTTGTGACGATTTAGGAAGTGATCACAATACAGCTATTTCATACAAAAGTACGATGGCTCTCAAAACGAAACATGTTAGCAAGATTATTTCACCTTCGATATGAAGTAATCACCTTCTTGGAACAGCAAAAGCGTGGCATAAAAAATATTTTACCCAAGTAATATTGGCTTATTTATCAGACATCTTTGACTGGTTGAACAGCTTTAAGCCAAAACTGCAGGGTGGAGACTCAAGTATAGTAACTGTTACTCATCGTGATGCGATCAAGATGTATATTGAGAAATTGCTACTTTGGTGGCGTAAAATATCAGCAAATCTCTGCAATTATTCGAGTTTCCCTAAAGTAGAGTTAATCTCAGAAGAAACACGTTTCAAGGACATTTATGAAGGATCAAGTTTGAAAATCCAAATATCAAACCATTTGGAGAGCCTAATTGAAGAGTTCCAGAAATACTTCCCAAACACTTGTTATCACATTCTTAAATTGTTCTAAGGACTGGAAAAATAAGTCTAGATCACTTTGGTACCTATTATATAGTCTCACCATATAAGTAAGAGGCTTGAAGTATTCATAATTAAATTGATAAAATGGTAGATGAAATAACAAAGTATGCCTAGTTCCATGAAGTTAAGACCTAATCGATTTAAAAGTTCAGGGCAATTTATCAAATTATTACCAATTTTTTAAAGGAATATTAGGCAAAAATAATCTTTTCGCTGATTCATGGAAACCATTTTCAAGTGATCAGCTATCATACTATAACTGTATGGGACAGAGATGTCATGAAAAGCACTACGGTAATAATAGTGTCTAACAAATTTATGCTAAACACGATCAAGCTTGTCTATAGATGTTTGATAGTAAGGTCCCCATACAACTATTGCATATTCTAGTCTGGAGCGAATAAGACTATCAAAAAGAATTGGTAAAACAAAACATGAAACTTGAGAAATGTTTCTGGTTATAAACCCTAATTGTTTATATGCACTGTTTACTGTGACCTCTGAATGCTTACGACGTCCTGTTTAGACAGCTGAGTGTTATGAATGCTATAATCGTAATTTAAAATTGTTTGCTTCCTGTGAAAGTAATAACACAACACTTATCAATGTTCCATTTTAATTCATTTAGTTTGCACCAAATGCTAAATCTGCTGAGATCCTCTTGTAGCTGAATTTGATCATACTGACAAGTAATGACTTTATAATTTTTTTTCATCAGCAAAGTTAGGAAATTTTAAATACTTAATGACTCTCTCAACATCGTTAATAAAGAGGACAAAAAGTAGATAACCACAATGTAATCCCTGTGGTACTCCAGAGAGGACGTCAACAGATTGAGACAACACACCATTTATCCTAATGCTCTGGGTGTTACCCACAAGAAAATTATCATACCAATCAAGCCATTTGTCAGCTATACCAATGGCTCCTAATTTACTGATTAAATAACAATGATTTACTTTATCGAATGCTTTTTAGAAGTCAGGTTCAGATAAAAAGAGCTAAGGGAGACCTATGTCCAGCAGTGAACGCATACAGGTTGATGATGTTCAAACTTTCATTTTAATTAAAATATTTCAAAGTGTTTCCTAGTGTATCGCGGGAAGTTTTTTGCCTTTTTCAAGCACCTATTTGTGCGAAAAAGCATTTTCAACACTTGTGGCAATTAGAACAAAGTTTTGGAATAAACTTGATGCTGCTAGTGACTTGCGTTGTGCACTTATTCAAACTCAGCCACGAATAGGCATACTAGTAAATAAAATGCAAGCACATCCATCTCACTAACCAACCTAATCTATATTTCTTTTATTAACTACATATTTTTCTAGTTTATAAAAACTGATATAAATTAATGTTTTGTTTTCTATGTAATACTAATTTGTTTTTGTTTTGTTCCTAGGCCCATACAATTTATTGTTAAGGGGTAAGGTGTATAATGATTTGGAACTTAATATTTCTAAGTGTCACTACATAATATTTACAAAAAAAACTAAACTAAATTGATTTTAAATACAAAATAAAGGGTTCACAGTTGCCCCAAGTCACATTTATTCGAGATCTTGGTGTTATTATGAACTCCACACTTTCATTTGTCAATCATATTGACATAATAGTTTTTAAAGCTCTATGTATACTTGGATTTATTAAGAGAAATACATTGGCTGGCTAAGTATAATAGCTATAGTATTCGATTACTATATAGTATTTTTGTTAGACCCCTATTAGAATATTGTTCTCCAGTCTGGAGTCCCTATTATACCTGTCATATTCACAGAATTGAGCAAGTGCAGAGAAGCTTTCTGCGGCACCTCATAAAGCAAATATTCCCAAAATTGATGATTATTCTGATGCGTAATGATTTTGTTTCATTGTAAGAGGCATTCTGATTACCAACGTTAAAAGTGCGAAGAGACCAGGCAGACCTGGAATAATTTTTTAAAATCACTAATTGTATGATTGACTGTTTTTGGACTGTTGGTGGAAGTTCCTGTTAGAAACACAAGATCACATATCATCTTTCAGCAGTCCTTTAGGCGGACCAATGTTGGTTATTTATACATGTCTGTAGCACGAATTGCAAATCTTCATGCAGATAATCTTGAATGTTTTACATAATTTTCAGCAAGTTTATAAGTGTGTCTACTGTTCTTTGGTATTGTAAGTTGTTTTAAGAAAAAACTCCTCGGTCTGCAGTAGTTTTGAAAAATTCTATTGTTAATTAATATTTATTTATTCATGTCGTGGATTGTTTCTTCGCTTAAAACGATAATAATAAAAACTATTTATTTATCATATATAGACCTACAGAAATAATACGACAATGAATAGAATAAAACTATCATCATCATCATTTTGTTCTGAAGCTATTTTCTTATGGCATTTTAAATTAATTACTATTTAACTGGGAATAAGCCACAATTAAAGATAACAATACGTTTATTGACGTTTCAGTGGTATTTCCAATTCGGAAATCATTCGAATTTTAGAAAAGAATAAGAGTAATGTAAAGAGAAACGAGAGTCCTACACGAAGTACAAAACATCAAATACTCCAGAATTCTAATACAGCTATAGAAGAATACTAAAATACAAAGCAGTTGGTAACAAAAACAAAAAATGAACACTGCAAACAGTTTACAAAAATAATGGAAAGCGATCTCTACGGTACACAAAAACAAATATGGAGATTCATAAGAAACAAACGGAAAGAAATAGCAGAATTGAAGGAATACAATAACATACCAGCAAATGAATAGAAAAGATACCTGACGGAATAGTTTAAAGGAAAGAAAAATAATAATCAACACAATAACGTAACTGACTTAAGACACGAAATAGAACTCAGTTTTCAGGAAATAGCGATAGCCATAAAATCACTCAAAAATAAAAAGGCACCAGGACTAGACGAAATAAACAACGAGCTTCTAAAACACAGAGAAGAAAGTATAACTCTAGAGATGACAAAACTTGCACAAAAACTAATATTGCACTGCAAGATACCAGACTCATGGAGAAACAGCATAATGATACCAATGTTGAAGAAAGGAAATAAAGAAGACCCCGATAATTATAGAGGTATATATCTACTGAACACCGTACTTAAGCTTACCACAAAAGTCCTTATCAACAAAATCAATATACTAACAACTTTATTAGATGAACAACAAGGATTCAGATCCAGAAGATCATGCGTAGACGCCGTATTTGTACTAAGACAAATCACAAAAAAGGTCATTGAGTACAATAAACCAGCATTGCTTTATAGACCTGACAAAGGCTTTCGTAAAGGTCATGGTTACAGAATGGGGAACAAAGAAATCCCAATATTATGTTATGCAGACGACGTCGCATTAATCGCTGAAACAGAAGACGAGTTCCAAAGATTAACACGCATCTTTAATACAAAAGTCATAAAATAAAATATCAGTAAATGATAATATCAGTAAAAAAATCAAATGTATGAAATCTAAATACCCACTACGATGTAAAATCGAAATTGGTGGGAAAATAATAAAGCAGGAAGCAAGATTTAGATATTTGGGAATAGATATCACTAGTTATGGAGATGTTGAAGAAGAAGTACGACAACAAAGCTTAAAAGTAAGTAAAGCGGCGGGATCTCTTAATGACACAATCTGGAAAAACAAACATCTAAGACAAGACACACAAACAAGAATCTATAAAGCAGCAATTAGACCTATATTAACATATACGACAGAGACAAGACCTGACACATCTAAAACGAGACGACTACTAGAAACAGTAGAGATGAAAATACTCCGACGAATATTAGGGAAAAGTCTGTTGGACAGGAAGTCTGCTGGAAATATAAGAAGAGCATGCAATATAGAAGACATAAATAAATGAGTGAAAAAATGGAAATAGGAGTAGAGTGAACACATTAGTAGAATGGCAAAGGATAGAATAGTATGAATAGCACGAGATAAGTCACCAAATAGACGAAGAAGTATTGGCAGACGAAGAGAAAGATGATGCGATAATTGAAACAATTTAGAAGGCTAATATTGAAGAAAAATAGGCTTTAAAGGCTACATACAAAAAGAAAGAAGAAGAAGAAGAAGATTTGGATTAAAATTCCTGAAAGAAAAGTACCTACTCTTTGTGTGCAAAGGTTTTCAAGACATCATTGTTCCAAATGGAGGAGGTATTAGCTTTAAAAAGATTATATCCAACTGTCAAAGTTTTTGAAAAAAGACAAATATTTCAAAAGTTTTGACCTATAGTACTTTATATGTATAAATTTGATCTACAGTTTGAAGCAAAATCTAAAAATGCAAGAATATACAAAGTATTCTATTGAACATATCTTAGTTGTAGTTTGGAAACGGATTGGGAACACGAGGGGCTCTTTTTGCCTTAAGTGTGTTAACGCAACGATGCAGAGACATGAATGTAGATGTATATAATTGTCTTATTGACTATTGAAAAGCATTTTACTGCGTTAGCCATCAAAAGATGATCGAAATTCTGAAAACAACTGAAGTTGACGAACAACACTTGCGAATTATCTCAGAACTATACTGTCACCAAACGGCAACAATTGAAATAAAGCACACAACATCCGAAGATATAAACATTCAACGAGGAGTGAGACAGGGTTGTGTTTTATCACCGCTATTGTTTAATTTATATTCGGTGTCTATATTCAGAGAAGCATTAGACGAGGTCCAAGGCGGAATTAAGATTAACGGAATCAGCGTAGACAACAACATATATGCTGATGATACCGTCTTAATAGCAAGCAACGCCCAAGAACTACAAAATATAATAAATGCGGTAGTTTACCACAGCAAAATGTGCGGTTTACATCTAAACGTTTCCAAAACTAAAACTTTAGTATTTTCAAAGACACCAATAAACGTACATGTGTATGCAAGGGTCAAATAATAGAACATGTAAATTTTATAAAATATTTATTAGTAAATATCAATGGTCAGTGTATTCCAAAAAAAGAAATCCTTTTAAGAATCGAATAAACAAGGAAAAAATTCATGAGAATGAAAACACTTTTTACAAGATAAGACCTTAGTCTAAAGGTTAGAATCCGAATGATCATAAGTTGTGTTTTTTATGTCTTACTGTATGACTGTGAAAGTTGGACAATAGACTATGAAATAGAAAAAAGAATAGATGCCTTTGTTTTTTTCAAACAAAAAGAATTACTAAGAATAATTAAAGAGAGAAAAATGCAATACTTGGGTCATGTGTTGGGAGGCGAAAAATATGAATTACTTCAAGTTATATTGGAAGGAAAAGTACAGGTCAAAAGATCAGTAGGAAGACGCCAGAACTCGTGGTTGAAAGACCTGATGAGATGGTTCGACCACTCATCCGCAGAAATCTTTCGCGCAGCAGTTTCTATAACTACAGTTGCCATTTGGATCGCCAACCTTCGAAAGGAGACAGCATCGTAAGAAGAAGAAGAAGTTGTAGTTTACTTCCGGTATAAACGGAAGTAGCATGTCTGTCAAAATATTTTCTTTAAGCTAGTCATGGCTTCTAATCTTCATAAACCAATTTTCATTAATATATAGTTCCCGATATGTAGATAGTGTAAGCTGTTATGAAACACCCTGCATAGAACACCAATAAGGTCAGTAATATCATATAGAGTATTCCAAAGTGTCACTTAAATAGAACTGCTTAAAATCTTCAGGCGAAAAGTCTAAAAAATATATATATATATAGAAAAGTAAAAGAACAAGGATTGTGGCGCGGACTTGCAACGTTGTATCGAAGTTAATGGGAATCTTACGCCGTCAAATTTATTAAGGTGACAAGTGTCAGACCGATAGGGCTTGTAATCAGACGAGACGAAGATGCAACAGTCATAACAGTTTTTAATCGAACAAAATCGGTGGGTCGGCGAACTAAGGACAGCTAAAGCGTAAGTAACTGGACAGGGATGAAGGAATACTCTAAAGAATGCTTTGGAACATAACGACCTGTAATACCATTAATAATATCCAATAATGAACTGGAAGAACACGTGCCATGTAATGAGTGTGTCAGTTATGACCAAGTTATTTTAACACAGGACCAGAACTACTTAGAATACTTGACGATGAAATACATGCATAAATATAAAAGAAGGACTACATTGAATTTTAACAAAACAAAACGTCTCTTACATAATATGGAAACAAACAACGGGATGTAATAATATGAGAACTATCTCGCATTATGTCTGGCTTTTATAGATTATGAAAAAGCTTTTGATAGCGTAGAACTGCGCACAATAGAAGAAACATTAGTCAACAACCGGATTGACTCCAGGTACAGAATATGAATACATAATATTTGCAAACAAGCTGAAATGATAGACGTTGGGTAATGGAATGGAAACAAGACCAGTAAAAATCAACCAAGGAGTAAGACAAAGAGACACAATATCTCCAAAATTATTTACAGCTGCCCTAGAAGATATCTTTAAGCCAATAGACTGAAAAAATAAGGGAATTTCTATTAACGGAAGATACTTGAACCATCTTAGATACTCAGACGATGTAGTAATAATAGCCGACACGTAGAATGCACTGAATACGATGATTGAGGAGCTACACACAGAATCCTTAAAAAAATGACTGAAAATGAATTTCAGCAAAACTAAACTAATGCCAAACAAAGATAATAAACCTATGATAAACATCGAAGGGACAGACATAGAACACGTAGATGAATATACATATTTTTGTCAAAATATCAAGGTAAGCAAAGAAAATCAGACTATTGAAATAGGCAGACGTGTTAAGATGGGCAGCATTCCGAAGACTCTCATGCGTACGTAAAAATAAAAATATACCTCAAAGACTGCGAACCAAAGTATTTAATTCCTGTATCCTACCTGTACTTACATATGGAGCTTAAACCTAGACATTCGCTAAAATAAACATGGAAAAGATAAAAAAAAAAACTCAGAGAGCTATGGATCGACAGATGCTGGGTATCTCACTCAAAGACCATAAAACCAATAAAGACATTCGTAATGGAACAAAAGTAAATGATGCTGTCAAACAGGCAGCTAAACTGAAATGGAAATGGGCTGGACATAACGAACGTCTTAAGGATGACCGATGGAATAAAGAAATCGGGATTTGGCGGCCATATGAAACCAAAAGACCACGAGGAAGACCGCAAATGCGCTGGAGAGACAACGAGGAAGACCGCAAATGCGCTGGAGAGACATTAAAAGAACTGCAGGGCCAATGTGGAAACGTCTTACAAACAACAGAGATGAATGGCAAGAATTAGAAGAGGCCTATATTCGACAATCTGAATAGAGAGAAGGGCTTAAAAAAATGAGAACTATACTAGATACTCTGGTGCAATAATAAATATAAAAGAATGGATGGGCAGCAAATAAGAAGAGCACTAAGGAGAAGAATCGTAAGGAGCAAATTTAATATATATGTACCGATCAAATAGAGAGAAAAAAATAAACTACGAAGACTGTCAAATTAATGAGAAAAAGAGCTCCCAAAAAACAAAAACAAAAAATTACAGAGTTGGAAAAAAATAAAATCACAAAATGAATTAAAAACTATTTTATTCAATAAAAAATATTAAAATATAATTTCCTAATTTATAGTTTAACATGCGCGAATAGTATAATTAACCAACTTTATAAAGTTGCTATATATTATAAGGTCCTTCCACCAGCAATACAATTACTGTTAGGTATACATTTTCTGAATCACATGACTCCTGGACCTCAACAAAATAAAGCAAAAATTTAAACAAGACCTAGTTATTGATGACCTACATTTCGTAAACAATATAAATCAACGTAGCTTCCGGCCACTATTTGGAATTATTGCATTCAAGTAACAATTGAGTGTTGACCTATTATCGAGGGTGCATTCACCCCAATTTGTAGAGCTCCAACCAAATTTTAATTTGGTATATTCTACGTTTATTCTTCAAAAATTTGTTTACGCAATTGTAAAATAAAAAGATGACACGTCTCAATAGTTTAAATAAAAATGTATATATGGGAAGAATTGTCTTGCAGGACCGTAAAGGACATCAAACAAACTCGCATTCAAATCGAGCTGAAACATCAACACACAGTACAATAATGGTGCATTGACCTATAAATCGTGCAGATTGACGTAAACACATATATGTCGCTACCTTAGACATCAAATTTTCCTGCTGCAACACACCCATCCTGATCCTTTCGCCGTCGCACAGCACTCTGGGACGTTACGCGCGCCACCACATCTCGCACCGACCTGACCTACTCCACAACCTACTCCGAATCCGCACCTTCGCCCTAACTGTACGGCGCCGGCGTTGCCACAATGGCGAGCTTCGACGGAGATCTCCGGAATTTCGTAACTGGAGCACGCACCTATGTTTGTTATCAGATCGCTGCTGTTAAGCGGAGGAAGTGGCACGGCAGCAGTGCAAAGGGTCATCTTAGTTCGATGGTAGATTCAGTTTTTTAGGTTTTATATTTATTTAGCGTAAATATGGGTCACCCAGCTTCTTAGCAGTCCGTTTTATGTAGTTAGAAAATATAGCGAGTATTGCATCTTATATGAAACATGTATAACGACCAAATTTATTTTATAAAACTTATTTTTTAAAGCTTATCTACGGACTGGAAAATTACACTTGAATTAGATTGATTTAAAAACGAACGAATAACCATGCAAAGACAAACAGAATTTCGAAAAATATATGTGACTACTTGGAATATAAGATAAAAAAACAGGACAATATAAGGATTTCACCGAAGAACTGCAGCAATATTATGTGTGTACTACAAAATGCAAGCAAAATGAAAAAAGAAGAAAAATCAAAAAGACCACAATTATTACATTTTGTTCTACAGCAGCGTTGATACAGAACGTTATGTTGTGTTAAGTTGTAAACCTATTTTAACATTAGTAACATGTGAAAGAGAAGAAGAAGCCTGGAAGAGGAAGGATGGCGACAGATATGGACAACCTACAGGCATGTGTCCTATGTTTTTTTAGATATAACTATTAGTTTGTCTTTCTTCTTCTTAACGTGCCCTATCAAGTCCCCTTGACGTTGGCGATTAACATGGCGAAACTGTCTCTGTCTCGAGCTATTCTAAATAGTTGCTCAGCTTTCTTTATTCCTGTCCACTCCCTGATATTCTTCAACCAAGAGGCCTATCTCGATTCTACATTTTATCTCTTGATCTGGATCTAGTTGTTCAGTAATATGGCAACCAAGATATTTAAAACTGGACACTCTTTGAATTATATGACCATCAACATATAATCGTGCATCTTGATGTGCTAAATGGCTAAACACCATGTGTTTTGTTTCTGAACAGTTTATGTTTAGGCCAAACTCTCTTCCCACTGTATCATTGGCATTTAAAAAGCATTGTAATCCATTCATGTCATCACTTAAAATAACTGTATCGTCTGCATTTCTGATTGTATTTATCAGAATTCCATTAACTTTCACGCCTCATTCCCAATTATGCAGCGCTTCTTTAAATATTCTATCTGAATATAAATTAAATAACAGTGGGGATAGTATATAACCCTGTCTGACACCTCTTTGTATTTTACATATTTCTGTTGATTTTCCGTTTATGCACGCTGTCGCTGTTATACGCCAGTATAACTTTTCTATGAATCGTATGTCTTGACTATCAACTCCTTTATCTTTTAATATTGTAATTAATTTGTGATGCTGTACTCGATCAAAGGCCTTTTCATATTCAATAAATACAGCAAAGACGTCTTTCCTTTTATCTCGACATTTCTGTAGTAATAAATTTAGTGCAAAGAGGGCGCCCCGAGTTCCCAGTCCATTTCTGAAGCCAAATTGTGTTTCATCCTGATCTTCTTCACATTTATCTCTGATTCTACTGTGAATGATGCGTAGAAATATTTTCAAAGTGTGGCTCATAAGGCTTATCATTCTATAATCGCTACCGTTCTTCGGACGTTGTTTTTTTTGGTAGTGTTATGAATTCGGACTTTAACCAATCTTCAGGGATATCACCAGTAGAATAAACATCATTGAAAAGTTTGACCAGTATTCCAATGTTCTCCTCATTTATAAGCTTTAACATCTCTGTCGGTATGTTATCAGGGCCAAAGGCTTTCTTGTTCTTTGCTAACTTTATAGCATGCAGTATTTCTGATTTTAGTATTTCTGGTCCTTCACCTTCAACTAAATACTCCGGTTCTTCGGGTCTTTCATCATTATACAGTTCACTTATATAATTACACCAGGTTGTTCGAATTTCATGTTCGTCTATTATCATTTTTCCCGACGAATCGGTTATAGTATGTGGAGTTTTCTTATGATAAAGACCAGCTACTTCTTTAACTTTTTTAAACATATTAAACGTATCATGTTTTTCATTCAACTTTTCTAATTCCTTGCATTTATCCTCCATCCATTTTTGTTAGGCACCTTTATTTTTTGTTTAATTAGTTTCTGTTTTTCCTTATATTCTGTCTTGTTGCAGTTTCCTGTTTCAGTTTCCTTCTCTGCTCCATTAATTCCAGGATTTTATCAGTCATCCATTGTTGTTTTTTGTGCCTGTGTAACGTTGTTGAATACTTTTCTATTACTTTCAAGGTAAGATCTTTAAATGTGTTCCATATTTCTGTGTTGTTTTCATTTATTGATTTCTTTAGCTCATTGTTTAAGTTATTTTCTATTAACGTTTTGTTGGATATTGAGATATTTAATTTTGGTGTTTTGGGGCTTTCTTGGACTTTTTTGAGCTTCACTTTGATGTCAGTTATTACAGGGTTAAGGTCTGAACCAATATCTGCACCAGGATATGTCTTTACTCTGGTGACGCCATTCTTAAATCTCTTGTGTACCAGAATATAGTCTATCTGATTTCTAATCATATGTAGTGAATTATCTCCTGGTCCCCTCCTTGTGTATAACCTTCTTTTGTGTAATTTGAACCCTGTATTTGCGATTATCATGTCATGTTCTTGACAGAACTGGTATAATCTATGGCCTCTTTCATTGCTCTCCCCTAATCCATATTCACCTACCAGGTCAGATCTTCGGCCTTGCCCAATTTTTGCGTTAAAATCTCCAATAATATATGTGACTTCGTTACTTTTTTAGATTTTTAAGTGTCTGTTTTAATTGGCTATATGATGATTCGACATCATTGCCATATTTCTTTTAAGTATTTCAGTATTTCTTTTAAGTCAGTTTGTCTTTAATTAACAAAATATACAGAATATACGGTTGAATGCTCAAATAAATGAACTTTGATCAAATGAAAGGCATATATCGAGCACAATTTTATTAATTAAATCTTGCCCAAGTACTTTCGCTTCCTAGAGCATCTTCAGGCGCAGTTTGTCAATTTTGGCCTATCCAATAATCATAGAATGTCATAAACATAAAATTGTACATTAGACTACACTACACAAGGACAAAACAGTTTATTTTGTTTTATTTTTTTTTTAATTTTTAACGTAAGCAACCAAGTTTGGTTCTATGGTTATAGATACTTGTCAAAAATTAAAATTAAATAAAAGAATTGGTCTAGTAAGACATGAGTCTATCACAGAGAAAAATAAAGAAATGTTTACTGGTCTAGGTTGTAATATATGCCAATTAGAAATTAATAAAAATATTAAATCTATAATAGAACCACCAAGAAGAATACCTTTTTCTTTACATGATAAATAAAGAAAAAGAATTAAAAAGAATATTGTCTCCGGGAGTAACAGAAAAAGTGAAAGAAGCAAGTGAATGAGCGAATTCAATAGTCTTAGTCCAAATAAGTAATAAAAGTTTGAGAGATTGTCTGGATCCCCATACTTATAAAGCTATAAAAAGATGTCATTATCACATTCCAACATTTATTGAGAGTAGATTAGAAACAGCTGAGGGAGACGTATGTCCAGCAGTGAACGCATACAGGTTGATGGTGATGATAATGAAGAAGATTCAGTGTTGTATGGTAGTAAAGTATGGACAATAAAATAAACAAGTACAAAAAAAATTAGAAAGATTTTAAATGGGAAATAAAAATTGGAATGGGAAAGAAAAATGCTCAGAGTTATATATGGAGGCGAAAACACGGTGGAAAGTTGTGCTCGACAAAAAAAGAGGAACTATATAACAACACAAACGTCAGTCGCTTCCTAAAAGCACAGATAGTGATATGGAAGTGGTACGTGATAAAAATAGAAAGGAAGATGATACCAAAGACGATCTTAAAACGGGACCTAATCACGAAAAAAGGAAAGGACGGCCCAGAAAAAGAATGGTTTGATAGCTTAGAGAAAGATCTCAGACAATAGGAAATTAATGATTAAAAGGAAAGAGATTATCAAACAGGGATGAATGGAGGAGAGTAATAACTAAATTAAGTAGGCGAGTAGTATGATTGGACATCAAGCCACTTGATATAAATTTTGTAATCTATAGGTACTAGATTATTTTTATTTTAGCCCTAGGCCTGTTGAGCTTTGTAAATATAAATATAAAATTAGTATTTCTCAGGTTTATGTTTAATACGTAATATTAAATTTGGAACTAGATCTTATTCTCCATTGAAACCAATGAAATCAATATTGTTCTGAAGCTATTTTCTTGTGAAGCTATTTTAATGAAATCAATGTTTCGACAGGAAACAGGAAACTTGCCTTTGTCAAGATTCTAAAATGTACAAGAATGGGAAACAAAGTTATTGTAAAATATATAAAAATGATGGTGTGTAATAATTATAGAGGCATCACACTACCTAACGTGGTATATAAAGTATTGAAAAAGACTATAAGACTTGTACACACTTCTAAATAGGTCTAACTGGTAAGCAGGTTTTGTATGTTTTCAATAAAATTGATAGTGTGTAAAATAATTTATTAATTAAGCTGAGTATACTTTCGACATAATAAATGTCATCATCAGAGCTATCGTCAATTAGGCAATAAATACTTCATAGAAGGAAAATTGTGGACAAACAACATATTAAAAAACAAAGATCGGGCTCTCTAGGCCACAGATCTTGGGTCTAACCCTTATACATATGTATAATTCACATCAAATACTTAAAATAGAAAACATGGTTACTACATACAGCGACGACAACAGCTGTTTTTGACTTACATTTTTGAAGTAAATTTTCTTGAAGTTATCTTAATGTTAACTCTACAGATGATTGAAATTCTTGCAATGGGATGTTAGTGAACTCTTTTATGTCACTCCACTTCTTTTTAATCATGTCAGTAGCAAGTTATTGGAATGTTAGTGTATAGCGAAAAGACATCTAAAAATATTAATTTATAGTTATTTAGTACGTGAATTTCTTCTTCTTGTAGTGCCTATCCGTTTCGGATGTTGGCGACCATCATGGCAATCTGCACTTTGCACACTGCTGCTCTAAAAAGATTTGTGGTTATTGTGTTGACCCACGTTCGTAGATTTTTCAGCCAGGAAATCCTTCGTCTTCCTGGTCCCCGTTTTTCTTCTACTTTTCCCTGCAAGATTAGTTGCAGCAGTCCATATCTTTCGCTGTTCCTCATGATGTGACCGAGGTATTCGATTTTGGCTGTTTTTGTTGTGGTTAACAGCTCTTTTTCGTTTTTCATTCTCAACAGAACACCCTCATTAGTAATGTGAATTTAATTTAATTTAATTTTAGAAATAAGGTCATTGGAATCTTTAATATAATGAAGATTTTTATTTGTGACCTCAGACCATAACCTCCTTGTCTCAAAAACGAAACCGTGGATAAAAAATATAATAAAATCCAAAAGTTCTAAGGTGAATACTCAGTTACTCAAGATAAATGAAATGCGTGCGCTGAGGCTTCAACTTGTATCAATTAAGAAATAAAGAAAGACGTTACTAAACACAATTTGTGATACTGGGGAACAGTTTGGTTTAACAATAAAGATAAAGAAAACAAAAACCATGGTTATCAGTAAGAGGGGCAAGGTCATTACAAGGATCCAGATAAAAAATGAAGATATTGGGCAAGTGGAGAAAATGAAATACTTAGGAGTCTAGATTACGGAAGATCTGAATCCAAAATCGGAAATTTGCTCAAGAATAGCGCAAACATGAGCAGTCTTTTTGAAGACGAGGAAATTTTTGAGTAACCAAAGGGTCAATCTGCAAATCCGATGTCAGATGGTAAAATATTATATCCAATTCTTCCTTATGGTATCGAAGCCTGGACTGTTAATATTGACCAAATGAGAAAACTGGAAGCTTTTGAGATGTGGCTTTTTAGGAGAATTTTGAAGATACATTGGACAGATCATATTACGAACGAAATGGTGTTGCAAAAAAGGGGAAGAGACAGAGAACTTTTGACCACCATTAAAAGGCAAAAGATAGCATATTTGGGACACATTCTTAGAAATGATAAGTTTGAGTTGTTGCAGCTGATTATGAAGGGTAAAATCAAAGGAAAAGGGGTCCTGGTAGACTACAAATATCCTGGCTGAAAAACATTCGCGACTGGACCGGGTTAAACACAGAGACACTCTTAAGAAAAGCAGAAGATAGAGACGAATTTCCAATGGTTATGGCCAACTTTCATTAGTGGAGACGGCACTAGAAGAAAAAGAAGATTTGTAACATTAGAAATAATGTTTTTTAAGAACTTTTAAAGATTCTCGAAGTATGATTAAATGCAGAAAAAGATAGGACGTAGAGGTACATTCTCGTACCTCTACGTCCTATCTCTCGGATTAGCTCTACGGACGTAGAGCTAATCCAACCACTCTTGAAAAGGGCTTGGAGAGAGGAAAAGTTCCCCAAAGAATGGAAAACGGGATTAATAATAAAGATCCCAAAAAAGGGTGACAGAAGATATTGCGAAAACTGGAGAGGAATCACAATTCTGAACACTATAAATAAATTAACAGCAATAATTATAAACAACCGACTAACAAACAGTGAAGAACCAATGTTGAGGAAGGAACAAGCCGGTTTCAGACCAAACAGATCATGCGTGGACCAAATTAACACACTAAGAATAATTGTAGAACAGTCACAGGAATTCAACTCTCCTCTCTTTGTGTGCTTTGTGGACTTCAAGAGAGCTTTTGAAACGCTCACACATACGGCCATATGGAAAGCACTGCAGGAAATGGGAATACCAGAAAAAATAGTAAATCTCATCAAAGAACTCTACAGTGACACAGAAAGCAAAATCCTACACAACGGCATAACATCTGACCCAATAGCTATGCTAAACGGAGTAAAGCAGGGCTGTGTTTTATCCCCCATACTATTTAACATTGTACTGGACTCCGTACTAACAAAGGTAAACTCTAATAGAGGAATTTACTGGGGATTAACAAACAGACTGGAAGACCTAGATTACGCTGATGATATATGCCTCCTAGCACATACAAAACAGGACATGCAACTCCAAGTAAACAAAGTACAAGAAGAATTAAAGAAGGTTGGTAGAAATAAACATCAACAAAACCAAAGAAATGCGATTTGGTATCAGAAATAACTAACCTATTATAATCAACGACCAGAAAATTGAGAGAGTAGCGGAATTTGTATATCTGGGCAGCATAATTGACTGTAATGGGAGTACAGAGCGTGATGTACATGAAAGAATAAATAAGGCTCGCAACGCCTACAACATGCTTAACAACATATGGAAATCCAGGATTTACCCAACTAAAACGAAATTAAAAATCTTCAACACAAATGTAAAAGCTGTATTACTGTATGGCTGCTAAACGTGGAAGATATCAGCACCCATAGTACACCAATTACAAGTTTTCATCAATAGAGCGTTACGAAAAATCCTTCGTATATTTTGGCCTAACCGAATCTCCAATGAAAATTTATGGAACCAAAGCAACCAAGAAAATGTCATAAAGCAAATAAGGCGAAGAAAATGGAGATGGCTGGGCCACACACTCCGTAGACCGCCAAATGACATTGCCAGGACAGCGCTGGATTGGAATCCCCAAGGCCGACGGAAAGTAGGCAGACCTAAGGGAACTTGGAGAAGGACAGTACTGGACGAAGGGAGAAAAATGAAAAAATCCTGGCTTGAAATCAAAGGACTAGCCAGAAATAGAGTTCGCTGGAGACACTTTGTGGAAGCCCTATGTTCCTCTTAGGAATTTTGGGACTATATATATAGAGGTACATTCTCCTTGTGTATTTTAGGTAAACCATCAATTTTTGGTGAAATAGCGTTGTATAAAAGTGATTTTGCTGTATTTGGTAATATATAACCATTTTTGTCCCAATTGTCAGTAAGATCATTATTTCTTTTTTGGAAAATATTTGTAAGATCATTTCTAAGTTTATGATATATGGTTTTGTCTTTTAAAAGATGATTCATTTTATTGTCGTAATCATTAGATTCCATAATTAATAAAATATATTTCCAACGAAATCAATGACAAAAAAGATACTTCTTCTTCTTCTTCTTAACCTTCATAATCCAGGTTTCACATCCATACAGTAATACAGGATACACATAACATTTTAGGAACTTAATTCTCAGTTGAGAATTGCTCAGCATAGATCCAAGTTTCATAAATGCTTCTCTTGCAATTTCTATACGAGTTTTAAATTGCTTCATTTACATTTAGTGTCTCGTTTATCCAACATCCTAGATATTTAAAATGGTAAACTTTTGTTATCGGTTCATTATTGACAATTAGTTCTATAGCGCTGAGGTCTTGTTTACTAACCACACAAAAGACACATAGAACCTAAATAAAATATATTTCAATCTCTGATTTAAATAATAATAAATATATATATATATATATATATATATATATATATATATATATATATATAATATATATATATATATATATAAGCGAGGTTCCTACAGCCTCTGCCGTTTCTCGCATTTCGACCGCTATCGTTTTCTGTCCATTATATAATAATAAATATAACATCATGAAAAACTCTTAAAGTGATAACATATCATCACTTTACCTTTTTCGAATACACCAACGATACGCCCATATAAAAACAATAATACATTAATGACAGAAATCATGAGATATTAGGTATCAAATTTACTTGTCAATTCATTATTGTCAGTGTCTCATTTTACTTTTTGATAAGTTTTTTATATATTTTACAATAACTTTTTGTTCCTAATCTTGTACATTTTGGAATCTTGAAAAAGGCAAGGGTTTCCTGTCGAAACGTTGATTTTAATGGACAATAAAATCTAGTTCCAAATTTAATATTACTTGGTGAACATAATACCCAGAAATACTAATTTTATATTAAATATAGTATGGTATAAGAAACTCCTTAAAGCTTTATATATATATATATATATATATATATATATATATATATATATATATTTACAAAAAAACTCCTTATTAAGCGCCAGAATCTATCGAGGAACTCTATCATATGCTTTTTCAAGATCAATGTATAAAGTACATGAGTGTGTGATTTTTATTCATGGATTTTTATCAGCTAATTTATAATCAAAAATTGCATCTGCTTTTATCCGCCTTGGAAAACCCCCTAAAATCTTAGGGAAATAAATCTTCCTATTTTGCATATATACCGGCACATATACCAAAAGTGTCATCCTAAGGTTATGATTGCGACACTGAAAGAGATTTCAATTATTATTTAGTTCGATTTTTAATAAAAATTGTATTAAAAGCATTTAAAAATATTTAGATCATGAAAATAACAAAATTTAACCCTACTTTTTAGCCGGCGCAATTAGCGAATAAGTTGTAATACATTCAAAGGCATTTTCCTCCACCAATTAAAAGATAGACCGGCTAGACGAAGACATACAAATATTTCTTAATCCCTTTAGGTAAAAGACAATCTAATTTTATATAAAAAGAGGGGCGTAGTCTTCAGTTTCAACATATAACCTTTTCCCAGGGCCTGAGGATCGCCCACTCAAAATTTATCTCAAAAACAAAAAATCTATACAGCCCTTACAAATCTCAGAAGGTGGCAACATAGCTTATATTTCATTTTGCAATTGATTTGTTAAACCTTTCCACAACTCTTTTTGCATATTTTCTGACACTAAACTAAAGAATTAATACGTTGGGTCAGTTTTAATTATTATCGTTTAATTGGAATATCGAGAACAGTTAAGAAAACAGTTGTACTTACCTCCCTTGCCATCACGGCATTTCTTTTCTTCGGCCGCCTCTTTGCCGGCCCAGGCCCAATTCACTGTCACAAAATCACTAAACTGAACCAGTCTGTTTTGCTCCATTTCTTGCCCTCCAGTTTTTCTCCATTCTCTGGCCAAATATCTTTTCGAGACGATCTGAGACCCTTACAAGCAGCAACCCTGCGATCTGCCCCCGACTACAGCGCCATCTAGGGTCCGATCGATTCCGCCAAAGGCGGCGGTCACGAATAGAAACGTGTGCGCTTGCCCCATGGGATTTCTTGCGACGCGCACTGAGGATATTGTAACGCCCGGAATATTTAAAATACGGCTTCTAAAAGACGCCAAAATATGTTTGAAAGTATTTGAATTAACTGTCAAAACGAAAGTGTTTTGATTGGCATTAATTTTTTATTTGCAAATTGTAAAATTCATATATATATAAAATCTATTATGGAAGTAATTAAAATCAAAGGTTAAATGCTTCGATTCATGATGACATTTCAAAGAATAATATAATATCAATATTTACAAAAAAGAAGAAAAACAAAACTGGAAACTATTAACAATATTAAACTTTAAAGTAAATAAGTTTGCAAAGCATTTGCAGTTATAGAAGAAAACCAAAAAAGAGAAAGAAGTGCTGGATGCATTATTTACAGAAAGTAAAATAAAAAACAGTTGATTTTTAAAAGCTTTTTAAACAATTTCGACATTACAGGGAGGAGAGGATTTGAAAGATTTATTCTCTGGTTTCCTTGCTTTGCTATCATTATGATCTCAGCTACTTTTTATTATCTTAGAACATATTTCAGTCTAAATGATGCGTTTATGATATTAATTATTTTAACTATTGTTACAATATTTCTCCTGTCGCCAAATCACATTTAGACCAGGGTCGGTAATTTTTGAAACAAAAAAAATTATAGTAGAATAAAACCTATTGCAAAAGGAGGAGAATATGCTAAAAATGAAAGAAAAAATAAATTCCACTCCATCAGAGGTCGGGAAGTGGGAGGGGGTGTGTTTTTTAAGGATAAAAATCGGTTTATCGCGATTTTCGGCGAAACTACAAGTGTTATGGAAAAAAGTTAAATAGCAAAGTTGTAGGTAACAAAAAGATCTACAACTTTTGTGTTTACACTTTTTTCACATAACCTTAAAATTTTTGTGAAAAATTCAAAAAACCAAGTTTTTGGTTTTTTATTTTTATCTTTAACAAAAAAAATTTTTTTAACGAAATTTGGTGAAAACTTGCCTTAGTATGTACTAAATACACAGTAATTTTTTGGAATTAAAAAAATTATTCTTTTACCTGAATTTATTGATTTAATATCGAAAAAGCACCCTAATTTTTAATCGAAAATTCACACGACAAAATATCAGCTTTTTTAAAATAGTCGGTGTGCTTTTTATTTGTTGAAATATCTTCTTTCCGATAGTGTAAAATAATATACATTACTATAGCAAATGTTTTCAAAAAACACAAAAAACAAAAAAAACCCAAATCGAAATTTTTTTTTCATCAATATGTACAATTTTGAGATATTTCTTATAATTAATACTGTAATTAGTCATGTAGCTTAAGATTTCATGATACATTGATAAACAAAAAAATATAAATCCATAAAACATTAAAATTGCAAAAAGAATGTGAAAATAGCTGTTAAAAATATTCAAGATAGGATTTAAAGGGAATTTCATCAAAAAATGTGACTACTATACGATTTTTTTACACTCAAAAAGCTGGTTTATTAATGTTTAATTACATTTTTGTCATGAGCAATCTTACAATATATATATATATATATATATATATATATATATATATATATATATATATATATACATATATATATGTATATTTATGATGTATACATTTATCATAATATTTTTTAGGGCATTAATTTTTGCCTCTTTGATGGCATTCCTTCGTCGCCTTCTGATTCTAGAAGATCTTCGAAATCTTCAAAGCCATCACCGTCTTCATCTCCAATATTGTTTCCTGTCTGCGTTACTTCCTTATCCACAATTTCATCAGAACCATTAATATTAATTTCTTCGAAGGCTTTTTCCTCCACATAAGTTTTACAGTTGCAGCAAATAGTTTTGAGCAGTATTTCCTGGATCAATTCCTTTTCTGTAAATTTGGGCATAATGCCTCGTTGATGTTGTTTCCAACCCCAATCTGTTGCTGTCAGTTCGTTGCCTAGCCATGTTTGAAGCTGATAATATGACCTGTAACAATGTTGTTCTGCTGCACCTTCTGTGGGTGGGAGATTTGCTAATAGAAAAGATGATTTGATATTTGCCAATTGATATTTGAAATCGTAATTGATTCAGCGTTAGCTTATCATTTTTGCACTTATAAATAGATTTGATTAATTGTAATTAATTTTAAAAAAATGTTAGCCAAACTTGACAAATTTTTAGCGTCTAATAATGAATTTACAATACTTTTCTTTCCTTCCCGGCAAATTCAGATGTTGTATCGCAACCTGAAAAACAATGCAGATATGCAATGATATTGTTGCAAGATTCATATTTGAAACTATTGAACTATAAAACCAGAACCTGATTTAAGAAAATAAATGTCATTATTATTTTCATTTAATTAAATCAAAAGTACCAAAAGGTCAATATCTTGACCCACAACAATGACAGTTTTACTTGTATCTCTGGCAATTTCTATCGAAGTTTTAATTATATCAGCTTCAGCATCCTCAGCATCAGAAAATTCTACAACTTTCTTAGAATATTGTAGATGTCTTATCAAATATAAACATTATTAACTTAATTGTTTGTTAATTATAGTAGAATATTTCAATTTACAATTTTTTTATTTGCCAATGTACCATGAAATCTTACGCAACATGAGTATTTACAGTGTTAATTTTAATAAAAATCTCAACATTGTACATAATAATGAAAAAAAAAAAAATTCGATTCGAGTTTTCTTCGTTTTTTGCGTTTTTTGAGAACATTTTCCATAGTAATGTATAGAAAGTAGAATCTTTCCTTTCAGATAACAGTTTTGCAGTCTTGAAAAAAAATCCAATTAACACCTTTATTAATAAAACAAAAGCAATGGTTAAATTATTTAATGATATTATTACTAAATAAAACAACAGAAAGTTAACTGTATCTAATCCTATAACACCTAGGTTATATGGACCTCCTAAAATCCATAAACACAGTTGTCCCATAGGTCCTGTTGTAAGTTTTTGTAACACTCGTCGCCAAATTCAAAAACACGCTGAAAAGCATAAAAAGAAAGAAGATAGAACAGAAATCAGATATAAGTTTACTCAAGGATATAGAAACGAGACAGAAGATATCACAAGAACTTAAACACGAATGTCGAGAACTTAAAAACAGACAAAAGGAACATGATGTACCAGAAGAATCCGACGACTTAAACCAAATATGGAAAGAACTTAAGACTGTATTTCTAAAAGCTGAAGACCACCTTAAATACACAAATCGAAGAGGCAAGAAACTATGGATAACTAATGAAATATTAGAAATGATGAATGTGAGACGACAACACAAGAACAAAGACTGGAATAAATATAAAGAAATATAAAGACTAATAATAAAAAGATAGTGGAAGCAAAAACACAGTGGCTTGTAAAAACTTGCGAAGAGATAAAAGACCTACAGAATAAACATGATGATAGACTTCTTCATAAGAAAATTAAAGAAATGTGTGGTATCAGAAACGCTAGACAGTGTGACACAATAACAAGCACGGATGATAGAGTCCTGACCACAATAGAAGAAATAAGCGTTGAATGGCGAACATACTGTTACAATGGTAAAACAATGGTAATTTCGAAAACACACACACCAGTTATAAACATATTAGTCAACAACAATCTAGTTGAACAAGTGAAAAAGTTTAAGTATCTAGGCTGTTGAATACATGAAACCTTAGACTAAGAACAAGAGGTTAAATGTAGAATAGAACAGGCAAAAACACCTTCATAGTTGCTCACTACCTGTAATCTTGATTTGTCTCTACGATACCGCATGATAAAGTGTTATGTATATAGTATACTATAACATGGGGTGGAAGCTTGGACGCTAACAGTCAGCTCGTTACGACGTTGACAACATCAAAGATTGGAAAGGATTAGACTTTCAAAGTTTAATAAGGAAAGCCCAAAATAAGGAAGACTTTGCAAAGGTCATCGCCAACCTTCGCTAAGAAGACGGCACCCAAAGAAGAAGATAGCAGTATTAAAAAAACATGTATCTTTCTGAGATTTATTATTTTTGTATATAATCTTATTATATATGAAGTAGTTTAACCATAAAGGTCGGTATTAAAGTCATATTTAAGTGGAATTATAAAGATTTTTTACTTCTATCCACAATAAAATTATTTTCTATTTTTTTATTCGAACATTACTAGAATAAATATTATTTCTTATCGATTCTTATCTTTTAAACTTTAAATTATATAATACTAAATCACATTGAGGCTGCCATCTCTAAAGTTGATTTTGTACTAAAATATCAATATGTTAGGGTCTTTAACAACTGGATTAAATGTACAAAAGTTTTATTCTCATCCGATAGATGCTGCAAAAATTAAGACTATAGTTGCGAATGAACCATAATATTAGCTATTTGTAAATAATTATTCCAGATGAGAAGCTCTTTTTAAACTAGAATTTATGTTAACAACAAAAACAAATAACATTTAGTTAATATTATTAAATGGTGGGAAAAATATTTCCCACATCCAAAAATGTTTAAAAAAGTGGACCTAAATAGAAACTTAAAAAAATTAGTCGTTCAAAGTTCTTTTCTCCTTTCTTTGGTGAGAATATTTATCTTATAAAGTAAATTTTGTTCATGCCCATGAAAGGGTTTAAACATAAGGCTTAAATACCGGAATAAAGAACATAATAATACTTACTCTTAAAAAAATATACTTGAAAGTTTAGGAATAACAAAAAATAATTAGATCGTAATATTTTTATGATGTATTTTTTTTTAAATAATAGTAAGTTTTATATTTTATGTTCTGCTTAATGTTTTATAATTTTATTAATAAATATTATGTCTTATTAATCTTGTGCTTTATCATGCTTCACTTTCAACCGAATATTCCGTTTCATCAGAATTGATTTCCTCTATTTTAATACCGTGATCATTGTAATTATTGTCTTCATTGTCATCCTCCTCATTGTCTTCAAAAATGTAATTATTATTGAGCCTTTGACTACTATTATTATTTGAATTCACACTTTCAACAGTTTTAACACTCTCTGTACTATTTAAGCTATCACCAGATATAGAGTCATTGTCATCTTCATTATCGTTTTCTTCTACGTACTCCAAATTAGCCATAATATCGTCTTCAACCCTATGAGGAGACTCTACCGGTGTCACTTCCCCTGCATCATCTTGCTCACTAACCTCAAACGAGTATTTAAAATTTTGATTGGTCGCTTCAGCGTCTCGTTTCAGCAGTTCCAGTAGTCTGCTACTTCCTTCGGAAGCCAGTTTATCCGGCGTGTAACTAACTAACTCAGGTTCTTCATCAACGCTAGATCTGTAGTTGAACCTTGTAATCGGAGGCTTATCTTCCTTAAGAATCAGCGGTAGACCTGTTGATCCTTCTTTTGACTTTACCTCGAACACATTTCGAAGATTAGCTACGGAAACTTGAAATTTTGTATCGGTAGGGGTTGGTTCTACTGGGTAGTATTCTTGGTATGGTAAAATGCGTTCGTTCTTGATTTCCCTATTAACCACTTCACGAACAGTTACTTCAGTCGTACTCGTTGAACTTTTCTTTAACGTACTACTCACTTTAATTGTTTGTTCTGACTTGGACATATATTTATTTTCATAGGTTGGAAGTTCGGATAGCTTTATGTCACTTTGAAAGAGTTCTTTAAGTTTTTTAACTGAAACAGACCTAGTTAAGCCAATTCCTTTTGTATCCCCAGTTGACTTGACTATGCCTTTATTAAGCTCAACACTGTTTTCCCGATTGATGTTTTGGTTATTAGTTTTCGATATTTTTGAATAGGTTTCTTTATTTTTAACAAGTATATTAGATTGTTGTGTACCATTGACCTGCTGAGAATATTTTGTATATCGGTGTTCAACAGAATTATTAGATGGAAGTTTGTTGTTCAGCACAGAAACTAGATGCTTAGTAGTTGATATAAGATTACGGGCCCTGATTGGATCATCATTATCGATATTAATAATACTGGTCAGAATGTTAAACAGTTCTTCTTGGAATGCGACGTGTCTTGCTTTATTGTAAGTGTCGTAAACCTGCAGTTGTTGTTGAATTACTTCCAATGCATCACTTATTTCATCCAATGTTTCAAATTGGTTTTCTCTAACAGTCACATTTTTTGCTAGTATGTTGCCCAAGGATCTAGTTCTTGGCCTAAAGTATTTAGCTTCAGGAGAATTAGTTTGATTTTCAAAGGCTGATATAAGTTTCCTGACACTAACTGACTGAACTTCTTCGATATCCATTTTCCTATAAATAAAAATACAATTAAAACAAAAATAAGAAAATATCGAAAACTTTAAATACCTAATATGTAAATGAATTTTATATTAAGTTCTGCATTAATTAACAATAATTATGATTATATTAATGGCGTAAGATTGATATTTATAAACTATTTGTAGAGTACTGAAATTTATATTAAAAATAAATATTAAAATTGTTTCACGAATTAAACATAAGTATTCCAAAATATTGCAAAAATATAATACATTCGCCAGAGTAGGTATTTCAAAGTTAGACCACACATAGTGCAGATTGTATAAAACTGGTAGCATTTGGTCACAATGAAGTTAGATATTAACAACATTTGAATTGTGGTTTATTTTATGATTTGGATGCTTCAGAAGCCACACAATCTCCCTAAAAGTTACTTAAGATATATAACACATTTAGAGGACAAGGGGTCTAAGTAACATTTTTGAGAAAAATGAGTCAGGTGCATAAATGAGTTGTGAAAATACTAATCTATTTGGTGGTGAATATATCTAAGTGATTGTTTTAATAGGTGCTGACATACTAACCAGGGTTGCCAGGTGAAAATTTTTGTCCTCCCTAAATTGAATACTAAAATGTCCCTAGAAATCCCTAGATTGGAATAAATGTATATATGGTTGCCTAATTCTGAATAAAATGATGGAATGTATTGATGATTGCCTAATATAATAACATGAAATTAAAAAAAGGTAAAATTTACCAAAAGTACATGGCTGATTATAGCCACAAATGTCAAACATGGAATAAATAATTTCGGTATAGCAGTGTTGGCATGTTTTTATATTGTAGATGCTGTGTAAATATTTGTTTCTTTGGAGATTAATTGCAGTTAATTATTAGAATTTTTTTAGCAATTACACTTTGGTAGATTAGGGGATAGATTTAGCAATCGTTTTGCTACTACACTTATTTAGCAATCACTACGCTATCACTACTACTAGTGAGAGTGGTAGTAGTGATAGCGTAGGGATCAGTGAACAGTGTAGTAGTGTCTGGGAGCTCGGGAGACTGAGACCTCGGAAGCCCTGAGGAAGGCATCAGAGAGGATGCCGAAAGCTCGGCAAAATGGCGGTTCAACCCGTAAGACTGGTGAGTTTGATATTAATTTTCGTAATAATATTAAGCTTACCTCTAGGTTTTATTGTACTAACCGCGGAAATCTTTCCAAACACACACACACACACACACACACACACACACACATATATATATATATATATATATATATATATATATATATATATATATATATATATATCGAATTTTAATTAAAATATAATCTAAAATCTAGTACGTAAGTTTACTAGACTGTCAAATCTTAACTCTAGTACGTAAGTTTACATTCTTCTTCTTTTTCTTCTTTTTGGCTTTTATTCTACTGAATAATCAGCCAGTACATTTGTTTTGTTAATTTTTGGGCCACTGTCGTGAGTCTGAGAATATATCGTATGACCCCTTATCAGTGAATATCTATAGACTTTTTATCTACATAATATCTACAATTTATCAGTATGTTGGAAATATCGGATATATGGTCTATATTAAATAAAAATCTTTGTTTTTTTCTAAAACTCAATATTTCGCCATTTATTTAACAGCTTCATCAGGAGTAACTGTAAAAAACAAACATTTGGGAAAAATAGTTGTGCAGTAGTCGAGCATTATAAAAACACCGGT
This sequence comes from Diabrotica balteata, assembly GCA_918026665.1. Classification (NCBI taxonomy): domain Eukaryota; kingdom Metazoa; phylum Arthropoda; class Insecta; order Coleoptera; family Chrysomelidae; genus Diabrotica; species Diabrotica balteata. Next base: position 7,111,972 of record OU898278.1, on the reverse strand, counting down.
CATCTGTTAGACTATAACAATGCTCGTATTCTGGCACAGACTGACAATTACAAAAGTAGGCTATTTTTGGAGATGTACCACATCAACAAAAATAAACAAACTTTAAATTATAAAGACTACAGACACGGGGCAATTAAGCAACATAATATATTGCAATATATTGAACAAAATTTAAAACTCACTCATATTAATGATTAATCATACTAACTAGCCTTAATGATTAATTAAAGAAATAATATTCCTCTAATGTTTTCTTACATTGTTAATTTTTGCATTTTGAATAACTTTTAGTTGTTTCCATCTCATTTATTGTTAACGAACGTGCTCAAATATATTTATATTTTAACATGCATATACATTATCAAAAATGTTTATTTTAATGTCAAGTTTATTTATGTGTGAAATCTTTTAATTTCTGTAAGTATTGTAAATCTAAGTGTACGTCTGTTTTTTGAAATGTTTGTTTTTTACAGTTACTCCTGATGAAGCTGTTAAATAAATGGCGAAATATTGAGTTTTAGAAAAAATAAAGATTTTTTTTAATATAGACCACATACCCGATATTTCCAACATACTGATATATATATATATATATATATATATATATATACATATATATATATATATATATATATATATATATATATATATATATATAATTTAACATATTCTTCTTTTTTCATATTCTTCTTAAGTAAATGTAACAAACTAAGAAGACCTTGCAAATGATTTGGAAAATTGGCGAGATAGAGTTCAAGAAAGAAAGCGTAAGCGTAATGAGAATTAATGGAAAAAAATGTAAATATAAATGGAAATATTGTGAGCATGACATGCCTTATTTCTGCTGTATTGTATCTTCTGCGCCTATCAGTTTTTCAGGTTCAAAATATTCAAACCAAACTATCCTCAACGCACTTCGTCTTTGCCTTCTTAAATAGAAGCACGCAAGTCAAACTTCCTTTTTAGCTACTCAAATTGAAGCAAGTAATAGTTCTTCTCTCGCTTTTCAAATGGAAGCAGTTTTCAAAATATAACTTATTTTATTAAATATTTAACTATATTTAATTTAGTGTTAGTGCATCTGATATGCAAGTACCTGAAATTATTATTTCATATAGAAGAACAACAACTGTTTTTTTCCAACTTTTCATAAATGCTGGTCCGACAAATTACAGGGTTGCCGGATATACAACAAACTATAAACTTTTTTGCTCTATAAATTGCATTTAATTAGTTTTAAGAACAATTAAGAGGAAAAGTTTTCGCTTATTTTAATTTTACTATATACTACATTGTTGCAAATTCGCAATTTTGCGACCTATTGATCGCTGGTCCTTCGAGGTTTATATTTATATTTTATCTACCAAATGTAGGAAGGTGAGACTATAATTTTTTAAATATTTACTGTTAAATCATCGAACAAGCTACCTCATATTTTCCCTTATAATAACCTTTACATGTTCCTTAAATATTGGCTTAATATATGTAGTTACATATTTGTATTGCCTTCAAAACAATTAATTGATATTATCAATCCTTGAGATTAGCTTCCTTGTAAACTATTATTATACTTTTCTAAATTTATAAAAATATGATATCATAGTTCAATTTTGATATTTTATATATTTCATTTGATACAAAAGTAAACTTTTATTTTTATGTTTAATTGTTATTTCATTGTAATCATAAGATAAAATAATTCCTTGATAAATAATTCTTCGTATTCGTTCGATCGCGTATGAACATCGTGGCATATGATGTATGTATATACGGGGTACCACAAAAAGATTGGTCATCAATTATACCGTTATTTTTAGGGATAAAAATAAGTCGATTTGGCCTAATTTACATACATGCAAAAGTGCATTCACAAAAATTTACGATATTACTCCAAAACGATTTAAAACTTTTTTAAGAAAATTTATATTATGTATTAGCATTTCATGACCAATAAAACTGAAACATCGAAACTATTTTTTTCTTGATTTTTATAGATGTTCCAACCTTTTCCCCCAACTATTGTGTAATATAACATATGAATAAAAATGGTACGTCACTGGAATGAAATACCTATTTTTCACCTCTTAATTTAAAAGGTACAACCACTATTTTAAATGACGAGGTAAAATAATACAATATTAATTTTCACAAATACCAAGTTTACCTATTATTTAAGTAGGCAAATTGTTCTTGTATTCTCTATCTTGACAGTGGTTTGACAGTTATTGCAAATGAAAGTTTCGTTTGAATAAATTTGATTGAAAATGCACGATATCAGTTTTTCTGAAATAGCACATGTGCACTTCGTCTTAACCACTAAATATTAGATAATTTATTATTATAAACTGGTAAAAACAACTCTGATGACTCTGTTAGATGAATAAAATATTAAACTTACTTTTAATTTCACCAAAAGTTTCACTAATATACACTCATACTTTATATCGCAAAAATTCAGTCGATATTATAAACAAATGGCATGTACTTCAATGAGATAAAGCTGATAAGATGTAGGTCTTATATTATCTTTATCCTTACGTTTCGTATGCTTATTACAACTAATCGATACTGATGATTGATAACATTTTTATTTTATTAAAAACCGCACCTTATATTGCTATCCAAAACAGTATTGTATTTTTATAATTTAATTGTGTATTTTAATATTTCAACTAGGTTTATATATACCGGATGGTGAATCATTAAATGGGCACTAGGAAACTCAATGGGAAATTTTAAATTTTTGAATTAATGCTTCCCTAATTATTTTACAGCAAATGTCATACCAAACTATTTGTAGAGGACTGAAATCTGTATTAAAAATGGTCTTTTTTAGGTGCGAAATAATTCTTTTACTGTGGTACCATACCGCCATTTCCTTATATTACGTAGCTATGAAAGTTTCTTTCCACCAATCCATATCTTGCCTTTCACTTTTCCTTTAAATCGCAGTAATTGGGTCGTCTAATTATGTAGCCGAAGTATTCTGTTTTTCTTCTCTTTATGATGTTTGTCAGCAAGCGTTTTGAATTCATCTTGTTAAGAATATCTTCATTGGAAGTGTGTGAAACCCATGATATTTTAGGATCCGTCGATAGCAGCACAATTCGAATGATTATATTTGCAGCATTGAAATTTTTTAATGTTCACGTCTCGCAACCATATAATAGGATAGATCATATATAACATTTCAGAACTTTCTGGCGAATATGTTTTGACAGGTTTCTGTTACATAAAACTGGTTTCCAGGACATAAAAGCCTTACGTGACATTCTTAATTATTTACTTATACTCATATATAATAAAACTAAAAATGTGTATATTCTAAATTTTTATTCATCATTTAAAACAAAAATAAACAAAAATTCAACAAAACTTTATTGGTCGCTCTTAAAAATAAGTTTTCCGGATGATATGGGCGATTTATAAACCTGAAAATGAAAAACATTATTTTCAATTTAAACTAATAAGTTGAATCCAGCAAGTATTTTCATTATTTTACCATATAGTTTATTCTATACTAACTATAACTATAACTAATGACTAAATGTTAATAAACGACTAATTCTGTCAAAAGCTTCGTTTTATACTAAAAAAATATTTTATCTTTTATATTAAACGAAGGAGTTTGATAGACAGTAAGCAGAAATAGATGAAACAGTAATAGCAACGCTGAACAAAATAACAAACGACGAATTTACTTGAGTACCATCCAAAAAAATCTAGATAATGGTTTTGAACCACATTATATTAGTGCGAAAATGTTAAGAAGCGACAGGAATAAGTTGACTAAAAGATTTGTTTAATACAAATATAGACCTATAACAACTACAAGATTGATAACAGAAAAAATTCAGATAACATGAAAATTCTAAGGTGATCTTTCGTTATTCAATCTAAGCTGATGATGATGCTGATATCGAAATACTTAAGGACTAAGAAACTTCCTAGTACTTCAGAACAATCACTAGTACAGTAGAAAACATACACTTTTTCATAAAGCTTAAAGAAAACTATTATTTATATAGGGTAATATATAGATACACATTTAAAATATTTGATTAAATCCTACGATTTTATTAAGAACTACGTCCCAAAATATATTTTTATAGTACTGCATGTTTATAAATGTATTTAAAATGCTTTGGAATGGGAAATCATACCAGTTGACCTGCTAAGATCAATAATGTGTAATTTGAGTTCTAACATTTTTCCTTTAGTTTATTACTTGTTTTTGATATTTTGTATTGTTTTTGTTTTAAATTAGTAAGATATATAGTTTAAAATAAATAATGTAAGCAGTAGTTGTGTAACTATATTCTATCTTTCTTTCT